>JABWTJ010000418.1:610707-992655 GCA_016801875.1 Solanum sitiens | reverse complement strand
TGCTATTTAATGAAAAATTGTGTACCTCCAACTATGATCTAATTTCGCAAGACAAATCTTTTTAGAGAATATTTGCTCTGAGCTAGCATAAATTCATCACTATTGGCAAATGTTTTGAAAAGCTTTATCTGGAGGTTAAGTTTAGTAGGCATAACATGTGTCTAAGCGATTTTTTCAAAAAAATATTAGGAGTACTTTTGTCTATGTTTTTATTACTTAAAGTGATGAAGAGCAAAATTTACCGACAAAAAATTGGAGGGGCAAATTTTTTTTCTTAAAAAACACTCGTAAGTCCTAATTAGGGGCATTTCATGTGCGCCGTGAATGATACCCTAAACAGGCAGATTGAATTAAATTTAGACGGATCACTATAGGTTGAGTTGATGAATGAATGACTTGTTGACCCGTCCAAAAGTTATAGTGAAGTGAATATTTTACTCATTAACCTAACCAAGGAAGCAAACAGATTGCAGAATACTATACACAAAATCCAGAACAATAAGTTGAGAAGTAGAAATACTGCACTTTATATATCCCTCAGTCTACTAAAAGAGGAACCATCAAAGCAACTAATCGAATACGAAAAAGAAAATTGGGCTCTTTGAAAATGGACCAAGCAATGCCAGACAGACGTGTGTAACTGCAAGTCAAGCGGCAGCAGAACCAAAGAGACTCCAGTTGTGCACTTTGAAATTAGAGACTGCAACTTTAAAAACTACAGCCATTGGCATAACTCCAGACTGTGCAGCATGCCATCCCCGACTGCGGTACCACTCTCACTCAAGAAAATTTGACTTGAGTAAACTGAGTTCTCGTCCAAACTGACTTTATTACTAGAGGCTCATGATATGCAGTTATCAGTACATCAGTCCCAACTTCCTTAAGGCGAAATATTGATCGATCCTTGAAGCATTATGTCTGCTTGCAGTTCATTCTTTCTATCCCAAGGAAGTAATGACCTTTTTCTTACGTAGCTTTCTTCCTGGTTCTGCTAGGACCAATCAAAGAGGGGAAAAAGAAGATAAATTTCGTTTTACTCTGCCCTCTGTTCACACCTGAAACTCGAGAAACACAAGGTAGTTGGTTTTTGAATCAGGAACAAGAGTCGCAATAGTTTGTTAATACCAAACAATTATGTCCCATCTAACTCGTTCAGTTTTGCAGTGCCTCCGTGCTCCATTTAAAACTTTTTCTTTTGGGTAAAACCTTGGAGAACTATTTGTTCAGTTCAAAATTAATTGGGTTGGATACGCGCCCAGAAACTAGTCTTAGGTAAATTGTGGAAAATTCATATTTTTACAAACAGATTAATGAGAATCCATGAGACAAACAGAGGGAAATCCTAAGGTTAAATGGCATACAAGATACAAACATCACAAAATGACAAAATCAGTCGAAGAAGTGTCAGACTGACTAATATTTGAAGCTCCTATACTCGTTGAAAAGGTTAGTACAAATCAATCTTCAGCTAATAAGATAGGAGGATTGAAAATTTGGCACAGTCAATAGATGATGGAAGAAGATGATTAGCTAAATTACCAATTTCTCGTACGATTGTGTCCATGGTTGGTGTCTCCTCTGGAAATTCATGTGTACATAAAAAAGTGATTTTCGCTTGTTTTGTGGCTTCAGACTGACTCAGAGAACCTTCAATGGAGATTCATGTCCATCAAGTCATGGAATTTGGACGATTCAGCAGCAACACACATTGAACTGGTGAGTTTTTGCTTACCAGATAAAATTTGTAAAATGAGCACTCCATAATTAATATCACTCCTCTGATCAGTAAATTGTCCTGTAGTAGAGCTAAATATCCCATGGCAGCACTTGCCTTGAGTTCTGAAAAGACGGTATCATTTGTGAGGAGCTTATGCAGGCCTTAATTTGAAAGCAATCGCTGGTCAAGGAGCACGTTTTCAGCACAGATATATTCTGATGCATTAGAGCTGCCTGTGAGGTTGTGCAGGCATTTCCGCTTCAGTTAGCTGTTTGTGGAATACCGATCTCTCGTAGATAAACCACTTGAGCCAACTCCATAGGGCTCTGGTCTATTAGGATTCGAGCGATCCAAAGATGTATAAACTAGCAAGGATGGGAAACATAGTCCTGGATTGTTCTCATACCGGAAAGATGTACAACTAATCGATCTCTTTAAAGCAAGAGGGAGGCACATTGCCAGAAATCTTGTTGTTTCGGATATCAAGTAGGGGGGCATCCGCACGATTGGACATTGAGCTTTGTTAGAGTCCCTAGTTGAGTAAAATGGTTATATCAAGTTTGACATGTTTCCAAGTTCTTCATTAACATTCAAATACAAATTAAATTAGAAATTTCTCTTGGTATATACATATCTCTCCATACAATGAATTACATATAATGAGTTAGCCAAGCAATCACAACTTCCCTTGTACAGAAATGTTAGCAACTTGACCCTTTTCATTACAAGTGAGCAAAGCATTAGAGCTTGTAACTCAGCATTTCCACTTACAACAATGAATGAATGACTTAACTTTGGAACGTACATACATACCACAAATTCATGAATTATATGTAACTATGATGGATTTTCTGGCACAAAGCTATGACTATCTATTATTTCCTCCGGCCGCATGACTGGGAAAACGCTGTTCTGATGGAGAATATCTATATAGGCATTAATTTGATGTTCATTTACGTTATTCCTCACCTCCATTAGACTAATGCCCAGAACCATATATAACAATATTGTGATTCCACATTTAGAGCATGAATGACGTCTTGATTTATATCGTCCGCCTCAACCATTGTGATAGCTGCTTCTGCAGGAGGAATTGATGCCTCGAGTTGCTCGTTGAACAGAGCAAGTTTTTCTTGATCCAAGATATTAATAACATCTTCATTTTGAATGATGTTGTTAGTGACCTCCAGAATACGATCCAGATATGGAAATCCTAAGTTATTTCCTACAATAACAGCTTCATTACCATTCAATTCGTTATCAGCTCCACCAAGAACTGCTGCATTAATCCCATTTGCATTCGGTTGATTATCAAGAATTCCGGGTACATTAACATGATTTGCAATATCATTATTAGCTCCAGCAAGACCATTACCCAGAAGCTGATTATTCACCACAAAGTCTCCATTGACACCTGCATTCACATTTAGATCCTCATTAGCCTGTAGATTATCAACTCCCGCAAGAATTCCACCATTATTCTGTTGAATTCCGCCATTATTGCCCCCTGCAGTGCCATTTTCATATTGCTGCATTTTTCCTTTCTTTATTTCTTTTGGTTGAAAAACGTGTTTCTTTCTTTCTACTTAGTAGAGTGAGGTGATATACAAGTCAGTTGGGAAGTTATCTAACGGATTTGGAATGTCAACTTTCTTTCTACTTCATATATAATAGAGTGAGGTGATATACATGTATTATTAAAAATATTTTTAGAGTGATAATATTTTTGAAACACATATTCTCTTTTTAATCTCTCTTCAATAAATAATAAATAAAAGAGTTAGTATAAGTGATATGACAATATTACACGTCCTTAAATAAGTATAACACCATCACTCTTAAATAAAGAACTCAACTAGGTTAGAGTTACGTGACTGATTAGGCGACACTTCCGCCTTTCCATTTTCCACGAGGCAAAAAATGTAATGATAGCTAATAGAACTAGAGAGCTAGAGAGAAATACTTGTAGCGAGTAAAGAACAATTTCACTTGAGTGTTTGTAGTAGAGGACAACCTATAACAATCTGAACTGTCGTTATTTAGGAAAAGCGAAACATCAGGAAATACTGGGGCCACTATCCCGCCAGGGCAGGCTAGATACCGCTAGGGCGACAACGCCACAACGGGATAGGTGAGACAGATGTGAATAACGTGAAATCTTATTTTCTCTCTATTCTAAAAACACCTAAAAGAGGCTAAGAACACCCAATAAACCTTCCAAAAGCTGCTCTTAGCTTGAGAAAGAGGGAGAAAGAGATTTCTAGCGTGGGGATGGAGATAGCTTGCGGGTTTCTGGTCAAAATCCTCCATCCCGTCGTCCAGAAACTAGAAATTATCTACAATCCCTTTGTGAATGCTAGGCGCCCAGTAGGCTAGGTTTATTAATTGAGTAGTTATGAATCTGTTATTCACTGCGTGATATATTGATCTTGACAGTAGAATTTATGTGTAGGATTTCGTGCACCGAAAAAAGAATGTTTGTACTTGTATCCTAGATGTTACATCAGATGTATACCATATGAGGGAGCCTTAAAGCCCCAGTCAATTAATTAGGGCTAGGAGTTGGGTTGATATCCTAATTCTGAGATTGATATCGACTTAATTGTAATATTGTCTGTATGTGTGTATTCAAGAATGATAAAAGGTGGAAACGAACCTAATGAGGTTTATTATGAATAATGCATGCCACGAATTAGTGTTTGACTACATGAATTGAGTATGGTACAATTATGGATGTGATTTTGTGATTGTGATTGTGATTGTACTACCGGCTAAGAATTCTTTCTACTTTTATATATATAGACTTATAGAGTGAGGTGATATACAATACAAGTCGGTAGGGAAATTATGTAACACATTTTGAATTTTTGGCGCTCCTTATCCTAGATATGTATATCATCATTGTCCTTAAGGAAAAATTACGTGGTTAAGCAAACTTATACTACTTAATTACTCATCATAGCTATAGTTTGCTGTAATTACCACTCGCGACTAACATTATACATTAACTACATGAGTTGACTTCAAGTTTATATAATTAATCACGTTTGTATACGTATAATTTACCAGAATATACAAATATATATGTATAATATATATTTATCTAACAGATATACATATACAATACACCTCTCTCCCACTCTCTACCTCTCTCGCTCGCCTCTCTCCTCCCTCTCACAATCTCGCTCGCCACTCTCCTGCCTCTCTCAATCTCTCTTGCCATATATACAAGTGCATATGTATAATATACAATTATCTAACTAAAATACATATACAATTAACCTCTCCCCCACTCTCTGCACTCTCTCTCTCGATTCTCTCATCCCTATCCCAATCTCGCTCGCCTCTCTCCTCCCTCTCCCAATCTCACTTGCCTCTCCCCCCCCCCCCCTCAATCTAGCTTGCCATATATACAAATACATATGTATAATATACAATTATCTAACTGATATACATATACAATACACCGCTCTCTCACTCTTTACCCTCTCTCGCTCGCCTCTCTCATATATCTCTCACTATCTCTCACCTCTATCCTTCCTATAACATGTAGATACGAATAATAATTATCAAACTATAACCATGAAGTCGTACGTGACTGATGATACTTTCGCCTTTTCACTTTCCACGAGTCAAAAAATGTAATTATAGCTAATAGAACTAGAGATCTAGGGAGAAATTCTTGTAGCGGGTAAAGAACAATTTCACTTGGATGTTTGTAGTAGAGGACAACCAATGTTCTAACTGCAAGCTACCCTCATGTCCACCCTGTCAAGTTATTTCTTTAAAAAGGGGGGAGGGGGTGTTTGTGAAATAAAAGAATATTTAAATGATTGTAAGTATACATTATTAAAGTAATCGGGTTAATGTATGTAAAATAAATAGAAGAAAAAACTAGGGTATTTATGTTCCATATGAGTCCTCAACGCAGTAAACCTTATAGTAGTAACCATCTTATATCTCATAAAATACAAGTGTGATATATTAAAAGATCATGACATACATGTATATTATATGTATGTAGGAGGATGATATGGGCCTTCTTCTTCTTGGACGATTGTTTGTTGTTTGTATACAACTATATATTGTATGTAGGAATGTCAAATAGGCAGGTTGGTTGAAATTTGAACTATTAAAATAGTTTGAAATAGAAATTGGGTTGGCCTTGGCCCGTTCAAGTTTATTTTGCGCTTAAAATTGGGATGGAATTGATCCGTTTAATCTCAATAATTTTAGAAAAAATTACTTAAATACACATTTTTACTTATCTTATTATCTATTTTTCCCTACCTTTTTAAAATATTACATAAATCCCTTATTTCTCTCAATTGTTGAAATTTTCAGATACAAAAATTCAATAGTCAAAACCACGTTTCTTACTTCCTTTTTTCTATCCCTAAATTATCTTCACATTATTAGCAGTTATAATTTTCAAATCAATTTGATTTTCAAAAGAATTCTCTCTCTAGTCAATCAATTTCAAAATAGGTAGGAATTGTCTTCTCCATTGTTGTTTTTTCTCTCCCTAAATTCTTAGTTTATGAAATTTGTACACATGAAGACAACCAACCACAAAAGATATTAGGTTTTATATGTAGGTTTTTTTTTGTGGATTAAATTGCATAGGTTGATATATTATTAATTTCTTTGATGAAGGATGTTGCTAGTAAATCTATGTAGTGCCGGTTAATCTTTTTTTGCAAAAAGCCAATATTGAACCTCAAGCAAGTACCTTTCAGTTTGATTCACAATCAACTTCACCAATACAAGTCGATTTTGCCATAATGATCAAAACATTGATTGTATTTACGGTTGAGGTTGAAGATCAAACCCATGACCACAGAGGTATGTATCTAATATATTATGAATAATAGTGTTTATATTCATTATATATTACAAAAATTATATATCTCATACATATTTTCTTGAATATAATTAAATGTATCATTAACATATTTGTAAACAATTGTTTGTTCTAAAACTACAAATACAGATTGATGATACTATCAAGAATCAGAAATGCGGATGTTTCAGAAGTCTAACCGAAAGATGAGATTCATGATACTACAAAAAATCAACAAGAAATAGAGAATTTTTCAGAATTCCAACATACATATGAAAATATTCATGTTACTACAGAAGCAATTGCAAATAAGAATGTATTAGTATGATCAGAAAATTTAATATTATGATACATTATCAGATGTTTGATACAATAAAATTTATTTGTATATGATGTATTATCAATTTAATGTATTCTGACCTATACTACATGTTGCTTTTTTAGGATGATGAACCAGATCAAGGTCCTCAAGATCTTAATGAAGCAACAACGAGTGAAGACACATAAATAGTAATATATCATGCACTAATTTATTAGGCATGATATGTATATTCGAATTTATACTAGATATATCTCATATTCATGTTTTTTTTGTATATGGTACATAGCTATGTCAAAATATACGGACATGATTCATAAATACTAATTTATACTACATGTATCGATCTTAAGGCAAACAATTTATGAGCAACAATTAATTGTTTAATGTATCCCGTAATAACACAATACTTGTCAATTGAAACGAGATACATAAATAGTAATGTATTATGCACTAGTTTTTTAGATATGATACGTAAATTCGAATTTATACTAAATGTATTAATTACATAACAACTATCACATAATAATGTCTCAATCTCAAATCTAACATCTTATGACTTATAAGCAACAATTGCTTATTTAATGTATCTAGTATAAATATAATATTTATCAAGAAAACTATATATTATTAGTACTAAGATTTATTGTATGTATTGTCGTATATATTTGACTTATATAAACTAGTATAAAATTTGAATAAAATTAAGTATCAGATTCATCAATGCATAAGCACATAATATTATTTCTTCTCATTAGTTTTAGTTAATTGTTGAATCATTTTGATACATAACCAATGTGATGTAATTTATAACTTGATTGCTGATTCAATTATGTATTTACTTGATAATATTGTTCTAGTTAGCGGTGTATTGATTTATGTTGATACATTGAATAATTAGTTGTGTTTAGTCTTGATTCATTCATTTATCTAATTGATAAATTAAAATCTTACTTATACATTTTATAGATTCACTTGATTTTATTTTACATACTATTTTTCGCAATCTTATTGTATCAGATACATTTTCAACTCTATCATGATACATATATAAAAATATATCTGAAGCATATTGAATGGTACCATCTCCACAGACACGTTCTCTGGTAAACTATTATCAAAGAGCTAATGATATATTATTTTTTTTAAAAAAAATGTATAAGAAACATAATGTGTTACAAAAAATGAATACAAGGTTGAAAATCTTAACATTTCAATTTATTGTATCAAAATTTCACCAGCTATTAGTAAATTGTAATGTTTTATGAAAGTAAAAGTTGGAAAGCAATAACTAAACATCGATAATTTCAAATTATGTATCTGAAACATAACAGTAGTCCCAAAAAAAAAAAGACTTTCTGTCAATCTTCTTTCGGAAAGAAAGTACAATTTCATCAATTATGACCTTCAACATCCACAATAATTTGTGTTTGTGCTTATCTTTTCATCTAGATTTTTTCCCTTCTTTTCCTTGGTTGTCTAGGCATCTTTTTGTACCTAGGTGGTAAGACAATTTCTTTTAAAACAAACTCTGGTACTGATCAATCGTCCTTATCCAGCATTGGGACCATTGAAACTTCATACGTGTTTGCTAATACAGCTGGTTTGTAGTAATCAGAGCAGTATGGATGTATCTTTTGTAATTCTTTGCTCTTCATAACAATAATTTTATGTGCACAAGGAATCTCGTCATAATGAAATCTTCTATAGTTACATATTTTCCTCTCAAGGCAAACGATGTATCGTCGTCCACGTATATACATTGAATAAACAAATTTAGAAGATGGAACACAACTTGTGCACATTTAAAAGGGAGAGATACATCACATATCAATTAACTTAATTTAAGATACACAAAAGCCTAATGATAATTAACTCCAGATACATGATAGCTTATATATTGATACATATAAAGAAATTCATATACTGATAAATAAAAATTCGCATGTATCTGATACTTTATAGTAATGACACACTAATTCACATCTGTAGAAATTCATTGCATATACAACTAAAATTAAATCAAATTTCAATCAGCAATGTATCATGATTTATATGTGCATATACAAATTCAAAAATTAAAAAAAGAAATTCACATGTATCTGACACTTTATATTAAAAGTACAGTAACTCACAAATCTTCAAATCAATGACGTCTACTTCAAAGTTTTAATGTAAGTATCAATTTCTATCAGTAATGTATCATGACTTATCAATTATGTACAAATTCATGAATGAAAAACAATGATTAAAGCACACAAATATGTGATTCATACCTTTTGTTATCAGATCTTTAACTCGAAAATTAAAGTTATGACAAATAGTAACTATTTTTGCCCGAGCTAAATGTAAAATAACAACTTTCAATTGCTTTCATATTTGGGATCTGCCATTAAAGTATGGTAAGCAACCACCAGTACAAAAACAAAGATACCAAAAAAGTTGGCAAAGAAACCCAACATGATCGTCCATAGTGAGATTTGTGTACAATTCAAAGAATCCATAAGCTACGATCTTCGATTTTTTCTTCCTTCGAGAGTGTTAGTCAAAAAACCAAAATATTCATTCTGCATCTTATCAAATTTTCAACAAAAAATTTGAATCCTACTCGAAAGTTTCTTAATTGAAATATGGACAAAGATGAACATAGATTTTTAATTTTAAATTAATTTGTTATTTTAGGATATACAGTAAAAAGTAACTGAATAGCATAAATTATGGGATTTAAATTTGATTTTCTATTTTGTTTTCCTTTTTATGTGCAACAACCATATATATAATGTATCATAATTAACGTATCCGGACAGCCAATTATGTATCCGGATGACTAATATTTAAGGGATTTTTGTAAAATAGAAAAGAGCAGGAATAAGATGTAATATAAGTTTTACACCATGTGATTTATGTAAGTTATACTTTTCTTTACCATAGATTAACAATGGCAAATCGTTTAGATTTAAAAAAATAAAAAGAAAAAATCTTAATAGTTACCATTGTTACCAACCACCCAAGTTCTTCCCTGCTACTTATCATAACATTATAGGCACAGGCGATGCCAACAAACCATCTTTTTACCTCTTTCACTAGCGCCGGCAGTACAAAATACACCATCGCTATCCACTCAAGCTAAATATTCATCCTCTTTTATTTTGACAGCATGAAAATCTTTTATTCATTGCCTTCATCATCTATCCATTAGTAACTATTTATTAGAATTGAAACAAATAATACCAAATTTTTGCCAAAAAAAATCGATTCGTATTTTTTTCATGTAACAAATTGAGCTTCAGTGATATATTTGAGACGTACATTAATATTTTAAAAAAAGGAAAATAAGAAGATGATTGGCAGAGGGTGAGAGAAAGAGAGAGGTGGAGGGGTTGGGTGTAGTCTGCGCATGTGTGTAAGAAAAATGATGAAAATGATAGAATAATAAATGTATGGATGGAAAAAAGACGACTGCTCCTTTTTTTTTTGTTAATTTTTTTTTCTTTTTTATTAATTTAGGTGCATAAGTTAAAGGGAAAAAGAAAGAGAAAATATCCTTTTTTACTAACTCAACACGCTTTAAGAAAGTGAACCACACATTTTTTATCATGTCAATATTTTGTATGTAATAGAAATGACTTTTGAATAGATAAGGTGTTCAGTTGACACGGAAATAACTTAGAGTGTCTAAGTGAATTATGCGAATAATTTTAGATGACCGAAAATAGCTAAAGCCCAAATAGTAAGTGTTATAAGTCTCTGCAAATACATGTCATATATTTTTTTTATTTGATTTACACCCCAATGCAAATTTACTTAACAGAAGCGATGTCATTAAAATTTAGCTCAAGAAGAAGTTGCTGAATAAATAATACACACTAAAAATAAATCTGTTTGTAATCAATATCATCTTTAAGGGTGTGTTTGGTATGACGGAAAAAATTTCTCAAAAAATATTTTTTCAATCTTTTTATGTTTGGTTGACTTAAATATATTGAAAAATATTTTTCAAAGCAATTCATTTTTCTCAAATTTAAGAAAATAACTTATTTTTAAAAATTAAGAAAAATATTTTTCGTAAGTCTTCTTCATCCTTCAATATTTTTTTTCTCACCCCACCTCGTACCTGACCCTTCCCATCCAAAGAAAAATTAAATTTTTTAAATTTTCTTATTTTTAAAATTTTAGCTACTTTTTTATCCATATCCTAACAAAAAATTAAAACTAATAAAATTATTTTTTAAAAATATTTCAAATTTTGAGGGCTTAAATCATACACAATCCCTTAAAGTTATCCACATATTTCACTTGAACACCTTAAATAATCGTACCTATTAAACACCTCTAGTACTTTGAATTGATACCTATTTGACATTTTTTGGATAATCGGTCAAAAATATTAAGTGTGTAAGATACACTCTCTATGACATGACATTATGACAAATTAAATTATGACATGTGTCAATTGAATCCAAAAAAATTATTTTAAATTATAATTCAATTTGAGTGAAGAAAATTATTTTAAATAATGAAAATAAAATAAAATTTGTAATTCCTGCACAATTACCCCACCCCACCAAACCTTTTTCCAACTACCCATGACCAGCCCCCGACCGACTCTCTCTCTCTTTTTATTTTTTGTTCTTTTTTACCATAGATTAATAATGACAAATCGTCTAGATTCAAATAAAAAAACACCAACCACACAAGTTCTTCCCTGCTATCACAACACTATTCTTCTTTTTTTTGAAAAAGGGTCTAAAATACGCTTCAAGTATTAGAAATGGTACAAAACTACCCTTCATCCACCAATTGGCTCCAAAATGCCCTTTTCACCTACCTATTGGCTCCAAAATATCATTGTCATCCTCAAAATTGACCATTTATTTAACGGTTTCAAATTTAAACTATTTAAATATTTTCTTTAAATAGTTGGCGCTCAACTATTGGATATATTTAATTTATTAATATCATTTATAAATCAACTACCCACCCATTACTAATTAAACCCTACCCAATTAATAAATCAATTCTAATATGAAAATCGCCCTAAACAGTACTAAAGAACGACGAAAGTGTAACGTCTCGAAAAAGACATCCAAAATTATTCAATCCGAATTGAAGCCCCAATTAAATTTAGGTTGAGGCGCTTATTTAGGATGATACTTTCAATAGGATTCTCTTTCAAGCTTCAATTCGAATTTTATGATTAAAGGTAAAGAAGTAGTACATCCCGAATTAATTCATGCACTTTTTAAATATAATTTTATAAATATTTATTATTTGTTTTAAGTATTAAAACTTTAATATACTCTTTTTAAAAAAAGTTATTTATTAAGTAACATCATATAATTGAAAGGAATGAATAATTAAGATGAACATATATAATTTGACTTTTAAGTTTATCGGTAATTTTGTTTTAGACACTTGAATTATAATATGTTTTGATTGAGGACTTGAATGTATGATAATATACTTCTATAGACATTTTTTCCTCAAATTTTTAGAAACACTCATTAGCAATAGCTTTTCTGTTGTTGCATTAGTAATGAGGAGGATTTATTAATTAGGTGTGGTTTAATTAGTAATGGATGGGTAGTAGATTTATATATAAATTATATTATTAAATTGAATTATAACAAATAGTTGAGCGTCATTATTAAAGAAAATATTTAAATAGCTTAAATACAAAATCGTTAATAAGTGGTCAATTTCGAACACAAAGGTGGATGACAAGGGCATTATGGGGGCAATAGGTGGATGAGAAGGGTATTTTTGAGCCAATAGGTGGATGGAGGGTAATTTTGTACCATTTATGATACTTCAAGAGCATTTTAGGCCCTTTTCTAATCTTCTAAATCAACAATGACAAATATAAATTCTGAGTTTCCCTTCCACCGAAGTCGGTGTCGACTCCGATGCCAGCAAACCATCGCTCTACCTCTTTCTTCTCTTTCATTGGCGTTGATAGTGCAAAATACATCATTGCTATCCACTCAAGCTAAATATTCATTCTCTTTCATTTTGATATCGTGAAAATCTCACTTATTGCCTTCGTCATCTATCCATTAGTAACTATTCATTAGAATTGAAACAAATAATAACAAACTTTTGCCAAAAAAACTAAATATGAATTTCATCTAGACATTTGAGACGTAAATCAACATATAAAAAAAATAAGAAGAAGAATGACAGAGGGTGAGAGAAAGAGAGAGGTGGAGGGTGTGGTGTGTGGTGTGTGCATGTGTGTAAGAAAAATGATGAAAATGGTGGAATAATAGATGCAGGGATGGAGAAGAAGACGACTGCTCTTTTTGTTTGTTAATTATTTTTTTTCTTTTTTATTTATTTAGGTGCATAAGTTAAAGGGAATATTTTTTTTTATTGTAATAACTCAATGCGCTTAAAAAAAGTGAACCAAATGTTTTTTGCCATGTCAGCATTGTGTGTCTAATAGAATGACTTTTGAACAAATAAGGTGTTCAACTGACACATGAATAAGTTGGAGTGTCTAAGACCTCATTTGTTTCTATTAAGATTAAGACGTATGAATCTGAATACACATATGATATTAAGATATGCATTAAAATCTAGATGTGTAAATCTGAATAAATATCTGAATATTAAGATATTGTCTCTGAATCTGAACACTGAATTATTGGGATTGTTATTTTCAATATCTGAATGTACATATGAAATTAAACACTATATAATATTATAAAAACTTCATTTTAGTAAACTAGTTTTTTTTTTATATAGAAAATAATATTTTGAACATTCTTATCGTAACAAGGTAGTATGAGTTATTTATTAAGAATTTAAAATTAAGTTACATCATTAATATGACTATTTTTTGCACTCAAAAACTTTGAGAATCTAATATAATGCAATATAAAATAGTTTATATAGAGTAGTAATACAATGTTTATGAAAACATTTTATTTTACAATGGACATTTGTTATTGTTATCGATCAAATAATTAATACTTTCTTGTTTTCTAGAACAGTACTAAATATTATATTATGAAGTATTTATCAATTCAAATATATTGATTAATTTATGAAAGTAAAAGACGTATATTAAATTAGTAAGAATAAAGGAAATTATAACGGGTTAAATGTAAGTAACATTAATTAAATAAGAAAAACTCTTTATGAGTTGTTGTGATGTAGTTGAATTAAGATAGGAGTCTTACTTTTGAGTCTGAATAGTGTTACAGATCTGATTCATTCAGATGTATTCAGACCCATTAAGAGTTTTCTAACAAAATAAAACAAACAAATTTAATAAACTAAATCTGAATAATTAAAATTCAGTCATAAGAATCAAACACACTGAATGAGACGAATCTGATTGATTAAGATTCAGACCCCCATTAAGTGCAAACAAATAAGGGTTAAGTGAATTATGCGGACAACTTTAGATGGCCGGAGATGACTTAAGTTTATGGAAAAAATATTTGTTCATTTTTTATGCCACCCCTCTGACCTCCCCCCCCCCCCAACCCCATCCCACCCCCCTCGCTTTTTGTTTTTTTGAAAATATTTCAATTTTTTTTTAAAAAAAGTCATTTCCCACCCAGGCCACCCCAAATTTTTAAATTTTCATTTTTATGCGACTCCCAACCCTAACCCAGCCGCCACCCCTATCTTTTCTTTTTTAAAATATATATATATATATTTAAAAAAAATAGTTTTGAAAATTATTTCAAATTCTAAAAATTTCAAATCTTTATACGCACCTACACCCTACCCCAGCCAATCCCCCAACCGCCCCCTAAATATTTCAAATTTTTAAAATTTCATTTTTTACTACTCCCAACTCCTTCTCCCCCTGCCCGCCACCTCATCAATATTTTTTTTCTAAAAAAAAGTTACTTAAAAAAGATATTTCATGGTCAAAGGTTTGGTCATGAGTCAAAACTCAAAGTTGATGAAGGATGGTTGGAGTCTTGTCCTAGTTCAAGTGATCTTTGATCAACTATTGGGATTGATTTTCAAATAAAAAATTATTTTCCTAAAAAAAAAAATTCTAGTCTCAAGCTAAAAAAGTAAAATATATTTTCTCAAAAAATATTTTTCATTCATCAATCAAATGTTAATAAATATTTTCTACTTACCAGATAAACAAGAACAAGTAAGTTAAAAAATCCACTTGTTTTTCAAATAAACATTTTTCCTTAGTACCAAACACACCCAAAATCTCATAGTACAAGGATACATTATCTATATGGTAAGAGGACTTGTCAGTTATCACCAACCTCCAAAATTCAAAATATGATACATCTAAGCTCTTCACTTAGAAGAGGAAGAGAAGTAAATAACATGGTGTGAAGGGGAGAAAAATAATTAATTTGAACCATACAGGATGTCGTCTAATCAGTTTTGCAGAATAAATGATGCTGCACACTAGCAAGTTGGCTTCAAAAGCTAGCAATTCCTCAATGTTCAAACTTGGCACCTAACCTGGGAGAATACCTTACTCTTAGCTGCAAATGTCTCAGCTACTAATATGGGAAATGCAATTGTTGCATCACAATGCACCTGCATTCAACAAATCAAAAACACTCAAAGAAATTAGAATCTCACAAAGGAGATGGTTGCACAAAATGTATTAGAGGTAAGTTGTTAACCTTCACAGTCTTGGCACCACCACGTATCTTTCCCCATGATACAGCTTCATCAGGACGGGCACCAGAGTCACTACCATCAAACTCTTGTGCAGTGTTAATGAAGATGGCAAAATCTGCACCATTGCGCATCATATTGGCATTGCAAACATGGTGCTTAGGCAGCCCTCCACCCAGTATAATCATTCCTGTCTTCCTCAAACCAGCATGGACAGCTTCACCATTCATGGCCCTAATATCTGGTTATATAACTTAATAATTATGTTAGCTCTTTCATCAAACAAATACTTGATGAGAGAAAAGAATCACTTGATAAGATACTTATACCTCCAACAATGTCTATGATTAGACCAGGATTAAGATCTGGATTATCTGGATCTCCCTTTTTGAAAGAATGGAAGTATAGCATGTCACCAAGTGATCCATCCGTCAAGCCAGGACAGAAGACAGGAATGCGGTTCTGAGAATGATAAATAATACGAGAGTAACATTAATTTATAAACTCAAAGAAAATGCATGTTTTCCTTTTATTTCTGGACTGAAATCATTCCTTCGTGAATATGACTTTCCGAGAAACTGCCAAGTAAAAATTCAAAAAATTTCCATGATGAACTTCTGAATTCTGATCATTCAAAAATTATCATAATATGTCAATCGCTGGGCTTTAAATCAGTATAGTGGAATGGGTAATAGTGAGATCATGCCTTAGTTCATTCTATTGTCCAGTAATCTGGTACTACACCCGAACGTGCAACTAGAGCAAATTTCAGACTGAAGGAAAAAAAAGCTTTAGGGGCAAACTTTAGAATCTTCATGGAAATGAGATTTGTTCTATTAGAAATTCAAAATATTTCAGCAGGCAGTCTTCTGCTTGTGAAAAAACTTCACTTGGAATATCTAGAGATAAAACAGGTATTTCTACAACCTTTTTATTTTTGAGAAGGTAAAAGGATTTTCAGTTTGTCAAAACAGCACTAAGTTAGATTGCTGATCTATTTACAACATCAGCCGAGTCCAAAAACCAAAATAATAAAACAGAGATTAACGAGGATGACTAATTTTATATCCAAAAAAAAGGTGTTGTTTCAATTCATACCCCCCCTTTGGAAAGAGACCTCTCCTATTCTGTTCTTCTATTGTGCACTAATGTAAAGTTTCCTGGGTAAAAGTCGATATTTTCCAGAAAACAACAGCTAGGTGTTCCGGAAGATATCCCCAACCCAATCCCTATTATTCCCACCTGAAAGACGAAAATTATAACAAAGGTTAGTACCTTGAATGACAAAGGTACTACTTAATTGCAAGGAAAACCTGGGAATAATGATAGAAGCTACTTCCCTGAAGTTTTGTGCATTTGGCAAGCAGAAAGGATTTGATATGAGTAAAAACTGTTATTGATGTTTTCTGCACAAAAGATATCCTCCAAATTAAGTATTGCAAAAATCTTCCAGAATTCTGAAGTTGTATCCTCTTTTAAAGTTTCTTTTTTCTTCTATACAATGTTGTATTTCTTTTTCTTTCTTGAATTCAAGGGAAACAGTTCAAGGGGTTTTTGGCGTCTAAACAAAAAAAGAAATAGGGAAACAACAGCTAGGCCTCAGTCACAAATGGGATGGGGTCGGCTAGATGAATCCTTGTTATTCCCCCCAAAAAAAAAAATGAAGGTTTTTTCTCCTTTTATCCTTTCCTCTTGATTTCACTTTCTGATCTCAACAACGATGAATTTGCTACCACGATGCATGCAAATCCATTTTCTTTACATTCATAAACTTCGAGTCCAATCAAACTATGCCAATAAAATGGGATGGGGAAGTCATAACTAATATTTAATTATATATGTGGGACTAGCTAGATCATTTGGCATTCTAACTTCACCAATATAATTTCATCAAATATGGAACGGAAGGGAAGTGATTAGAAATGCACCTAACAAAATGAAACGGGGGAGAGGTAACTATTATATATGTGGGACCAGATTTGGCGTTCTAAGTTGAGTAATACATTTTCATCAAATATGTAACGAAAGGGAAGTGATTAGAAATGTACCTTGTAAGCCCAATACAAGTATGAGGTTTCATCATTAATTTCTTTACCCAGACGAGCAATGACATTAGATGGTGTCCATAGAACCTTCTGTAGTACAAAAAGAAGATAAAACGGTCAAATCATCACAAGCCAAAGCTAAGATAAGTATTATCACATTTGAAAGAATATCACAAACACAATGACCCAAGTAAAAAATCCATTTGCATTTGAAAGTAATCCCAAAATACAGATTGAATGTTAAAGCTTCAGCCAATATTAAACAAGTAATGGGAGGATCTAACACCGAATCAGACAAGAGTAGATACCTCATTAACCTGCTCCTCATACATTTGGTCAAAAATTGGGATGATCCAATTCTCAAATTTGCAGTAGTTGTCATTAGGAACCAACAAGTTACCAATACGGTTCAATCCTTTCGATCGTAGAGAAGCTCCAGGTAAAGAGAAGTCCCCCTTGTAGGTTGGTGCGAGGCACTTTATGAGATCCTCTTCGATACCACCAGCTGTAGTAACCACAACATTAACCTGCAGGGAGGGAAGACAATTTGCTAAGGTCCAAGACACAATAATTAATAGAAAATTGTTCCCTATGGTAACAACAATTTCATTAGAGCAATGCTAAACATGAGAGCTAAAACCTAGGACACAAATATAGTAATTTTCTACCATAGCATTTAGTACTTGTGTGGCAGAGAGAAGGATGAGGTATTCTAGTTTGCGTAACCAATAAATTAGAGAGACAAGGAAACTGGGGAACACGAGGCTTGATCTTCAATTAATACAAACCAAGCATAGCAGCGCTTCAGTGCTTGACATAATAAATCATATGAAGAGTATTGAGGTTGATGAATAAGAGGAGGTTGAATAAGAGGATGTCATAGTATTAGTGTGGTAAGTATAGCTTTCGAGTGTAGAAGAGAGAGGACATAAAAAAAATTGAGAATATATATTAAGATAATATCATATGAAAGTAGCCCACAACGTTCAAACTTAATGGTACAACACAGTCAGACTTAAAAGTTAGCAAAACAGAAATGACTGTAACTGTTACTTAAATGCAACTCACCATTCGGTGCTGAACAAGGTAGCGGACAGTGTCTCTAACACCAGAAGAAACAAGGTTTGAAGTGAACCCCAAAAAGATTTTGCAGGTTACCGACTCCCTGTATGCAACATCCCTTTCTTCTTCGCTGCAATCCTCCGTGGGCAGCTCATGTGAAAGCCTCCAATCTAGCTTCAAACCCATCACACCCCCAAACAAAAACACAAATTTCAAACATTAAGAATCAATTTAAGAACTTTAAAACTAGTTCAAAAACTTCGAGTGTATGAAAGGTAACCTGTTAATAAAAAATCAACCATTTTTTAAGAAGCACATTATCAACTGTAAAAAAAAATGGTGAGGTTTGACGTGTGAGGGTGGACAGAATTTCCGAAGCAAATACAGATATTAATTGAATTCAAATAAGTCTTACATACTTCCAATATGCATACAAGAACCATGAATCATACTATCTACATTCTACACCCACCCAATTCCAACTTAAAATAGCATTCTTTCTATTTTAGATAAACATATTTTGCCTACAAACTCTAAATTTTCAACTTTCTTCTTTCCACTGCTACTTTCTATATTTTATGACATCCAAAACATAACTGATATTATTCCATATCTACAAGTTTTAGAATCCAAATTAATTACAAACATATTAAAACTTCAATGTGATATTTATCTACCGAACTAATTTTTCTACCAAGACCTTTTTTCCACTATGACTAATGACATACTAATATATAAATCAAGCTAACATCTTAAACTGTTTCCAGTATTATAAATGGGAAGGGGAGAGTAGTTGAAACCCAAATATTGTTAGCGTAAAGCAATTAACTTTATTATTCAATATCATCGGATCTAAGTTAACTGGAAAAAAAAAATTGATACTGAAATATGAGAATTTGCATAAAGCAACAAACTTTTATAGCGTAAGTTAAAGAAAGAAGTGAAATCTTACCATTTGATTAACAATTTCAATGGCGTCACCAAGATTAGAAGCTTGGAAACCAGTGGAAACCATGGACTTGATAAGCTCAGCATAGTTGACGCCTTTATTGAAGTCGTAGCCCTCAATTTTAGTGCAAGAGCCTTCTAGATTTTCGGATTCTTTGAGAACTACCGATCTTACTGAGTCCATGATATTGTCTTCTCCCATTATTTTACTGCAGACCAAGATTATGTACGGAACACGACTGCCGCCGCGAGTTTCTGCGTTTTCAAAACGCCAGTTTATGTAATAAATGGGTTTCTTAAAACGGCCCGCTTTCTGTTCATTTTGATAAAGGCCCAGGCCCACATTTTTTGTTGATTTGGTATAAGTGTGTTAAAATATTGCCCAAGAATTGATATTGAGACTCATTTTATAAGTGATTTTCAATTAGGATAATTGTATAGAATGACAAACTAATAATATAAAATAAATATAATAGCTACCGTTTAATTTATTTGTGTTCTACATCAAACTGTTTGTCAGTCCCTCTCTCCCTCATATTCTCGCTAGCCACTCTTCCTCTCTCACTCGCCTCTCTCGCTTTATACAATAGAACTATATAAATTGTGTTTCTAATTGTATAAAGCGAGAGAAAATTGTATATACACATGCAAATACATATATCTTCGTCTTATACACTTATAATTATACAATAAAAGTACTTCCCTGCCCAAGTCTCTTTTGTCTTTCTCTCTTTCTCGTTTTATACAAATTCAAATTGCATATAATTTCTTTCTTTCTCGTTTTATACAATTCGATTCAATCGGATATTCCCTGCCCAAGTCTCTTTTGTCTTTCCCGTTTTATACAAATTCAAATTGTATATAATCGTCCTATACACTTATAATTATTTAGTTCGTTTTATATACTTCTTTTTATACAACTCTCTGACCAAGTCTCTTTCTCTTTCTCGTTTTATACAGTTCGCTTCAATTGTATATGTATAGCGAATTATACATATATATATTTGCTATGGAGCACAATTATGTAAACTTTGCTATAACATACAAATATAAATTTTATGTTTGCTATATGTGAAAGTAGCCCATTTCAATTTAGCTCAACACTAACCTAATTCTAGCCCATATTGTAAGATTTACTTTGAATTGGATTTTTTTTATGAGTTAGGGCTCGTGTATGAAATCTTGGATCTATGGTCTCGGGTCAAGGTCATGGTGGGGGATCGGGTCTCTTGTATCAAGTCTCTAATCAAAGTTAGGTCGGGCCTGGATTCCTGAGTTAGAATTAAGTCTCAAGTCTTGAGTTCTGAACCAGCTCGAATCTCTGGTTCGAATTGTTTCTTGGCTTAGGTCCCAGGTAATGGTCGGGGATCAGGTCTTGAGTCCCAAGCTAGGGCTTAATTCTTGGGTTTCTGGTCAAATTCGAGGTTCGGGGTTTGAGTTAAGGTTGAAAGTCATTTTCGTAACAATAAATGCAAAGCTACCTCCTTGAGGTCGGTTTCTTTTAAAAACTGAGCTTTTGAAGTCATTTTATTTTCAAAATGAATAAATCAATCATAATATTTTTATACCTTTTTATCTTTTTTCTTTTTTTTTGCAAAATAAATTATCTGATCTCAGAATGTGTTTCTTTTTTTTTTGCGAAAATATAAATTTAAAGAATATAAGTCGTTTTATCTTTATCAGACCTTAGTATGTGTTTCAAGTGCCGAGTCAAGGCTCAGTTCCCAGATTTCAGGAGTGGACTATTAAAAAAAATGGGTCAAATTAGCGGATCATAACCCAATCAATTTTAGTCGAAGAAACTTTTGGGTTGAGTTTAGCCCAACTCATTTACTAACTCAGTTGATTAATTGTATGACTACACTACTTTACTTTACCTATACCCAATATTTTTCTACTCTTTTATTAAATTTCAAAAATCCATTTTTGACACCTAATGATACTTAACCGGTACTTTTTATCTTGGAACTAAAAATTAGACCTTTTTCATTCCCCAAAATTTCGCCAAAATTTTTCCCACTAAAATTTTTAAATAAATTTGAAATTCAAAAGAAACCTATCATATTCATCCGGATTAAAGTCAAAAATAGGTCAATCATCTTATCCATTCTGATTTGTCATTTTTTTTTTCCTTTTTTGTGTATCTACTGTTATTGTTTACAATATCAATCTAACTTCTAACAAATCTCTAGTTTTTGTTTCAGAATCAAAAACATCAAAGAATTGAGTTTTAAAAAGTCGCATGACCCGATAGTCATGATAAATCCAAGTTCTAGTAAGAGAAAATCTGTAAAGAACAAACATGCATCAACTTCGAAAGATCCAAAAATCCCAAAGAAAAGGGGTTGAAAGGTGGCACCTCCAATTATTCGATCAACACTACCCATGGTATGTATATTTTCACTCATATTCGTAACTTTTTCTTTAGTTTGATGATTCTTATTTTTTCATTTAAGTATCGTTTATTTCAACTTTTCACTGCACACATGGAACATTGATTTTGTGATACTTTTATTTTTTATCACTTTATATAACGAAAAGTGTTATTTTGATTTTTTTGAATACTTTCTGATTTTTATGTGATATTGACTATTTTTCAAAAAATGATGGATACTGAAGGCGTTTCATCGCCACACATGATGGATGATTTTGTGGCGAAAGACAATGTTGATCCACAATTCAATTTTGATAACTTCGATCGACAAACCATTTCACCCATGCAAATGGATTTTGCAAATGTTGATGATGTTGATGAACTTGCCGTGGAGGTTGGGAAACAAAAGGTTTCTGTTAAAAATGTCCCAAAGTTATGTAGGTATCTGATACTTAAATTAGTATCACATGAATTATTATGTTATTTAATCGGTGAAATAATTTAACAATGTACCTTTAGATGATTGATACTTTAATTTATGAATTCATTGCCGCTATTTGTGTATCACTGATTGCACCTTATACATTAAAATTGTATATGATACTTTTAATCTTGATTGTTATTTATAGTTTAATTTATGAAATAGATGTTGCTATACTGAAATTGATATTTTAAGTATCACTGATACGGAACAGATACGGGACACTGTTATGGAAGTATGGTATGGACAAAGTCAAGGCTGGATATGTTAGCGATACTGAAGATCCTACAAGGCCAAAGAGTGGCTACACAAAACTAGCAGAAGGTGGACTGATTAATGTAGAATAGTTAAGTTTTTATTGTGTTGAAGTTACGTTAATTAGTATTTTGTATTATCATTTCTCCTTCCAACACAATCTTACTAAGTAATTATTAATTTAAAAAATATTTTTTGTCAAGAAATGTATTTCAATGTTAATTTTTGTCTCCAAGTATATAATTTAATTTACAGTAACTTGTTATAAATTATTTTTTATAAGTATGATTTACACAAATACTGCTGATACAATATAACAATTGTACACAAAATATATGATACTATATTTTATACACCTGTTAAATAAACTGATTATCAATTTAAGTAGTATACATTAACATGTGGTAGTCTTGAAGTAAATCACAACGTCTGATACTATATTATCATCAGATATACAATATCCATAAAATTATTAAGTATTTGATACATATTTAATTATCAAAATATAAATTTGTGTATATGTAACAATTGATACAAAATAATTCTCTTAATATATTTAGTATCGTTTATCACGTTGAATCATATAACATTGATTAAAATTATAATAACCAACAAAACTTTGTTATCAGATACATAATATATTTAACGTTTAATATAAATGAGACTAAATAACTTATCAATATAGCTTAGTATAATTACATTTGATATAAAACAATGAAATTCGATATATTAATATCATTCTACATTTTGATACAAAATTAAATGTATCTCATTATGATACTTTATTGTATACAGTAATAACAAATTTAATCTTAAACATATTTCATCTACCATTCTTAATTTCTACATTAATAATCAGAAGAACTTCAAAACGAACAAGATACATTATACATACGACTACACGTAACATATGTTTTTAGTGTATCAGATACTTAAATTAGTATCACATGTATTATTATGTTATTTAATCCATTAAATAATTTAACAATGTACCTTTTTGATGATTGATACTTTAATTTATGAATTCCTTGCCGCTATTTGTGTATCACTGGTTGCACCTTATACATTAAAACTGTATATGATACTTTTAATCTTGATTGTTATTTGTACTTTAATTTATGAAATAGATGCTGCTATTTTAAGTATCAGTGATTGCACAATATACATTAATAGTGAATATGATACTATATCTAATAGAGGTATCATGCAATTTATTACAGACGCATAGTATATACTAACAAATACTTTAATTTTACTACAAATAATGAAGAACGATACATCCAGTAAGGAACAGGCAATGGAACAGTCCATTGTGCTTCTATCCACAAAATAACATAACGATCCTTCGGTGAATGTGATTATTCATGATATTAAGGTGGTAAGTATTAAGTTTTTAAATTATTATACATTAATTATTTGAATAAAAAAATAGTATAGTATCTGATATTCTCTTTATTAGGATCATGGTACCGATAACAAGATCAAAATATTCATTTTTGAATCTTCACAACTTTGCATTCCAGAATTTTTTGAAACAAACTTTCACTGTTTTTACGAAGAACAAATGAGAAGGTTTCACAATTTGAAATTCAAATTTGCCCAAATTAGTTAGAGGTTTATGCAGACTGGATACTAAATTTGTTAAACGTCTGCGTAATTCGTTGAGTTAATTTAATCCCTTTTTTACGCTGTAACTGATAACAACAAATTAAAAGTTAAAGTATCCGTCCGCTTTAATTTAAGTATCGTTCTGTAATATTATGTGTCCCAAATACTATAAAAAAAAAGAAATTTTTGGTAAATAGGGAAAGAGTTGGGATAGAAAGTAATTTGTCCCTTAGACTATATAATTTTGCCTAATTTTTACCATTTTTAACTTGATCAATTTCAACATGATCTGGCCATTTGACGCCCCTAATTTGGTGTATAATCATTTGACGCCCCTAATTTGGTGTATAATTAGGGGAGAACTTGATGAGGAAAAGCAAAAAAGACAAAATTATGTGACATGAAAAAAGTAAACACTGTGCATACGATACATAGGTTGGTTCATCTTTCTCTCATTTTATAAGATTCTGCTGAAGTTAAAAGAAGTTTTTAATTGTTGCATAATAAGTACTAGCAAATTTAACTTTGGCAACATAAGTATGGACGCCAGAATCACATATAATGTGGCTCATCACATATTACAGTTGTCATTGCAAATATGGTGCTTAGGCATTATCTTAATACCCTTGATATGATACTTCAAGTACATTTCCATCTATGTCTCAGACTCTTCAAAAATGTCGACGAGCGCGTGCTGGATCTTCCAAAAATAGTGTATTTTTAAAGGATCAGACACGGGTGCGACAACATTTTTGGAGAGTCTGAGCAACTTAGCCTTCCATTATATTACCTCTTCAAAATTGATCTATAATTTATGTACACACTACACAAGATTTACTGAGATCATGCAACACTGCGATAATGCCAGAGGAAGGCAAAAGGGAAATTACACATATCATGCAAGAAAGAAAGAAAGAAAGTGGTCCATGTTGCATTGAAAGGAACTCATAAGCAAAAAACAGCAACATATAGATTGAAGTATTCCGGTTATACTTTCACTAAAAACAGTAAGAACAAGGTAGAAATTAGAGGAATCAACAAGTTTTTAAGAGGCAACATAGAGTTATTATGGCTTGTGTACTTGGTGGGTACAAAAGGCATCTTGGTAACCACCCCATCATAAGACTTTCCTCGAATCACAATCTTGACATTGGTCCCTGTCTTGTGGTTACCCGTTTTTACGTATCCCATTGCTATGTTCTTCTTGAGACAAGGGCTGAAACCACCATTGGTGATTTCTCCAATATTTTGTCCATTTGAATCTTGAATTTCACTGTGACTTCTAGGGGGTGGGCCTGAAGAGAAAAATCCAACTCGCCTGATTTTAGGACCTTCTTCAATTTGCTTTAGTATTACCTCAGCACCAAGGAAGCCTCCTTCTGCCCTTCTTCTCTTCCCTATGGCCCATGTCAGCCCTGCCTCTACAGGTATCCTGTGCTGCTCCATGTCATTACCGTATAAGCACAATCCAGCCTCAAGACGAAGACTGTCACGAGCTCCTAAACCTGTTAACCGAATCTTCCCTTCTGATTTCTCCAGAAGAGCTTTTGCAAGATCAAGAGCATTTTCTGAAGGTACTGAAATTTCAAATCCATCTTCACCAGTATACCTGAAAACCGCTCAAAATACACATTATGTCAGAGGGGCTGTCGCAAGTCAAGATTACTTGCGCAAGGATCAAGTGCCAATCATACATCAGAAGTATGAAATGATTGCATAAGAAAATAGCTCATTGAATGACAAGAAACATGGAGAAGTTGCCTTATGGATACAGTTGCAGCTGTTTTACACATTAGTGTAGTGTGCAATAACAAAGGGGTATTCGACCATAACAGAAGCCAGGTTAACCCATTATTAAAGAATTAAAGAAGGAACTAACTGATGAAAATGCTTGGACCTTTTTTCAATTATCTGAAGTGATTCTGATTTTGAACTTTTTGAAAAAGTTTATCAAACTAAAGGATTGCTTTTTCTCGGGCAGACTCAACACTCAATTTTGAAGAGGAAAACAAGAGAAGAAGCTACCCTGTCCTTGTGAGGAAGCATGGTGCCCCATTTATATCCAAAACCCTGAACACAGATTTATTCAGCAAATCAACAAAATGAAGTCTCCCTTCAAACTGAAAATTGTATTCTGTAGAAATTTAGAAAAGCTACCATAGCTTCACGATCCTGAGAGTCATTGATGGTGTCATTTGCCTTCAAATTCTTCGGTAAAGAGCTCATCCCAAAATTTTGCCTGCAACTGTGATGAATTAGTGCCCCCCCCCCACTCGACCGAAAATTCCCAACATAATCTAGCTCATGGATTACCTCTTTGCCAAATCGAAGCTTTGCCTTTGAACTCTTACATCTTTTTTCCCATTAATAGGGCTACTAGGGGAATACATGTTAGCCAACTGTTTTCAGGAGAGGAAGTAAAATGTCTTCTAGTCAGCCTAACTCTTGGACTATGAGGTGATCCCAAGAACTGCATAAGATATTTGGACAAAAGTTAATGCGGACAAGCATATATTGAACTGGAACATAAGGAAAACATAGATCGAAGTACCTCCAATCCACTTTTTAAGCCAATCCCAAAAAGTGTAACTCCAACTCCGATCAATAGAATAACCTTTCTTGTATATCCAAATGGTGTCTGCATCAGCATCAAATCATTGAAATGACCAAGCACTCAAGAGGACAAACTTCTAAACAACAGTTAACAACAGTCCCAATACTCAAAAGCATAATCACAACATTGAAAAAGATGTACTGGGATTCAGCGTAAAAGAAAGCTACACACTCCAAAACAAATAACAACTCGAACATGTAGTTCTTTTTTCATAACAATATAATAAGCAACGATTCCTCTCTGAGCTGAAATAACAATGCAAATTTTGGAGTAAGGTTTCATTGAACCTTTTCGATGTTTCAAAGAGCTCTATCTTCTTCATCAAACTTGTTGCATATGCTGTATTGTTGTGTGAGCGCACAATAAGATTTTATTAACTTTTTTTCAAGAAACTACTGGTTGCTTTTTAATTCATCCTATACAGAGGAGACACGAAACTAGAATTTACCTGCAGATATTGTGCTCCAACTTGGTTTTCAGATTGAACTCTGTCTTTAGTATGCCTCTTATAATGCTCTATTATCTCCTGCGTGCTGCGTAATTCTCCCTGTTACTCCTTTCCCGTTACATCTGAATAGTAAAACCATAACTTAGCTCTACTAATTCTATTTGCTTGATGACACTAAAAATTATTCATTTATCAATATCAACAAGGATTTGCACAACTAAAAATAATGTTAACACTGAAAAGAAACAAAACCGAAAAGTTCATCAAGTAAAGAACAACAAAAAGACGAGAGATGTGAAAGTTTTCAATTCACATGGAATCGAAATCTGGAAGTACAAATATTCACTTGATTCAACAAAAGACATGAAAAGGAGAAATCATGAATAGCAAAGGAATTTTTATGTTCTTACCTCACCTTGACTAGTGATAATGAAATAGAGAACTTTAAATCCTCTTCTCGTGCTAAACATAGAAGAAAGCAAAAATTACTATTATATACAGTTCTACACTAATCAAATCAACTCGAGTTTTTGAAAAGTGAAATCCAAAGGTTGTCAAAGTAACGTTGACAGATAATACCAACATTGCAACAAAAGAAATTAAAAATTGAAAGAAATATCTGATCAGAAGCAGTAGATCAAGTTTTTTCTAGATATTTTGTCAAACACTTTGTGGATCTAGTAACTTTCCTTATCTTATAAACAAATTTAAACCAAATTATTACAAAATTGAAGATAAATGCATATTCATTAGCTGATAGCACATGCATGTATACAATACCAGCGAGAAAGAGAGATCAAATAAGAAAAACATTCAAATCGAGATTCATCAATAGGTTGCTGAAATTCAGAAGAAAATTAAAAAGAGATTACCAATTGGAAGTAGAAGAGCAGCAAACTGAAAGAATGAGAAATTGTTGGTGCTTCAGATTGAATCCGTCGTACGTAGCCATGGAAGGAGGCGTGCTGATGCTTGAGAGAAATTTGGTGAATCTAAAGGCTAGCTATCGCTTCAGATGGAATGGAAAAGAGGGACGAGACATTTGGAATTTGGATAGAGAATGTTTGGAAATTTTATTTTATTGAAAGGAGTTTGGTTGTATTTTTAATTTTTTTAAAGTAATTATCATTAAAGCTGAGACTAATTGTCGGTAAAGGGTCTATTTTTACTGGCTAAATGTCACGTTCCGCCAATTCTCAGTAAGATTTTATATTTGAATAGGGGCGGAAAAGTCTAGAGTTTTGAAGGAGTTTGTAGAAAACTCTAGAAGCCCTAGATCTTTCTAGAAGTCTTTGGAAAGTTCTAGAAAGAAGACTAGATATTTTTTAGGAAAACTTTGGAATTTCCTAGAAAGTGTAGAGGATTCTAGAAAGGGACCAAAATATAAATAAATAGGGACTTGTAAAGTAATTTTTATTTACACTTTAGCCCCCTAGGAAGTAGTATAAATAGATGGGGCATTCATTTGTAAATCACCAAGAAAGTTGTAAGCAATCTTCCAAAGCAATACAAAAGCCTTCTTCCAAATCTTTCTAAGTCTTTCCTTTCATTCTCTTAGCGATCTTAGTTTTAAAGGTTTACTTGAGCTTACAAGATCGTGAAAGATTCGTGAGTAAGTTGTCAAGTGTCGCACGGAACATTAGTAAAACTCTAAATCCGTGACAACATGGTATCAGAACAAAGGTTTGTACTAAGGGAATGGTTAACGGAGGAGACGTAAATGCCGCTAGCACCACCAACGTCAGGCTGGATGGTGGGGAGGAGTGGATCGCAAGGGTTGAAACGGCGAGGCAGGCCGTGGAGATATTAGGCCGGCGCATTAATGTGGTCGACGGCAAGTTCAAGACCCTTGAGGACTTCACCCTTGAGGAGAACGAGAACATCCGTAAAGAGTTGGAGGGTCGCCAGCGGGCCGAGTTCAAGATGAAGGAGGCCATCACTTCCTTGGAGTGTCAGCTCATGGAGGCGTTGAGCACGATTGACACCATGAAGGCCGAGATAAAAGCACTTAAGGAAGGCGCGGAAGTTGGAGGATCATCGTCGTTCAACCGAGATAAGGAGGCCAAGGTCGAGACTCCCAAACCACCTATGTTTAAAGGCGTTCGCGACGCGCAAGAGGTGGAGAATTTTCTGTGGCATTTGGAGAACTACTTCAAGTGCAATAGGGTGAAGAGCGACAAGAGTAAGATCAACACCGCTATGTTGTATCTTTCGGAGATGGCCATGCTGTGGTGGAGGCGTAAAGAGTCAAAAATAGGGAAGGGTCGTTGAACCATCAATACTTGGGATCAATTCCAAGAGGAGTTCAAAAAGGCATTCTTCCCTAACAACGTCATCTATGAGGCGAAGCGTAAGTTTAAGGAACTGAAGCATACGGGCAGCATACGCGCATAGGTGCAGGAGTTCACCACCCTCACGCTTCAAATTCCCAACCTCACGGATGATGATATGTTGTTCCACTTCATGGATGTGCTTCAAAATTAAGCCAGGACGGAGTTGGAACGCCGACAGGTCAAGACGATTGATGAAGCCATCACGCAGGCCGAAGCTTTAACAGACTTCAGGCGTGAAAAGCCTAATAAAGCCGGAGGAGACGAAGTGAGAGGTAGTCATGACCATGGTGGGCGAGATCGTGGCAAATGCGAGGAGCAGCGGCCACATCCTAAGAAGCATGATACCTATAAGTTCGATGGCAAAAAGTCTGGATGTCATGGCAACACGGAGAGAAAGACAGAGGTTGCCAAAAGAGGTGATTGCTACATATGCGGAGGGCCGCATGGCTATGCAGGTGCCCTCAACTGAAAAGTCTTGGTACTATCCTGCGAGAGCGGAAAGGGAAGGAAGCACATGAGCAAGAACAAGGCGTGGAGACGACGCAGTTGGGCTTGATAGGACTATGTGGAGCTATCACCAAGCAATCAGAGAAGCCGAGAGTAATGCGGCGCGCAGTATGTCGACATCATGATCAATGGAAAATCCGCTCGTGCTATAGTCGACAGAGGTGCAAGGGTCAATATCATGACCAAGACGGCAACGACAAGGTTGGGACTACGTTGCAATCCAGTAACGCCCAACTCAGGACTGTTAATGCACCACCGACTCCCGTGAGTGGACTTGCACATGGAGTAAGCATCACACTAGGCGAGTGGCACGGTAAGACCAACTTCACTGTCGCTCCTTTAGATCTCTTTGATATAATTCTTGGGCAAGAGTTCTTCCAGCAGTGCCACGCTGTAATCGATCCTTACCTCCAACAACTTTTGGTCATGGAGCAAGGAGGAACATGTATGGTTCCCATGGTTAACGCACCGAAGACAGAAGGACATGTCCGACTAACGGCCATGCAGCTCAAGAAAAATCCTAAGAAGGAGAAGTCAACATTTGTAGCCACCATTACAAGTTTGAAAGAATACAATGGTGCTAAGAAGTTCTTGCCACCGTGCATGAAGAAGGTTCCAAGATGGAACAATGTCCTGATGCCAAAGAAGTCGGCCAAGTTAGAAGAGATAAAGAAGCAATTGAAAGAGTTGCGTGAGGGCATTGATCGAGTCAATGGACTGTTGGTCGTGCATACGAGAAAACAAGACTCAGTTGCCGATGCAGCGATGATGCGACGCGGTCGTCGCATTAATAGGTGGGGGAGAGTGTCACGTCCCGCCAATTCTCAGTAAGATTTTGCATCCGAATAGGGGCGGAAAAGTCTAGAGTTTTGGAAAAGTTTGTAGAAAACTCTAGAAGCCCCTAGATCTTTCTAGAAGGCTTTGAAAAGTTCTAGAAGGAAGACTAGATATTTTCTAGGAAAACTTTGGAATTTCCTAGAAAGTGTAGAGGATTCTAGAAAGGGACCAAAATGTAAATAAGTAGGGACTTGTAAAGTAATTTTTATTTACACTTTAGCCCCCTAGGAAGTAGTATAAATAGATGGGGCATTCATTTGTAAATCACCAAGAAAGTTGTAAGCAATCTTCCAAAGCAATACAAAAGCCTTCTTCCAAATCTTTCTAAGTCTTTCCTTTCATTCTCTTAGCGATCTTAGTTTTAAAGGCTTACTTGAGCTTACAAGATCGTAAAAGATTCGTGAGTAAGTTGTCAAGTGCCGCACGGAGCATTAGTAAGACTCTAAGTCCGTGACATATCAATTGCCATTAATAATTGACTTTAAAATATGATTTAGTGGCAATTATATTATTGCCTCTAAATAAATGCCGCTAAATCCTTAATTTATTGTAGTGTGTATTTCAACCTTTATTGACTTTTTGTATGTATACATATTGTGTTTAGATAAATATTTTGTCGAGTAGTGCCTGATGATACCTTTTAACGGTGTCTCTCGAACTATCCATTGCAATTTTTTAGTAGTTAGTTTCAGGATGATATGCGTTTTTACCACTTTCGAGGACTATCGGAATATGCTTCTTTCTCATCTCTAGTAGTCTTGATGGAGTGTTCTAGTCATCTGTGGTAGATTGATATTTCTTTTTGGAGGTTAGTTAATGTAGTAGGTTCACTTTTGGTTGTACAAGGCCGTGGGCCTATATGAGGAGGTTTTCTGGATGACAAGTCTGGTATGGCTTGCTTTGGTTTTGAATTGTTATTGGTAATAAATAAAATATCAGTTAATAGGCTGATACATCTATGGATATCCAAAAAACCTGATTTTGATACAATCGAATTACAGAATGTGAAAACACACTTTAAATGCATTAACGACTTGACAGGAAGCCATGAGAATATTTCAAATATTATATCTTGAGAAATTGATGATTTTTTTGGAGAATAATTCATCTTCTCGTCCATTGTTGAATAGCGCTAAAGTTTATTGCTTCGTTCTTTGGAAGACTCTTATTTCCTTTTGGTTTCTTTGTAGTACATTAGACTTCTAAATGAAGTTGAACCTTTTTTAATTGTTTTAAAACCCTAGACACATTATTATTTTTTTAAGAAAAGATTTTCTTTTTAAAAGAAACCCAATAAAATTGAACGTTTTTTTTGTTATTTTTGGTTTTAATACCTTGAATAGAATATTAGTGGTTTATCAGGCATCCTCTGTGCAGAAACTCTATATTTTAGTATTTTCAGCTTTACTCTTGTATCATGGAAGTCGAAGATACAACCTATAGAAGCTCAGCAAAGGCAGAGTATATGAAGCCTGGTTTGTTTGTTTAAAGAATTGAGAATATACAATATCAAAAGTGAACTCAATAGCACCTGCAATTTTTAAATTTGAGAACCTTGTTCGAAAGGACATGTTCAATAATGTTATTTTGAGAACCGAGATATTGGAACGAGCCCTAACATCAGAGGTAATCCATGATTCTTTAGAATACGTGTTCGGCAATATTTTACATATAAATGCAACATTAGAATAGGCAGTTACAGACTTTGTGATTAAGCTAGAAGAGTATCTACAACTTCCTGTCGTTGTATATATATCATGAGAGGACAAAGCATATTAGTTAAATTATGACTGTGTAGTTAGTTACAAGTAATCAACTTATGATTATTGTAATTAACAAGTCAGATGGTGTATATATAGATAACATCTACAATGTAAATGGGATATTCTCTCACGAAATAAGATTCAACTTTCTCTTTATCCTCTTATACTTCATATTACTAACATCTGGATTCTCTAACTTGTTAAATCTTCTTGATTCTTTAGTTTCTGCGTTGAGGCGAGCAGATCCATTTCAATCAAGCCTCGATTTATGCATATATCCGTGCAACAAAAAGAGCCTGACAAATTTTTCAAGAGAGAGGTTCTCATCCCTGAACGTGATGTGGAGAATGTTGATTCAGTTCTTAATAACATCTGGATTCTCTTCCATTTTTTTCTTGGATTCTGCTCTAAAATCCACATGTCCATGTATCCCCCTTCTGCTTTCATAATTATAATCTATGACTGCTAATTTATCCTTCACCTTTATCAGCTCATGCCGGTGCGATCACGATAGAAATGTTTTCCACAATGCAATAATTTCATAATTTTCAAATTTAACATCAAATGCAACAATAGTATATTTGTAACCATTTATAAAACAGTAATAGATGAACTGATAAATAACTTCACTAATGCAAACACTCGGGCTACCAGACGGAACACAAGAGAAAATGCTTTGAGACTCTGCAGTGTAATATGTTGGGATATACTATTAACCATGCGTTTTGATATAGTATTATTATTGAACAATTGTTTATTCATTTATTCAATTCAATAAAGTGTTACATTAAATAGATCAATTGTCATGTATGTGTCCTTGACTTATACAGTAGATGATTTAGTTCATAGAGTTTAAGCTTATACACATAAGATTAAATAATCAGTTCTTACAAGTTAAAAGTTATAGTTCACAATCATAGATGGAAATCTGGGCAAAACCATCAGAAAGATTGTAGCACGAAGTTAAATGTAATTTATCATGATTATGAGAATGATATAGTTCTAACTTCTTATGCTAGTGCATTTGATATGTATTGAACGGGACCTAGCAGAGATGGATGTTTTAGACTGACTGATAAAAACATATTCTCTAAACTGTTATATGTACTTATATTCTTAATCTTGATATAACGATTATGATCTGTATATATTAATTATCATTTTAATTTATTAAAAGGTGAGATTCTGAGATGGGTCAAAATGCCTGGTAGATTGGATGATAATAATATATATTGGTGAAATAATTAGTTAGTTGATGGAATCCATGTCTCAGTATAAAGATTGATGATACACCCTTTATGAGAAGCTTATAAGTTTTCATGTGTAAACCCGGCCGGTAGATTTATGAATCTGACACATGAAATAAGTTAAGTATTGCTCTAAAGGAAGTTAATCATTGAATTAAATTCGTCAATAATTTAATTTATTATTTAGTATCGGTAATCTTAACATGGGGAATTACATAAGTGTTTAATGGTGAATTTCGAAATAAATAGAGGAATACAATTATCAATTTTTAGTAGAATGATTTGTAATTTATTATGGTAAGAATAATTCAAATTAATTATTTAGAATTATTTCCATATGAGGAAGCCTTAGTAATAAATTATGTGGTCCCTCCACTGCCCAATTTAACTAGAACTCAGAATCCTATTTTCTGGAAAAAAGAGAAAAATAAACGTGTTTTTCTCCAAAAAAAGAAGAAGAAACGTGTGTTTTTATTTTTCTTGGAAGAAAAGGAATTCTCTTTGGACTAGGAAGACAACTCTATAAGTAGGAATTCTTCTAAACTTGAAAGTTATTGAATTTAGTATTCTATACAATACTTGCCCACCCAAGTATTGAGAGAGTTCAATTGTTAATTGGAATCACAGTAGAAGACTGTAGAGGTGGAGTTTGATTTACTTCAAGATATCTGCACACGCTTCAAGAGGTAATCCTGAGTTAATTTTCAGCATACTTTGTATGTAATGCGTATTTGTGATTGTTATTTATATTCATGCAAGATGTATGATTCTTGAATGCTTTCACTGTTTATGCTATTTTCTAACATAATAAACTCAGGCTTTTTCGGCTGGTATTCATTTATGTCTTTCAACGGATAGATTAGATAATTTTTGTAAAATAATTTTGTAAGATGGAAGAAACATGAGGAAACCATGGACCAAAGTTGCAGTAATATGCTATCTTAACTTCTTTCAATGGATCACAATCGACGTATCATGAAAAAGAGACTATGATATTCGAAATATAGTTTCCAACACGCCCAACCCTGCAGCAGCATCTACTGGAACTTCCTTTCTGTCAATTCTTATTGCCACAATCTCCAGAATCTTGGATTCTTGACTTGTTCCGTTTCTCCTTTATCTCTACTTCCTCTTCCTGGTTCGATCAATTGACAACAAAGTTTAAGGTGACAAAGTTATTGTGTTGTAACTGGTTGAAAACCTAACGATTGTTGAAAGCCTAACGATTTTGAAACTTTGGAGATGATCGGTGTCAACAGTTAGGTTGTTGGACTAAACTAAGCCTAACATTTGTAATACTATCTAATTTTGTTTTTAAAAAATCCGTATCTGTAAAATAAAGAAAGGGTATCCCCTAGTGAGATGCAAGCAAAGAAAGCTCGAGGACTATGAGCCTGTTTGGATGGGTTTAAAAACTGGTCAAACTAACTTAAAAGTCATTTTTTGACTTATTAGAGTGTTTCACAAATATCAAATTAACTTATTTTAAGTCAAAAATGACTTATTTTAAGCCAAAAGCTAAAAGCTGGCTGAGAGGTGTTTTTTTTTTTAACTTAAAAGTCATTTTATGTTGACCGTGTATATTACCTTTTTACCCTTAATTCTTTTTTTTATTTATTATTATTATTATTATTTTATTTTATTATTATTATTATTATTATTATTATTATTATTATTATTATTATTATAATTGTTAGTATTATTAATACTTTATTATTTTATATTTATTTATTATTATTATTATTATTATTTTATTATTCTTTATTATTATTATTATATATTATTATTATTATTATATATTATTATATATTATTATATTATTATTAATAATATTTTATTATTATTTTTTATTATTATTATTTCTTTTATTATTCTTTATTATTATTATAATATATTATATATTATTATATATTATTATTATTATTATTATTATCATTATTATTATTATTTTCATATTATTTTATTATTATTATTATTATTATTTATTATTATTATATATTATTATTATTATTATTTATTATTATTATTTATTATTAGATATTATTATTATTATTATTAATATTTTTTATATTACTATTATTATTATTTATTTTATTTATTATTAATATTATTATTATATATTATCATTATAATTATTAGTATAATTATTATAATAATAATAATAATTATAATATTATTATTATTATTATAATAATAATAATAATTATTATTATTATATTATTATTATTATTATTTATTATTATTATTATTATTTATATTTCACTATTTTTATTATTATGATTATTATTTATTATTATTATTTATATGTAATTATTTTTATTTTTATTATTATATATTTTTTTATTATTATTATATATTATTATTAATATTTCATTATTTTTTATTATTATTATTTATTTTATTATTCTTTATTATTATTATTCTTTATTATTATTATATATTATTATTATTATTATTATATATTATATATTATATATTATTATTATTATTATATTATTATAATTATTATTATTATTATTATTTATTGTTATTATTATATATTATATATTATTATTATTATTATTATTATTAAATTAATTAACTTTGATCATGTTAACAACTTTAAGGGTATTTCAGACATTTTGATTAAAAAAAGTGTTTACCAGCACTTATTTGCCAAACACATCAACAATTTTTTTTTTAACTTCAGCACTTTTATCCAAACACATAACTACTTATTTTAAAAATTAGTTTTGAGCACTTTCAAAAGTACTTTTTAAAAGCTACTCTTTTTAAGCCCATCCAAACGAGCTCTATGTTATTTCTGTGAGGAGAAGTATTCCCTTGGGCACAAATGTAACCTTTCAAAACAACTATTTGTCTTGGAATTCGGGATGGTAAATATTGTACTCAACCTTAATCAACGTTTGGGGTTCAAAAGTAGGGTTGGAGTACGAATTACCCCTCAAAGTAGGATGAATCTATATTAATCAAATATTAAAGAAATATTTATGTCCTTATAAACTTCAGATTAAAAGTCCCCCAAAACAAAGTTTTAACCATATTGATCGAAATATAAACAACAAAATATGTCTTTTCTCTATCAAAGTAGTTTCATCGACTACATATGTTTTTTTGAATAAGGGACTTGCCAATACATCATTTAATCCAAATTATTTGAGCGACATACGTTATTTCATTGAAATTCAATAGATGTTTTTATATTTTAATAAATTTATCAAGTACACAACTAATTATATAAGATGTATAATACTTAGATTTTGTATGTAGATGCCTTGAATAGGAGGAAAACTCTCGTAGTTGATGAATAAAATGTTTGAACCACCATTTGAAAATACAAATATAGACAATAAAATAATTACATATCTTTTCGAAAGACATTGGTGATGAACAACTACAGTAAAATGAAGAATTAATAACAAAATTCATATACAGTTAGAATCAAATCTTTTTCGTTTTAAGATTAAACAAACATTTCATATTATCTTTGAATAAAATATTCTTGAAAATTTATCAAAAGGTTATACCCTCTCGAAAACACTTATATTATCAAATGTTCAGAAGTAGATTAATTACGTAGCTCACCACTGCGCCCGCCTATGTGGCGCCACCACATATAAGAATTTCGTATTAATTTATTTATTTTCAAAACTAATCTTCCCCCATGAAAAGTTGTGACTTTTATGAAAAGTTACTACTTTAACGAAAAATTGTGACTTTGATGAAAAGTTATGACTTTTATGAAATGTTGTGACTTCAATGAAGAGTTGATACTTCTATGAAAAGTTATGACTTTTATTATAGTTTGTAACCTTTCAAAAGGGTTGCAACTTTTCCAAATAGTTGTAACATTTTTGATAAGGCACAATAAAAAAAAATTACACTACCCTTTGTTGTCTATAAATAGAGGGATTTCCTCTCATTTTAAAACAACAAAATTCTAAACCTCCTCTTCTTATTTTTCTCCTTCTCCTTCTCCTTCTCCTCTTCCTCCTCCTTCACAATTAAATATTTGTGTATTTTGCTCCTGTTAAGTGGCTTACTAACACCAGTGCTTATGTTACAAATCATGGTATGTATTTTTACAATCATTAATTTATACTTATGTTATAAAGGATAAATGATAAGATATAATAATTTTTATTTTCCTTTACATTATTAATGTTTGTTACATAATTTTGTATGTAAGATAATATAGTGTTTTAATTATAATATCAGATATGTTTTAAGGAATATTTTATAAACTCTATTATACTAAATTCTTGCGCGAAGCGCAAGTAATTTTACTAGTTTAATATTTAAATAATAAACCTAAATAAAATTATCAAGCTCTTTTAGAAAAATTGGTTGAATTATGCTAACTTTAGACAAAATTCACATCCAATTTTAACTCATAAATTGATTCAATTCATGGCCCATTAAAAACCCAAAACCCAACCCAATTGATCCTCGTAAACTTCACCTTTCATTCTATTTAATCAGGTGACCCAATATTCCTTTTTTCTGCCCTAATTTATTTTTACTTTCTCCAATCGCCGCCCAACTATCCTATTTCTCTCCCTTTCAGCTAAAAGCCCGAACAATTCTTCCAGTTAGTTCTCTTGTTCTAGTCATTTCTGAATTCCCTTTTTCATTTTCTTCCTCTTTTTCTCAGTTATCCATTTACTATGAAATTTTGAATAATTTGAAAGGATTTTTCCTCAACAATCGTCCAGAAAAAGAATGAAGATGAAGATATCACAAAATATGTTGAAATTATTTAAATACCGGTTAAATGGGGTAACTCTATTTATTTGCTCATTGAATGTTGAATGATTTGATTTTTCTTTGTATGATTTATTTTAATAATATTTTTTAATTGTTATCGAAAAGGAAAATGAGGAAGGAGATTACAATGTGGGGAATCGAACTCTCATCAACAAGTTTTCAGGTAGTCAACCAGCTTAACTACTCAAATTCCCCTTAATACCGTATATTTAGTCTTTTTCCATTTTATATGTCTTCGTTTTCTTATTTATTTTTAACAAGCTTTGTGTTTGATCTCAATTGTAAAATTCTTAATTTAAAATTTGTACTGATACACAAATCATAAATACACAAAGTTATGAATTGATATTTCATCACTGTCACATTTAAAATTAAAAAAAGAATTTTTTTTTCTCTTTTCTATCTACCTTTTTTCCTAACCATTTCTCTGCTTCTAATAATACGAAAAAAGAGACTAAATTATAAAGTCATGTTTTGGTAAAATCAACCATCCTTAGAATTGCGTGCTTTAGTTGATTCAAATTCCTTCTCTTGAGCATCCCTCCATAACTGATACAAACTAAAATTGTCATCATACTTCTCGAAATTCTCTGTCTTATTATCATATGGGGAAGCACCATTTAAACAACATCATCATCACCATCATCACCATTGAACAATGAAGCTTTGTTCATGGGTATGGAATTTGTGTCTTGCTTCATGATTACTTTCTATATCATGGATACCTTGTTGTCATTACTACGAATTTGAAAGTCATATTCATCTTCTACTTCTCCCTTGTTAGCTAAATTTTGAAACCCGTTCGGACAAAACTTGTATCAGCTAACTCTTGGGAATATCTTGGTTATTAGAAAGAGCCAGAGAGATTTTTTCAAGATCTAGAGAGGTTTTAATCCCTGAATGTGACGTAAAGGATGTTGGTTTAGTTCTTAGTGACTCACATAGATGGTGATGATTAACTAGCACAAGAAGATGAGAAAAATTGTCAATACTCAATGTATCATACATCAAAAATTAAGCTGAAGTTAAATATAAATTTTTATCTAGTCAAGGAATTACCATTATAGTAGTAAGGAATTCAAACTAATCTCAAAATGTAATTTAGAATACAAGACAAAGAAAACATAATGAAGATAATTTAGCAAGGAAAATTACAACTAATGTGTTTAGCCAAAATAATATTTTAGAAATTTTAATTAAAGTATTATTAAATGTGAACCATGGTACGAGTTTAACCTCTACTAAATCCATCCTCCAACTATAAAAGGTGAAAATAAAGGGCTAGGCCAACACATGAAAAAAACACTTCACATTTAGGAAGAAATCAAAGCCTAACACCTCTCATTTCTCTCACTCCAAACTGTCCACCAGATGCATTGTGGGATGATCCTCGACCACTTATTTTGACTTTTGCTGACCGGTCCAACTATACTTTAACCATACAAATAATACTAGCTTGACAAAAATAAAAAAAATCTACTGTATTAATACCTTATCGTTTTATGTGCACTAACATTTACCTTTTGTTGGGTGAAGCAGACAAAGATCCTTTCTGGAATCCTAACAGTGTCCCAAAAAGAAAGAGATGAGAGCTTACACAACTCATTTTGTCACCTGTCAAAAGACTCCATAGGCAACTTTACAACAATCTACACAGGAACCAGAATTTGAAAATATACCAAACAGGGGTGAAGATGTTACTCTAATTTATGCAAGGAACAAATACATTCCTCCAAATGAGATTGGTCTTGGAGCTATGTTGCTCGTATCACCAGCTACAACTACAGAACGCTCGACGTCTCAATTTTCAATGGCAGAAGATAATGCCTCTTCCTCAATGAATGTACCTATAGAAAATCCATATTTGTTAGTGAATTTTGAGATGCATGCATACGATTCAATAGGGTAGCTCGATGCACTAAAGCTACCGCTATGTGCAGGATCCGGCGAACATTCCATTTTATTGGATGGAATTTCCATGAATTAGATATGGAAAATCCATATTTGTAAGTGAAATATATGTAGAAGGCTAGTTGATCCTACCTCTATCAACTTTCCATAAATGCAATAAGTTTGATATTTTTAGTTGTAACATCAAATGCAGCTATGGTAATGCTGTTATGGATAACAAACTTATAAATAATTCCATTGATGTAAACCCCGCGAATAACAGGGAAACTTTATCAAGATCTGAACTAGGAATAAAATAAAAAAATACTCTTTTTTTGTACAATTTTCTGATTTATACTAATAACTTTCAACTATTACAACTAAGAATGGAAATACGAGTACTGAATTGAACTACTCTATTGGGATGCCATAGATGAGCTTGAGATCTGCACAAGAGAAGAAGAAGAAGAAGAAGAAGAAGAAGAAGAAGAAAAAGAAGAAGAAGAATTATTTAGACTGAGAGAGAAGAAGGAAGAAATCTGTAAACAAGAAAAATACCAATTGATTCGCTTGCTTTTCTTCTCTCCAGGTTGTTAGCCTTATAACCACCTTGTCCGAGCTGGCAAAATCGTAGCCCATTAAGCAACTCCCAATCACATCCGTCTATTGAATATGTACTTAAGTCAATAAATTAATAATTATACGCTTTATATAATGGTTTATTTTGCATATGGGACCGATTATCTATACGACCTGCTGCAATCATCTAAATCTAATCTTCGAATCACATCATTATGCAAAGTTAGTACAGGAGAAGTAAGAGAGGGACCCTACTATTTTATTTTTTCATCACATACTTTTATCTAAAATGTACTTTTCTAGTTATTTTAGACGCAAAGTCATTAAGTACTGGTTTATAATCAATCTGCTTTACTAATCCTTTTTCAAATGATAATATAGCTAATTCATTCAATCTCTCTTGAGACATTGTTAATCTTAAAGAAGATTTAATCAATTTTAGTTTCAAACAAAAAAAAATCGATTGAGCCAACGGTTACAGAAATTGTTAACATCATCCTATAAGCAATATGTGTATTTGGAAAATAATGTTTTTTAATTTAATTGAGTATTTTCATTAGATCATTATCTTCTACTTTTATTATTTTATCTTAACACTCTTAATTCAAAAAATAAATCTAAACCATCAATATCAGAATAACTATTATGGGTTAAAGAAAGGTCAAGGTCAAGACAATATTTTTAAAAAAATTTCATCATCTACTAATCTCAATATTTTACCACTTAATAAGAAATAAAAAATATTCTTATATGCTTCAATTAGTTCAAATCTATTTTGAACTGAAAAAATACTTTGATCTATTCAATATATATAAAGTAATCAACTCTAAAGATTCTTCAGGGGACTTAGTGATTTCCTTATCCATATTTTCATCAAATTGTTTCTTACGAAGATCAGGTTTGTAATTCATCACATATGTATTTTCGTTAGTAGAAATCATAGCACTCATAACACACATAACTCTTTTAAAAAAACATATATAAGTTATTGAATTGTTTTTTAAAAATGGGGGCCCCAAAAAATATGGGGCCCCAAATGATGACTTTAGTGGCCTAGGGGTTAAGAAGGCCCGGTCCATAAGTAGTTCTCATAGTTCTTTTTATCTATGTTGCATTGCTGACGGTTCCACGCGAGAGTGAAGGCAAAAAGATGGCATATAGAGACTGATGGACATTGTGAATTATCCTGTTGTACAAGCCTAAATATTGCAATCCTGATATAATAGAGGTGCAACTGAAGCTTACCACCAGCTAAGATACATTGTGAATTATCCTATTGTACAAGCTAAGCATATAAAGAAAAGACAAAAGAAGTTGAGAAAGAGCTGCCTAATCAAGGTATTATTAAGCATATAAGTTTCAGGTCTCTTGTCCTGAAACTTATACATCATTATTATGTGTGTTCCATAATTGTGCCTCTAAATTAGTCCACTACTCACAATTACTAGTGTTATTATCTCTTGATACATACTATAGTACTTGAATCTATCTGAAATGGAAAATGAGTGGGTGATCAAGGTAAACGATGAGCTAATGCACATGGGGATCTGACAACGGTGGAGGCAGAGCACTGGAAAAAGCGGTCCATATATAGAGTACCTGTTGGTGTCACAGATGTGAGCAAGAAATCTTACAAACCTCAGGTAGTTTCTTTTGGTCCTTACCATCATGGCACAGATCATCTCAAGACGATGGAAGTTCATAAGCACCGAGCTCTTCTCTATTTCCTCAAGAGATCTGGAAAATCGTTAACATGTTATATTGATGTAATAGTTGTACTTCTTCATCGAGTCATTCCCCATAACCAGGTTACAACCCCCTACTCAAGGTCTTCCCACCCATTTTCCAAGTAAAGCCAGCACAACTTGTGTAACACATCACATAATTGCCATATGCAACTGTCGGAAAACTTTAAAAGCAATAGAGGTGTCTCTGTTGACTTTGCCATCATTGGAAACAATCGGGGAGTCAATTCATTGGTTCCTCTGTTTTATAAAGTTAAACTTGTGCTTTCTCTTCATCCTCTTCTACTCCATATTACTAACATCTGGATTCTCTAACTTTTTGAATCTTCTATATTCTTCAGTTTCTGCGTTAAGGCGAGCAGAGCCATTTTAATCAAATTAGAAAATCAATAGGGATATGGAAGTGTAGTTACGTTCATCAAAACTCTCAATGGAAGCTGAGGTTTATAGAAATTAATGCTATATCACATGAAAGAAAAAGAGCAAACACAGTTGGTAATGTTCAAATTGACATAAACACACAATTTAGAAATAGAATTGCGAGTGATTAAGCACTTCACTTTTCCATGAGCATCTAATAAAAACTGTGACACATTACTACGACATGTGTATAATGTATTGAAAGCTTGACAGTATTGTACATTTCAATTCCCAAAAGTAGCATTGTTTTTTTCAAATGATCTACACTAGAATTAAAAAAATTGTGTATGTTGTTAAAAGCTTCTCACTTAAGCCTTCCAGGTAACGATATCTTATAATAAAACAGAACTAACAGTTACGTCCAGAATATTGCAAAATTATCCAAAGGGGACGACTAATTCTTCACTTCAAAGACTTACAATATATTTAGAATGTAATCTGTTATACCGAAAATTTGTCTTGTCATAGCATTACTACATGGATGAACAAAATCTTATCGTAAAAAAAAAAAAAAACAGTTCCTGAAAGATATTTGACATACAAGCACTCACGAATACCTTCCTGTTTGAACCAAATTACCCAAAGGGAACGAGACTTTCAACATAACTATAAATGCCTTTGCTATCGTTTTTCTTAGGAAGCCCCTTCATTTTTAATTCCCTCCAACTCTTTCTTAACACAAACAACATAAATCACCTAAGTTCACGACGAATACAATCTCCCCATCAAAGAATGATGCAAATCTAGGCTCTGCAGTGTTCCATATCGAGGGAACCCCAATAATATGTCTCTCCCATTCTCTTTTTGAAGTCTTCTCTAAAATCCATAAGTCAAAGTATCCTCTAACCTATTTTCTGTAATCTATGACCCCTAATTTACCCTTCACCTCTATCAACTGGTAATAGTACACACACTCAATTGCATCCCAGAATGCAATGTTTTTGATTTTTTCAGATTTAACATCAAATGCAATTATAGATATATAACTGGTCATAACAAATTGATAGATGAATCCACTAATGCAAACACTGGACATACAATACGAAATACAAGGAAAAATATTGTGAGTGTCTCTCCATGATTTGTCTATGCCTAAAGTGAAAACCCAGTACTTTGTGTGCCTTTCTCGAGGATGATATGTTATGCGGAGAACTTTGTACTTGTTTTCTTCCGGGTCAAAACCTAATGAAAATGTATTCCAGCATTTTCCTTCATTAGGGTTGGTTAGAAGTCTTACTTCTTTTGTGCTGGGATTGCAAATTGCAGCAGGTTGCATACATGATGATTCCCAAGCACAAAATAAACCATTAACACAATTCAAACGAGAATATGCTGATTTACCGTTGTAAAGATTGTCAAGTTGAAGAACAGAGACTTTTCCATCTTTCTTTTCCTCGGCAGTGTAATAAACTCTTTCTCCCTGCAAAAGGAACTTTTTCCCGCCAGACTGACATTTATGGATATCCAAAAAAGCTGATTCAGATACCATGGAATTACAGAATTTGGAAACGCACTTGAAACGCATTAACGAATTAGAAGGAAGCCATGAGAATATTTCAAACATAATTTCTTGAGGAATTGACACAATTTTTCCGGCAGAATTCATAATGTTGAAGGATGACTGACGGCTAAAGTTTTTTTTCCCTTTTAGCCTCTTATTATTAATGTTCCCTTTGCCTCCCTGTTTCCTGGTAAGACTCTATTTCTTTTTAGCCTAAAAATTGATTTTTATTTTGTATTAGTTTAAAATTGTAAAAACAATATTATTGCAAACGAATTGAAATTATCATTTTTTAAAACCCAATTTTAATTGTAGAAACCAAGACTTTCCATTAGAGTACAAGTTCAATGCTGCAAAGCCATACTTCCGTAGGAACAGTAGGGTAACACAACGGAACTTGTGTTTTTTGTTCACAATTATTGTAAGTTCAAGGATGGCTTAAGCCCAAAATTCAATTGAACGATATGTGAGGGAATTCAAGTCCAAAATACAGTCTTGAATTTATTCAAGTCAAAATAATTTGCGAAATCTGTAGTTACCGAGTTTAAAAATATTTTTGTATAGAGTCATGATGGTATTTCATCAAAAAGATTGAAGAAACAAGGAAACCATGGACCAAAGTTACGGTAATCTGCTACCATGTATCTTGACTGGTTCTGTTTCTTCTTTGAAATTCAGTATAATAAAACAGCAGATTCCTCTTATTGGTTCAAGTAAATATTTAAGTAATAACAGGATCGGAAAATGAAATTTCCCCAGCAATTTAATGATTTTAAGTTGGTTTCTGTACTAAAAGTTATAGTAATTGTCCCACTAAGACCGTAAGGAGAACAGCTTGTAGGATTGGATTGCCTTTGTAATAGCACTTTGCATCTGATTTTGTTTTATATCATATACTTTGTCGAATTAGCATTTGAGATCAGTTGTTGAGGGAGAGACTCCCATGATTTTATTTTCAGATTGAGAGGGTGTTGTTGTAAGTGTAACAATTCAACATCTTCAGATTGACGGCGACCATCGAAATTGTATCTCATACTCTGAGAGTCATTTCATTGGTCCCGAGTAGTGTGATTGGATTAGTCATTTCCAAAAATTATTTAGTGCAAGTAGAAAACAAAATAGAAAGAGAAGGGCCAAAGCATATTCGGTAGAAGGGAAGCAGAGGCTTTTCCATCTTTCTTTTGCTCCACACTAGTTTATCAGGCATCCTCTGTGCACCTCCTCTATATTTGGATCTGGTTTTACAGTTTCCTTTACTCTGCAGTTACGAAAGCTTGATGCTGTGCTTCAACTTTCTGGCCATTGGTTAACTGGGCGGTTCGTTTTAAATTGCAACAGGAGTACCGTTTTGAACTAAGATGCATATGAGGAACTCTACTGCAAGTGATCATATTCTTAGTAGCAGTCGAGATGAGGAGTGTTGGAATGTATGCACCCACCAATCAGTCAAGAACCAGGTTCCTTGACTCAGCAAGAACAGTAACTAAAAGTAAGCGTTCACCTGTTTCGATGGGACAAGGTCCTCAACACAGTTACAATAACAGACAGTAAAAACAAGTGCTGAAAGTAAAGATTGACAAGCAAATTTACATGGAAACCTCCTTGTTCAAGGGAGAAAAACCACGACATGTTTTTAACAGGACTTTTCAAACTGCTTCAACTAATCTTCTCCAAGCAAAAGTAAAAGCCAGTTTACAAAATGAGATTAGCCTGCTAATCTCCACACTAAGCAATACTTCCTATCATTTAGCTGAGCCAGAGTAGATACAACACTACCCACTATACTAACCCTCACTGTTTAATATAGATTTTCCTAAGTGGATACCACACCGCCCACTAAACCCCCACTCTTCGGACGATTTAGATTTTGACTAAGCAACAACAATGTTGCCCACTAAATCACCTAACTCTAGATGACTTAGACTTCTAGAAACCGAAACAAGATCTGAATCCTTTATAGATTAGGATCAGATTTACAATGTAAGCACATAGACACAAAGCTCTAAATACAACAAAGATTCTTCGTTACTCTATCAGGTCCTTCTGTTGAGTTGAGCAATGTTCTTCCTTGAAGATGACCTTCTTTTCAAGCTTGTGAATTTTTTAGAGAAAATCCAAGTTTAATTTGCCAAGTCTTGAATTTGTGTTTGTTGGAAAGAGATAATATAATTCCCCACAAATTCGTTGACACCATCCCATTGGCTGAAGGCCTGCTGTTGGAAAAGCTGTGCACCTACTGCATCAGAGGTGGCAGCTTTTCTGATAGCTGTCTTTTTATCTTTTCACGTCACAGTCTTGTGGGGACCAGGTCCCTTGCAAACTTCTTTGTAACTTCTTGAAAAGGCTTTTCGGCTGACTTCCTTTGGATGAATGAATATAATATGGTGTTTGTCATGCTAAAAATATCAAACATAAAGAGTTATTATCCGTTGGACAAACACCCTCCTCCATTCTGATTGGTGTAGTACACTGACGCCTCACCAACCTCTGACGTGACAGCTTTACAACTATAACCAATTATGTATCTGATGGAGGAAACTCTGCTTGGGACCAGGTCCCTGCATTTGTGAGATACTGAGACATACAATCTCGTCAGCTCTTCTTATTGGTGTAGGACACTGCACTTTTCACCTACCACCTGACATGACAACTTTTATGGTTGTACCCCATTTGTATCTGGACGAGAGCACTCTGCCAGGGACCAGGTCCCTGCATTTGTGAGGATCATCAAAACACCTAGAATATAACAAGGAGAATTTTTGTTTCTACGGGTCAGTCATATCAGCTATATAGTTATATTTTTGGGGTGAGTTTCTTCTTTGAGACATTTCAATCAAGCCCCAATTTATGCCAATATCTGAACAACTCTCATTGGTTCGAGTAAATATTTGTCTATCTGAATAAATTTGAATGGAATTCTCTCAACAATCAAACACCAACCCTCATTTTCAGGTGTGTGCATCTTCTGTGACTCCAAATGATGAAAGTGAAAAGTTAATAAAAAATTGACTCATGTGTTGAAGGATCCAGGTCCATATCAAAGACTGGTTACTTTATTTGACCGTAACTAGGCAAGACATATCATTCGCAATTCAAAATCTTAGTCAATTTCATGCATTCCCCTAAACAATCTCACATGGAGGCTGCTGCTAAAGTCGTGCAATATATAAAACAATCACCCAGAATGAGAATTCTCATATCATCCACTGCTTCTTTAAAGTTACACGCTTATTGTGATGCTGACTGGGAATCGTGTTTTACTACTAGACGATCAGTAAGTGGATATGCAATAAAGCTTGGCAATTCACTTGTATCATGGAAGTCGAATAAACAACCTACTATCTCTAGAAGCTCAGCATAGGCAGAGTACAGGACCCTTGCTTTAACAATTGCTTAAGTCTTTTGTCTGATTGGTTTGTTTAATGAATTGGGTCTATCCATTCAATTGCCTATAGATGTGTCGTGTGATAGCAAGTCAGCCATTCAAATAGCTGCCAACCCAGTCTTTCATGAGCGTACCAAATGGTTCTATTGTCTATTGTTTTGACTCTTGGGAAGCAAAAAGAATCAGATTAAGGGTGTGTTTGGTATGGAGGAAAATGTTTTCCATGTAGAATGTTTTCCTAGAAAATGTTTTCCTGAAAAACAAGTAGATTTTGGACTTATTTTCTCATGTTTGGTTGGTGAGTAGAAAATATTTTCCGAAAATGATTTTTAGTGTTTGATTTATGAATGAAAAATGTTTTTGAGAAACATCTTTTATTTTTACTAGAGTAAAAAATAATTTATGAAATTGAAAATATTTTTTAAAAACAAAATTATTACCAGAAAATGTTTTCCTTCATACCAAACACACTCTAAAGGAAGTAAAAGCTAAATTATTGAATAGGAAGACATAACTAAAAGATGTGGCATAGTATTTTTTTCTCAAAGAAAATTGTCCACCACAATTATAAATGGCCAGTTTAAGTTGTGTGGAATAAGCACGACATCTACAACACCCTATGTTTTCAAAAACAATTGGCATGTAGGAGAAAGTCTTACCATGTGACCTGAATGAATTACTGTATAACATCTGCCAGTGACCTGTAAGAGTAGAAGTTACCTTGTTATTTGGGCCCAAGGGATTGTTTGTCCTTCATTAAATTGTTGAGCTATAAAAAAGAGTATCTATGAATTTTATTAAATTTTAAGAAGCGGTTGGTGAACGCCAAGAGAATCCTCATGTTCCCAGGGTTTGGTTCAACAGTAAATGTTGTGCTATGTGGAACACAAAGATGTGCTAGCTGTATCACATGTTCGAAACTTGACTGTTAGACCAAATTTTACATTTAAGTGAAGAACAACAGTGATAAATCCATTATCTGAAAGTATTTTGGTCATAAAAAATATTTGACGAGAGAGTCAACAAGATCATGTTGTTAGGAAAATGTTCCAAGAGTCTGTCTTCAATTGCTACTCGCTACTCCTTTCCTATTCAATGTTTCATTTATCTCTTCATATGAGTTTTTAAAACTTTTTCCTTGGAGATTTTCATTCTTCAGTCCTCCGATTAAGTTCAAAAAAATGTAACATAATGAAGAATTGTTGTAATTTGACGTCGAACTTACTGCTTCCCTTATAGCTATATCTTACCTCTTGTAACACTTGTGATTGCGATCACTATAAGAAGAAAGTGATGATAAATATTCAATATATGGTCATCTTGATTGTATGATTTGTATCCATAAGTCATTTTTAATCGTGAAATGGTTATCAATTAAGAACAAAATTTAGAGAGGATTTAGTTAGCATACTTTTATTAGTCATAGAGAAATGATCATTAAAGCTTTCACTAACAAATGAGAACTACACGATCTGCTCTTCACTTTTATTTGTGATAATATAAAAACTATACTATATGAAGTCGTAAATTCTTAAACCTTTCCCATCATAAAAAAGTTATGGTCGCTTTTGGGGAGTTTTCCGCTGAAGCATATGCTTCAGTTAAGGGAGATTTGATTTGTCTATATTTGATCCTTCAATTTCTTATGTTTATCTCTTATGTCTATTATAATTATTAAAATGTTCATGTGATATATGCAGATGGAAGGCGTTGGATTGTGTAGCTCTTAGAAAGAGTAGTGTCATTCTTCAAGGATCACAAAGGTTCGATAGAGTTATTAACATCTTTTTTTTAATTATTTGCTATGCTATGTAATTTTTATATCTATTCGTCACGGTTGTTGCCTTTTTAGGGGGCTATTGGTTTGAGTCAAATGACAATCATCATGATAATAAAAAAATTCTGTTGGAATTACTTTTATAAATTATTTTAGAAGGTCATTCTGTTATTGAAATACCAATGATTGTGAGATGGATTCTTTCTCCTAAACTCTAATGATGTGTATATTGATCAACGACATCATATGGGCACAACTTAGCTTTCTACTATGACAATATAATTTAAAAGTTAAAGCCCTACCTTCTTTTACCAAGTAATGTTAATGCAAGATTTTACGCTCTCAAAGCTGACATACTACATGATCTTTTTCTTCATTGAAGGTTTGATGTTGGATATGTCAAATAAATATATCTTTAAGTTCAACAACAACCAGTGCGATATTGTTGAGTCGGAAAACGTGTATGCGAATATATAATATTTAGATTATTTGATTCTTCAAAATTAATTTTTGTATCTTATTTGTTGGTTATCTAGATTCTACAAGGTCGATTTAAATCTAGAGTTGAGCAAGATCATGTTAGTGGTTGAGAATTCTTCCCATCATTATAGTTAAAGATGTTGATTGAAGTAATTTATTTCCTTTTTCTCTCTGTATGTCTTATTATTGTTATTTCAATGTGATTATATTTTTATATTTGTTGTAAAGTCATTTTATTCTCTCTAAATCAGACGTAGATCTTGTTCGTGTGAGCTAAAACATGTAGACTATAATGTTGGGCCCGTGTTTAGCATATACATACTTATCCAGTCTTAACAATAAATGTCTTTGATGTTGTTGCCATCGAATAGAGCCAAAGTGCACATCTTAAGATTTTTCATATAAACTCCGTTTGGCGGTCACTTTCTTCAAAACTAATAAACTGGTCTTAATGACATGTCCTTAAAATTTAGACCCTTGAATTATTGTTTATCTTTATACACATAATAAAACATTCTTATAAAATATATAATTATATTTTTGCTATTGCATCTGAAAATTACAAAAGAAAGAAGTGGAAAACCTAAAACTCTGGTTGGGGATTTAATAGTATGGAGAACCTACTAGGCTTAGGGTGAAATTTGAGTGTACGTCTCTAATTATGTGATGAACAACGAATCAACGAAGCAAGTGCATTCTTAACCAATTCACCTTTGCCTCCTTTAAACCTAATGTGTGAATTGATGATTGCCCATAGCCGCATATTAAAGCGCTGATAATGACCCGTGGCAACGACCTTCTTGTGAAGTTTACAACGGAATGAACCTGGATGAGTTGAAGGAGAACATATACGATATTGTCGTTGTGGATTTGAGATTGAGACATTGCTATTCTCCACAGAAATTGTTGAATGCAACTTCCTAACTATGGATGTGTCCATTAGAACTGGTGAGTACGTTGCTTATGTATTAGTTTACTAAAACAATGAAAACTGATTTGCCTCGTAGCGTTTATATAGAGAGATCTACTAGCCCATATATTAATTAACTATATATCCTTTTCCGTGTTGGTTTACAAGTCAAGACAAACAACGGCCAATTAACTTTTCTTTGTTTTATAGTCTAGAAGAATTATTTTTTCTTTCCAATTTGGGAGAAACTTAATTAGAATGTTGGTTGTGTCATTTATTGCTTCTTACTACAGGAATACAATAACTATACTTACCATATATACTTAGCTGAAAACCTAATGAATAGTTGTCCCCCTAGAACGACATCGGTGGATATCCAAAAAATCTAATTCCAATACAATCGAATTAAACAACGTGGAAACACACTTTAAACATTTTAGCAACTTGACAGGAAGCCATGAGAATATTTCAAATATTATATCTCGGGGAATTGATGATTTTTTTCTGGCATGATTTATCTTCTCGTCCATTGTTGAACGTTGAATAGAGCTAAAGTTTATTGTTTGTTCTTTGCAAGACTCTTATTTCCTTTTTTTGTAGTACATTTAAGGGTGGCAAACAATTGGATTGGATCGGATTTGCATGAGTTGAATATGGTTTGAGAAAAAATGGTTTGGATTACAATCCATCCAAATATAATATGGGCAAATATGAATGTGGTCGAATATGGTTTGGCAAAATGGTTCTAACCCATTTAAATAAATTTGTTTATCAAAAACATAAATGTACCCCTCTCCACATACCCCCATCCCCCAGGGCACCCCCCTTCCCCCCCCCCCTTTCACCAACCTACACCTAAAAAAATTTTGTTTCCAAAAACAAAAAAAATAATTGTTTTTTTTTTTTAAAATAAAAATTTACTCCCTCCCCCGGGCACCCCCCCACCTTCCACCAACCTACCCCTAATTTTTTTTATTATTTTTCAAAAACAAAAAAATCAGTTTTTGTAAAAAAAAAAAATATTTTTTACTCCCTCCTCCCGGGCATTCCCTAGCCTTCCACCAACTTACTCCTAAATTTTTTTGTTTTCCAAAGACCAAAAAAAATTGTTTTTCAATTAAGTTTGGAAATTAATTGAATTTCTGAAAAATTAATATTTTTTTTTAGCAGAATTAAGAATTTTGAGTGAATGTGAAAATGAGTGATCTAATATGGATCAAATGGATACCCATATTTAACCCACTTTGACCATATTTGTAGAGACTCTCAAAATAATTTGAAGTCCATATTTAACCAATTAAAATATGAGTGATCAAAGTCATTAAATATGAACAAAATGCCGAAATGATCTCATTTTATTAATATGAGCTGAAATTGTCACCCCTTAACTACATTAGACTTCTAAACGGAGTTGACCTTTTGTTATTGTTTTAAAACCCTACACCCAATATTATTATATTTTTAAAAGAAGACTAAGACCAATATTACTACAAAAAAAAGTCTTCAAATTGTTCATTTGAAAAAAATTGAAGCCCTTCTTATTGGACGATCATGGTACTTCCCAAAAATTGGAATTCTCGATCAATGGAGGAACAATATCACCATTTTTGTTCAATAAGATACCAAAGTGCATGGATGATTGACTCATTCCATACTAGAAATAATCGCTGGAAATCCTTTGATAACCCGGATTCCTATTTCTCAATGATATTCCACGATCAAGACAATTGGCTGAATCTCGTGAAACCATTTCATAGAAGTTCATTGATATCTTCTTTTTATAAAGCAAATCGACTTCGATTCTTGAATAATCCACATCACTTATGCTTCTATTGGAACACAAGATTCCCCTTTTCTGTGGAAAAGGCCCGTATCAATAATTCGGATTTTACGTATGGACAACTGTTATTTTTTATTTTAAAACTTTAAACACAATATTGCAAACAATGTTTATGGGTATATTTGGTGCGGTAAAAAGAAGGACGCAAACAAAATGGAAGTTTAATTCATGAGAAAGAGACTATTTGTGGTATGGTCCGATCCGTAACTCAGAAAATCTATTTGTGTTGGAATTGGATGCTACTGAGACTGTGGAATTAGCATTTGAGATGAGTTGTTGAGGGAGAGCTCCTATGATTTTATTTTGAGATTGAGAGGGTGGTGTTGTAAGTGTAGCCATTCAACATCTTCAGATTGACGAAATTGTATCTCATACTCTGAGAGTCATTTCATTGGTTTCGAGTAGTGTGATTGGATTAGTCATTTCCAAAAATTATTTAGTGCAAGTAGAAAACAAAATAGAAAGAGAAGTTCCAAACTATATTCGGTATAAGGGAAGCAGAGGCTTTTCCATCTTTCTTTTGCTTCGGAGTGACATGCTCTGTGTACCGCCTCTATATATGGATCTGGTTTTATAGTTTCCTTTACTCTGCAGTTACAAAAGCTTGATGCTATGCTTTAACTTTCTGGCCATTGGTTCACTGGGCGGTTCGTTTTAAATTGCAACAGGATACCGTTTTGAACTAAGATGCATATGAGGAACTCTATTGCAAGTGATCATATTCTTAGTAGCAGTCAAGATGAGGAGAATTTTTGTTACTACGGGTAAGTCATATCAGCTAGATAGTTATATTTTGGGGGTGAGTTTCTGCCTTGAGTCGAGCAGAGACATTTCAATCAAGCCCCAATTTATGCCAATATCTTAACAACTCTCATTGGTATGATTTGGAATATGTCCTCTCAGGATAGAATGATCTCAATCACCAGTGTATTGATACCTAAAACGCTAGTGTCAGCGAGCCAATCAACGACAGTAAAATACACTTAGAATATTAGATTTAGAAGTAGTAGAAGAAGTCCAGAAATTCTATTTTTAAAATGAGAGAAAATCCCTCAATTTATAGAAAACAAAGGTTAGTGCAAAAAGTTTCTTATTGTGCCTTACCGGAAAGGTCACAAACCTTTGGAAAAGTCACAATCTTTTGAAAAGGTCGTCACCTTTCATAAAAGTCACAATTTTCCATAAAAGTCACAACTTTTCATAAAAGTCGCAAATCTTCATTTTTCATTCACACCTTTTAAAACCCAAAAATCCCCCGTATGAATGGGGAATGACTCCAAGACAAAGAAACGGACAAGTATGTGTACTTTAAAAGCAAGAATTAATTGCATCTGGATAAGTAGGTTTTCCCATGGACTTTCCGTAGTGAACATATGCCGGATATACTCGGTCAATCGGTAGATGCGATATCTTTGAACCGTCAAGCTTTGGTGTATACCTAGACAACCATATGTCACACAATTAACCCTTTACCGTTTATGGTTCTTACGGATGTGTTAGTTTCAGCCATGAACACCTCCTGTCTTCATGAGTGTATAGAGAGATGGTCTTTTGACAATCATCTTCTTCGAAGCGGCTTACACTTCACACTCACATAGGTGATTTTTAACTGTGCTATCACGTCGATACACTATTTGGTCAACTTTGCCAAACTTAGCAAATCATTAAAACCATTAAGCTTTATTAACTAATTTAAAAGACTTAATGTTGTATCCTTGTTCCTGAGCATTGTCTTCGTCAGGAGAATGGATTGAGTTGGTTGACAATGTCGAACCGTCATTCACAACTTTGTTTTTCTCCTTGAATCTAGCTCTTGGGATCTCCAGTCTGCTAGATAGAGTTATCGCTATGATGACTTGTACTAAGCCATAAATTCATTCCCTTAGATGATCTTTCAACTTTCTCTTTAGTTAGACCTTTTGTAATTGGATCCGACAAATTATCCTTTGACTTTACATAGTCAATTCTGATAATTTTACTTGAGAGTAGTTTTCTAACGGTATCATGTCTATGTCTTATATGACGAGACTTTCCGTTATACATCATGCTCCATGCCCTACCTATTGCATCTTGACTATCAAAGTGTATTTATACTAATGCCGATGGTTTGGGCCAAAAAAAATATCTATCAAGAAATTTTGGAGTTTTTCAACTTATTCACCGATCGTATCTTGAGCACCAAGCTCAGAGATCATTGTAGAGCTAGCGATACATGTATCTTTTGAAATATTTCCAAGAGACTGCTCCTCTACCAAGAGTAAATACATATCCATTCGTGGATTTTACTACATTTGTCCAGTGATCGAATTTGCATCACTATACCCTTTCAATACTACTGGATATTGTTATAATGCAAGACTTAGTTTTAAGTATTTCCCAAATACTCCAAACACTTTTTAGTGTCATCTAAAGAGTTATATTGGGATCACTTGTGAACCGGATCATTTCATTAATAGCAAATGCTATACCTGATCGCGCACACTACATGATATACATCATACTTCCCAATACTCTAGCACAATCCAATTGTGATTCACTTTCACTTTCAATCTTTTGAAATGCAAAGCTCACAATTATTGGAGACTTGACAATATTGAAATCCAAATATTTGAATTAGTCAAGTACCTTTCAATGCATGCACTATGAGACCGTGAAAATGCTAAACATTATGGAGTTCTAAGGATTCTTATACCTAAAATCGCATAAGCAACTCCAAGATATTTCATTCCAAACTTGCTTTCTAGCATATGTTTAGTAGCATTTATGTCATTTGTGTCTTTATTGATGATTAACATATCGCCAATATACAAGAAAACATTGACCTTGTGATTTTAATGTGAACACATTTATCACTTCTATCATTCTTAAATCCATTTGCCAACATGGTTTGGTCAAATTTCTTATGTCATTGTTTGGGTGCTTGTTTTAGTCTATAATGTGACTTAACAAGTTCGTACACTTTCTTTTATTTACCAGGAACCATAAAACCATCAAGCTGTTCCATGTAAATTTCTTCCTCTAATTCTCCGTTTAAGAGAAATGTTTTCACATTCATTTGATGAATTTGGAGTTCATATATCACAACTGATAATATTAGCATCCGAATGGATGTAATTCTATTTACTGACGAGTATATATATCAACAAGATCAAAACCTTGTTTTTGTCTAAAGCCTTTGACACAAAGTCTTGCTCTATATTTGTCAACAGTTCCATCGATTTTTATTTTCCTTTTGAGGATTCACTTTGAACCCAAAAGTTTATTTCCTGGAGGAAGATCAACCAACTTCCAATAGGATTGCTCAAGATTAAACCAATCTCACTATTGACACCATTTGTCCAAAAGGATAAGTCTACATAAGACACAAGTTACAAAATCATATTCGAAGGAAGTATATGTCCCTTGACATTTACTACGCCTCTAAATCTCTTTATTAAGTACATTCTCCTTTTATTCTTTCCAAGATCGTTTAGACCTATCACTAGACTACTCAAGTCTAATTTTACAGTCCATAGTCTTCGGTCCTATTTCAATCCTTTTAGGAATAGAAACTTGGACTTTGGCTAGACACCCCCACACTTTGAAATATTTCAAGTTGGATTTCCTTCCTTTCCATTTCTCATATGGAATAGATTGTGTCCTGAACAAACAAAATTGCTTTCTTTTGAAAATACAAAACTTTTTTGTTGTTCTCTTTTGCAGTAAGGATAGTTTCTCCATAAAAGTTTTGTGGTAACCCCAAACATATAAATAATGGATCCATCATTTCTTTCAATGTTTAGTTCTTCAATAGATTGAGGTGAATAGGGCAACAAATTGATGTATAATTTCACTTTTCAAACACATTTCTGCAAAATGAGATTTATACTCTCCATCCCTATCACTTCTTGTCTTTTTCCCAACTGATATTAAACTTCAATATTATATTGTCTAGACGTTTCTATTGCTTCATCCTTACCATTCAACAAATAAATATAGTCGTTTCTAATGCAATTGTCAGTAAAAGTAACGAGATACTTTTCCAACCACGAGATGATATTGACTTCATATCACTAATGCTAGTGTAAATCAATTCTAAGGGATTAGAATTCCTTTCAACGGATTTATAAGAATGCTCAGCATACTTAGATTCCTCACACTTAACATTTTTATTTGCTGCACTCAAAGTTAGGCAAAACTTCTAAGTTGATCGGTTTTCCTTACAAGGTTTTTATTTTTAATTGACATGCCCCAAGTGCTCATGTCACAAACTTTGACTCAAGCAAGTATAAATAAATAAGTTTGAAAAGCTCTTCGCGAGGTAGTTTTTTTCTCAAATATTTTGTTCCAACTTCTTACAATTTTGTGTGATACAAATATTGTTTAGAGTCAGCACCTTGTTAAATGTCCTTTTCATAAGGAACTTTCCATAAATTTCAATTTGATTGTTATAGAACTACCCATGAACAAAGTTTCATCGGGTCCAATAAAGGCGATATAGTCCAAATGCTTCTTTTGCAAAACATGACAAATGACTATTCACCAATATTCAAGTCTATACAAATAATTATATATAATAGACATATCTTTACATGAAAAATTACAACATATTAAGTAACACTTTTTCATAAAAGTACTCAATCATTTTGAATAAGTATACATATAATTTGGTAGTTTCATACTAGGAACATCATATACTAGTAATAGAGAAACTCAACAACCACAGTACCAAATATACTCCAAGAATTTTGTGGGTCTAACATAATACAAAAGTATCATTCAATTTTGTATGTATATATATGTATGTACATTCTGGTACGTGTTTTTACAGATTTTAATTTTTCCTTAATTGATTTCTGCAAAGTTTTATCAGAATCAGTAATTCTATTTTTTCAAACACAGATTGGCAACACGTGTGCCTCGTGATGGGAAAACAACAGGGAAATATGCCTGAGGGGAAGTAGTATCATGAAAGGGTACTTAAAGAATGAAAAGTCAAATCCAGAAGTATTCTAGAATGGTTGTTTTTTCACAGGGTATATGGGAGTGATTCATCCAGATGGTCTTGAAGTCATTTTTGTAGAGAATAGCAGGAGAAACGTATAATCGGTAAATCTTCTGCTAGCTCAAGATCGTTAATAAGATCGGAAGATTCAACTAATGAAGATGAAGCTAGAAGGGAGAAAGAATATTTTGGATAAAAGAACTTTGTTATAGAAGAAGACTATTTGATTTGGGTTGCTTACAAATGCCTAATGCCACCCCTTATCGAATTATCTATGTAAATTATCTCTTTGCTGATTTCCTGAACTCCCCGTTTCTCCTAGCTTCTCGAAAACTATATTATCCATGAAAACACTATCAATTTTCAGTGAAGACATAAATTGCCATATTCTTTTATCATCTCCTCGACAGATTTTTTGACAGCATCAGAGCTTTCAAAAATAATATCATTTTTCTTTAAGTCTGCAATATCAACTTCTTTCTCTATATGATCTATACTTTCTCCGTCTATTTTCAGAATTTGCTCTGAGTCATTAATTGACCTTGATATTGTAGATGATTGATCAGAAACTTTCGCTTCAAATACATCTCCCTCAATGCCTTCTCCATGAAGATCTCCATCTACACACATACTTTTAAACACTGCCTGTTCAGGAGTTACTTCTTTAATTTCTTCGATAGAAGCTACCATATCACCTGTATGAACATCTTCAAGAGTTTCTTGCTTCATATTAATGACATCATTGTCTTGCTTCTCCACATGATCGACTGCATTGTATTCTAAATCTTCAATCCAGTCTTTTTCAAAGTTAATGGAAGCCATGACATTTATTGCTCGAGCCTCAACTAAGAAGTACTTTTACCATTCCTCTTCTTATTCAACAACTTTTTGAGTCATATTGCTCCCCTTGGCTCGGCAATATCTTTTTATGTGTCCTACTTTGCCACAATAATCACATCTGACTATCGGTGGAAGTTTATCAAAGATGGCCGGTTCCGGCGTGAGCCAGATGTGAGAGAGACCACCAAGCGGTGGACTGCACAGAACCTCTCCGTGGATGGTGAGGCTGCCAATTGGGTACTAGAGACCAAGGGGAGTATCAAGAAGGCCAACCTCACCTTCCCAGCCAAGTTCTTATGGCTATTGGTCCGACACTGCTTTTTCCCCACTACTGCTGATAACATTGTCACTTGGGATCGTGCAGTGCTGATGGCTGCCATGGTTGCGGGGTTCGAGGTGGACTTCGCGTGGCTGTTGCAGGCGGTGATGCACGAGAGGGCCTTTAAGGTCACTACTACTTACCCCTTCCCGTGCATGATTTTTGCATTGTGCAGGTCTGCAGGAGTGCCCGTGTGGCATATTGATGTGATCAAGACCCCGCCTGGTACAGTGGATATTGGCCTCATTCGGGATGAGGCCAATGAGTTGGCTCCCCATAGAGGGCCCCGTCCAGAGGTGCAGCCGCTTGGTGAGAACCTGGCGGCTACGGTAGAGCAAGCCCAAGCGGCTAATCTGGCTACATCTGAGCCTACCGACACCACTCCGGTCGAGTCTATCCTGGGTGGTAGCACCGCTCCGAGCTCCTCCCGCTCGACTCCATCTGCTACACTGATCCCGCTTGCTAGGGTCCAGAAACTAGAGGCCCAAATGGACACACTTCTGCATCACATCCAGCCTTGGATGCAGAGGTCCATTGCTAAGGCAGAGGAGCGATTAGAGAGGAAGATGGCCCAGCATACTGAGCGGAAGATCATGGAGGTCCACCAGCACTTGGATGCATTTAAGTTGTGGGTTCTCGCTCGGCCAGCCCCTACAGTGGATGTGACGACTCTCCAGGCTGCTGTGGAGAGTCTGAGAGCAGACTTGGATACCATACTGGAGGCTCGCGTGCCTATGTCTGAGGCCCCTTCTGCAGAGCCTGCTGAGGACACGGTGTTGACCGCCCTGTTTGCCACCACTATTGTGCCACCACCACCCCTATGAGATCGTTCCAAGAGGCACCGAGTTAGAGATGAGGATGAGTCTCGGGCACAGAAGAAAGAGCGCACTAAGTTGGAGGCCGCGAGGAGAGCCTCACTAATTTATGAGGAGGCCCGCCAGTTGAGGGTTCTAGAGGTGGCTGCTGGGGCGTCTAGCTCCAGAATTGTTGAGGCGGAGAGGAAAACTACTGATGGTGCTGTTATTGCTGAGGAAACCACTGAGGGTGTCCCTACTACAGAGGAAGCGGGTTCCAGGAAACCGGACCCGCCAGCTTGTTGATCGCCGGCGCTTTGCGCCTCAGGTTTGCTTCACCTACCACCCTATTTTATATACTTTTATGCATTGGGGACAATTGCATGTCTTTTTGTTGGGGGTGGGGTAAATGGAAAGTGAGTGCTAGGGTGAAGTCTGAGTAGCCCAACTCACGATCCTCTCTTGGGGTTTTCTTGCCTGTGTTCTTTTCTCCAAGAGACTGGTTATTTTATTGTTGAACCGGCGTGTTGGTATCTTTTGTACATAGTATAGAAATGGACTCTGAAGCATGATGGCTAAACAAAATGATATCCTGATTTAAAGAAAATGTTGCATGACTAGGCACAGTAACTGATAAATGTGTGGCCCTAAGCATGACATAGAGATACACCACTGCATGATCCTAAATCTAAAACTCGAACTAGGTTTTTGATAATTTGGTAGAGTAAAGAGATGTCAAGTGAGTGTGAGGAAAATTTGAATATTCCACCATTGGTACTGAGCTAGAACTTGCCTGGTTAGTCCTGCTAAAAGTAAGCCGTGATAGATAATTAGGAAAGGATCATAGGCCCTTGTTCAAGATAGCCAATCTTTAGCCTATATAACAGAAAAACCCGAATGAAATTAATCCCTTCTTGATCTAAATGATTTGAGCTTAAAATAGACCTTTCTGTTTCACCCCAACTGATCTTTTCTGGGAACAATGTGTTGGCCCTAGTCCCTCCTTGGACATGTGTACTTCAGCTTATGCTAAAAGCATAAGTTGAGGGTGGCTAATGCAGAAAACAACCTTGTCGTGGCCCTGACCCAACCTTGGGTATTGTGTATCTTGACTCATAGTAAATCCATGAGTTGAGGGTGGCTATTATGAGGAATGCTCTGGAAAGTGGGGTTGAAAGAATAAAGAGAGAGAAAGAACAAAAGAAAAGTGACTCAAGAAAAGTTGAAAGCAAAGTGACAAATTTGAAAATTTGAAAATACAAGTAAGAAAAGAGAGGAGTCACTTACACAAAAAGAGAAAGAAGGGAGAATAGCAAGGCGAAATAATATAAGAAAATTAAGAAATAGGGCGGAATAAAACGATGATAAGGAAGGACGCTTAGCCGTTATGTCAAGGAGGCAAATAAGTCACTAAAATACATCTAACTGTATCCTACCTGACCCCGAGCCTAAGTTACAAGCTAAGAAAGTCCTATCGTGATCCTAAGAGTCTACTATGGTGAACTTAAAGCAGTGAAAATAAGGGCAAGCCTATGGCAATAAGTATAAATGAGGTGTGAAGTTGTTCTGAGAGCGAGTGTTGAAAAATAATCCTTATACTCAAACTGAAATCATTGTGTGAAAAATGAGGATGTTGTTTTGAAGGAGGACACTAGTTGCAATACCGGAAAATTGGTACCTTGGTGAGAGATCAAAGAGGATAGGTGTCGGTGTATGGTGAGTTTGTGTCATGGTCTGATCCACATGAGCGAGCCTAATAGTGATAGCATGCATAAACATAATAAAAATAATCGAGATTGATATCCAGATGATTGCGAAAGCTAAAATAAGGATACTCTTGTACAAAGATTTTGTGGTGAGTCACAGTGCATCGCTTGAGGACAAACAACGAATTTAAGTAGAGGGTGTTGATGTACAGTGGTTTCACGGTACTTTCAATGCTTTTTCCATAAGTTTAGGGTGTGTCTAGTTTTAATGTATTTTTCTCTTTGTTTGCAGGAAATCTGTCCAGAATGAAAACGCGGAAGAATTGTGCTGAAATTGCAGAAGTGACGACCTACGGAGCCATCGATGGTCCGTCGACCCGTCGACGGTCCGTAGGTGGCAATCGTCGTATGAAGGAAATGCTGCTGAAGGAAGATCGGGGAATTCTGAATAAGTGTGGGGCTACAGATACTCTCAACGGACCGTCATCTCCACGACTGACCGTCCTGCAGATCCGTCATCGTTAACAGAAAGTATCCCCAGTACTCGTCTTGAAAAAATTCTAAGTGTGGAGAAACGGAAATCATCGACGGACCGTCGTGCACTCAACGGACTGTCATCCTTGTCTGTCGATGGTAACATTGAGTTGGAGAAGAAAACATCTGAAAAAGAAGCTAAGTGTGGAACGACGGGGGGCCTCGACGGTCCGTTGTCCTGGTCGTCAACTCATACGCATTTTTTGGGCAGATTTTCCTTAAATAGATTTCCCTTTTATGTTAGGACTTCTTTATTATAAATACTTATAAAAACCTCGTTTTTGGGGTTAGACTTTTTGGTATTTTTCAGTTTTATTGTTTTAGTTGTTGAACTTGTGATTTTGGAAAATTATTCTATTTTCTGGAATCGTTTGTTGCAAGACTTTTGATTAATTCAAGTAATTTTCTGAATTTTCTTCAATCTCATCAAAGTAAGTACATGAATTCTTATGTAATTAGCATGAATTGTGTGATTATTAACATGGGTAACTAAATCCATAACTAGGGTTGTGGGAACCATGGGTAAATAACAAAGTAAAACTAGCTAAAATAACAATTCTCGAATGGTTTCTTGCATGTATTGATAATTCTTTTGTTTAGAAGTCTTTTTAACGAGTGCACGCGTTAGAACTCGCCTTGTTTCTACTTGCCGGACCAAGGAGGTAGACAATAAGAAAAGAATTATCAACGTAGATTTAGTATACACTATCTAATAGGCTAGTGTCGATTGGTGCGAAGTAACAACTAAGCCAAACATAGATTATGATGCTTAATATGAGGTAAAGGTAAGGTTTAGTAAAGCATACACACGTAGCTTGACCAAGGTGCGGAGTGAAATTTCCTAGTTGCCGGACCAAGGAATTAGGGATATATAACTTACCACTTTGCATGCAAGATACTAGGAAATGATTGTTATTAGCTAGAATTACCGCGTTATGAACCTATGGGGAACACTTATGCCCTAGTTACTCTCATTACTTGATAAAAATCAAATCTTTGAACTTGCCACTTGTTTACTTAGAAATAGTTAATTACATTTGTTACTTTAAACCCCCCTTTTTGTTACTTGCTTTTGGAAAGGACTTGACTAAATAGAAGTAATCGTAGGTTAAAGTGAAGTCTAAATCATTTTCCTCGTGGGATCGACCCCAACCTCATAGTTGGGTTCTTTACTTGATACGACCGCTTATACTTCTTTTCGAGAAGTAAATTTGAGCGTATCAATACAGCAGTCTTCCGCACTCTGCCAGCGCATTCTATACCCGGCCAGAGGTATAAGACCTGAACTGCCTAATGGATCCACTAGTAAACTGTGACAATGAATCATCTAAAAAGTATGACCCTTTTCTACCCATGATGGCTACATGGTTTATGGGGCCTGTGATTTATCTGAACTCTCCCCCATATCGGTGCTCAATACTACTCCCAAAAAATATACTGGATCTTATATTTTAAAAACATAATGATTCTATGGTTTGAGATTAGTACTCAAAACTTAGCTTTTAAAAAGCTCTCTTGGAAATCATAGTTTCCTCTTCCTTCTATTAAAACTAGCCATAGGCTTTGTGGAAGTCTAGCTTCCCTTCCTTCTCAAAAGGTTGAAAACATTTTGTTTAAACTCTTAGGGACTACTTAGTTCCCTTATAACTCTTGAGAAGTGAACTCAACTTGATACTCTTTGCTTACTTGAAACTTAACTCTTAGGGAATACTTAGTTCCCTTATAGTTTTTGAGAAATGAACTCTGTTTTATTCGAAAAATAATTTGTTAAGAAGTTTTGAGACTTTTATGAGTCGCACTTAATTTTGAGAAAATTAAGAAAACCTTTATTTTCAAAAGACTTAACAGAAAAATCAATTGAAAATAATTAAAAAGGTTCGGGGATTCTTATTAACGTCTTAGGAAGGTTTTGAAGGCGCCTAAGACGTCCGCTTACTTGCGGTTATCCGACAACTAACTTATTTGGCTAAAACTTAAATTATTTCGAGATAAAATGTTGTTTGGAGTTTATTTGAAACAAAATAATTGATTTGCTACCTAAGTAAGAATAGGCTTATCCATTTTTAGAATCCGTTTGGAATTCATTTTAAGTTGATAAAACATTTACGACGTTTGCGGGGATTTGGATTTTTTTTAACTTTAAAACTACCGACAAATAAAAGCAGATAAATAACGAGAAATGAGAGAGATAGAGAGAGAGAGTTGGGGTCCAAATCCGGGTTTTCTTTCCGCCTGGACTGGTATTTGGACCCACTTATTCTGGGTTTTTGACCCATTTATCTTGGTACCTGTCCTAAGCTCTAGAAAAACAATAAATGCCAAAAAGACAAGGGCTTAGGCCCGAATTAACAAAATACAACATAAGATGAATGTGGGCTTCTAGCTCATTTTTCTTCAACTTCCATTTCGTGCTCATTCTTAAAATTTGGGATCTGTTCGCCTTTCTACGAGTCAACTCGGATAGGAGAAATTTAGCCTTTGCGGCTTTCTCGAAATGCAAGGAAGGATAAGAGTTCACAACGAACTCAGATGGGTTTCACATGCGAGACAAAAATAAAAATAAAATATGTAAGTGTCCAATTATGAGAAATAAGGACAATATGATAAATCACGTAGAACACCATATAACAATGAATTCCCATATCAGCTAAAAAGAAATGTCGGAGATTGTAATAAATTCACGTCAAACTTAATCTTTTACTCATTTTATCAGAAGGTGCACATGAAGACTCATATAATAATATGTATATATATAAGAAAAGGGATAAGGACTAATAGCGTTCATGACAAACAAGACATAGTGACAAGATTTTGATCAACAAAGCAAACTATAGTAACAGCATATCGGATAAGTGACTGTCTACTGTGCTAAACATTTTGCCATGTTTCAAAATACAAATAGATTAGTCGAAGACACCATTCAAAGGAACTCGGCACGGATGGATCACTAGAGAATTGAGCTAGACAAATTCCAGTAAAGCAAATGAAGGGAGGCTATTTAAATAGAGCTAATATTAGATACCAAGTAATAATCTCAACCAAATCGACAATCATATTCTTCATGATAACATATCCTGATAAATCGAATTGAAACCTACTGTAATGCTAAGTCTATCATAACGAAATGTGCCAAATAACATTTAAATTTTATACTTAGAAGGGCCAATAAAATATATATATATATAAAATTTTGGAGACTCATCACAGTAAACACAAAGATCAAATGCTAGACAAACTTATATCTCCATAAGTACATTCTTAAACAAAATAGATTAAAAATCAATAAAAGGGACATTTTTTCATGCAGCAAATAAATGAACAAAGCTCGCAAGTACTAATAATACAGGAAGTGTTGAGACGAACCAAGAGAAATATAAGCATTAAGTAGCAACGAGCTCTCTCCAACGTCAATAAATAGAATAGCAGATGCAGGGATAAGGGTGACTACATTAATAACTAAGATTTCTGAACTCTTGGAAAATCCAACAATATTAAACAAACTTAAAAGCTTAGGAGATAACAGGAAATAAACAAAATCCGAACTACATTCTAAAGCCAAAACATTACATGAAAAAGATAGACTAAAAGAAACGATCTGGAGAAAATTCCTCCCAAAGTTATCCATAGACAGACTCGTAAACACCCTTTGCTAAATCAGCACGAACTCATAAGATCAACTCATATTCCCGTGAAACCAAGTATACGACCGCCTGATGCATCCGACTACCTCTTGAAATGCAACGTGTTCAAATTCCAAGCTTGCAAGGACAAAAGCAAGAACTGCCCTCGCTGCTGTGTTGTACGGAGAATAACGTTGGGGAGAAGACGACGAAATGGAGTAGGTACGATCTCTGCGCTCCTGCTACTCTTTGGTGGACGTTGGGGCGTCGTCCACACGCTTGGAGAGATGGGCGCGTATCGTTTGGGTTGAGAAAATGCGCTATATACTGGGTTTCTTTATGGGAATTGTCACGCCACTTGGGTTCTCTTTGGGATGGGATTGAGGAACGGGTCAGTATGTTTTGGAATGGGCTTGGACGGCTGTAAGATGTGGGCTGCTGGTAATATTTAATGGGCTGGGGATATTGGGTTATAAAAGAAAGGGTGGCCCAAAATTTAATATATTTATATATATTTACACACACACACACATATATATATATATATATATATATATATATATATATATATTAAAAGTTAGGCTAAAAGACGGTTATACAATTAAAATTAATTAACAAACTCCTTAACTCTAACGAAATGAAATAGTTGATTTAATTGTAAACTAGATAAATCAAAATATAATCTATTACATAGCTAAACCCATTAGTAAATATTTATGCAAAGTAAAATCTTTTCAGATGATTTTTCCAAAATGTTCGTAAAGATGTATGTAAGACTATATAAACATAAATATTATTTAAAGTTTATAAAATGACTAAAATTGTATTTTAAAAGTAGATTGGTAGAAATTTGGATTCTTTAATATTTATAATTAGCTAATCTAGATCGTTCGAGGGTTAAGAAGCTTGATAATTAATTCATTGGGGAAGATCAAAATTGAGTGTCAACAACTGTCCCTCATTTTACTTGGAATGACGCAAGAAATTCGAGGAAAATGAAATTGACCAACCCAATTTTGATCGACCATTCCTTCGTCTTCAGGAGGGGATTTGGTACGGACTTTAGGCCTAACCCCAGAAATGGGTTTCCTACATATCTCAGGTTTCATGAGAATTCAGACCATTTGTAGTTCGATAAGCTTGATTTAACGCCTGATTTTGAAAGAATTCAAAAAGTCATCCCCATACCGAATTATGAAGGGACTGAAATGCTCGAGAATGAGATTTAAGAGCGAATGTGATAATACAGCCGAATTTTCAACGTTGATTCCGCCTACATATCCTTAAACCTCAGGAATCCGGCTTCTTGTAGTATGACTCGATCGATTGAGAAAGAAATCTATTATGTTAGATAACTTTTGGTTCTGGAAGAGTGACAAATAAAGTCGAGTATGAAAAAGAGGCTTGTAACCTCTTAGCCATGAAGGTGGAGCTCTTCACATCCATAGGTAAGAATTTACACGGACATAATTTCCAAAACTCTTGGTGCATTGTCACTCAGATTGGAAACTTGCTTCCGGCAAATCAAAATTTTTGAATGCGAGACCGAAACTGACAAAACTTAAAGAGTAACCCACATGCCTTCTGATAGGAGTGTGGTTTCATTATGGTGAAATTCGCTCCTCCGCTCGCGTCTAAGAGTTTGACACTACTTTTTGGACTATATCCCTGTTCGCTGCTAAGAAAAAGTTCCACGTTGTGCTGCATCCTTTTTGATGTCGTCCGCACCTGTGGTTCATTTTGGAGAATTCATCCTTGCGGATACTCTCGACAAAGACTGAGGTAAAACTTGTCAGCATAAAAATGCAATTTAAATGAAAGATAGTGTCTTTTACCGTGTTGACACTTGGTTGCTCTCCTTCTGCATTTGACGTCAACTCGATCGATTTGACGTAAAGCAAATAAAGCTTGTGTTTTATATCTGCAAATAAAATATTCAATATACTCTTCATTTGATATCGACATAAATAAAAACTGATGCGCTGTGCTGATATTTCTCTTAGTGTCGTCTTCGACAGTTCTCTTGATGTTTAATCTTGTCAAAATAAAAGGATGCATGTGATGTCGATGGGTAAATACTTCTCTTGACATGCACAATTTCCTTCTCTGGCAGTGCATGATTTCTTGAGGGTCATGAATATCTTTCCGCGATGCGTGATTTCTTGCGGGGTATGAATATTTCCCCGCGATGTGTGAATATTGACTCGAGATGCATGATCTTCCGCGATGCATGAATATTAATTCGTGATGCATGATCTTCTGCGGGGCATGGATATCTTCCCGCAATGCATAACTTTCTGCGAGGCATGAATATCTTCTCGCGATGCATAACTTTCTGCGAGGCATGAATATTAACGATGCATGATCTTTCGCGATGCATGAGTATTGACTCGCGATGCATGAATATTGACTCGCGATGCATGATCTTCCGCGATACATGAATATTGACTCGCGATGCATGATCTTCCGCGATACATGAATATTGACTCGCGATGCATGATCTTCCGCGAAGCATGAACATTGACTCGCGATGCATGATCTTCCACGATGCATGAATATTGACTCGCGATGCATGATCTTCCGCGATGCATGAATATTGACTCGTGATGCATGATCTTCCGCGATGCATGAATATTGACTCTTGACGTCATCCTTGGTACCAAATGAAGATAGTGCTTCAATCGAGCAACGTAGTTATCTTCTGAGTACCCTCTGGATAATGATATCGTCTCAATTGACAATAAAATAATCCTCCATCTAGTGTATCGTCTTGATCGACAATAAGATAAATGACCCCTCCGAGTAGTAATAATGTCATATCTGAAAATATGATGCAGATGATGTCTTTGACGAAAACCGTAAACTATCCTTTTTAGGGTTTTCGTTTGATTCATCTTCGTTTTTAGATTTCATGTTGTTGGAGATTGACTGAAATAAATCCATTCATACTCTCAAACTCCCGATATCAGCAATATAAAATAGTTCATGCAATTGCGTCCACAAAAAAATTATTAGTTTTAAAACAAACTGATCTGTGTCGATCTCTTCAGTTGTCTGCTCATTGTTCTTCTATCTCCGGTTGATTTTCTGATTTCCCGACCCTTGATAGATAAGACAAACTGTTTTATGCCAAAACAAATGAAACATAAAGGGAAAACCTTAAGAAAAATAAATTTTTGAGTAGTATTTTGAAAAAGGTCACTGCCAAGTGTCATGTCACGTCAGGATTGGTGAACTTCTTTGAGTCTGATGCTTGGAGGTATATCTGATTAATTGATGGGGAGTATTCAAAGCCAACTCTAGACTGTCGATAAACCCATGTTGAAATTTTGAGGCCATCCTCAAAATTTCTGTCCCAATTAACTGTATCGGCTTATCTTTCGACTGTCGCTGAGTAAATCCAGGAATTTTTGAGATCCTCTCAAAAAACAATTCCCAGTTGCGAATCTTGAATTATCTTAAGTCTTGACTTGCTGAGGAAAAATCTTCTTCTCGATCTCAAAAATTCTGTCCAGTTTCTATTGTAAAAAAAAATAGAAATCTTACGGGACATATGACCGAACCCTTGTGGCGCCTACGTATCCCGTTGAGGCAGGAATCAGGTCAAACGTATTCCCCTTCAAGGTTGACAATAATAAGAAAATTTACAAAGAAATCGAGCGAGGCCAACATAGGCCGCCTACGTATCTCATTCTTGAGAATTCAGGTCGAACGTAATTCAAAAATAAAGGAAATATTAAAAGGGATAAATGGGGTGACCAAGGCCGACATAGGCCACCTACATATCTTATTCTTGAGAATTCAGGTCAGACGTAGTTCATTACAAGAGGGATATACCTTTAAACGAAACAAATTACAAACAAATAAAACAATTACAGGGAAATAGCAGAAATGCAAACTGAAGCTTCACACGTAGTATCTCTTGACAACATCTGAGTTGATCGGTTTTGGCCATGCGGTGCCATCCATCTCCGACAGGACCAAATCACCTCCATATAATACTTTATGAACCATGTAGGGTCCTTGCCAATTTGGTGCGAATTTTCCTTTGTACTCATCTTGATGAAGAAAAATGCGCTCAAGGACCAACTGACCGATTTCAAAAATTCTGGCTCTGACTCTCTTGTGGAAAGCGCGAATCATTCTCTGTCGATATAGTTGACCATGACAAATGACATCCATTCTCCTCTTGTCAATCAAGGTTAACTTATCAATTCGCTTGCTGACCCACTCAGCATTACTCAACTCTGCTTCTTGAATAATTCTCAAAGACGGTATTTCGACTTCAGCAGATATGACTGCTTCTGTTCCATATACTAGTAGGTATGGAGTAGCTCCAATCGACGTTCTGACAGTCGTTCGATAACCCAACAAAGCATATGGTAACATCTCATGCCAACCTCGGTGATTGTCGATCATTTTCCTCAAAATCTTCTTGATATTCTTATTGGCAGCCTCTACAGCTCCATTCATTTGAGGACGATAAGCGGTTGAATTTCAGTGAGAAATCTTAAATTGCTCACATATATCTTTCATCAAGTGACTGTTGAGATTTGCACCATTATCAGTGATGATGGATTTTGGTATTCCGAACCTGCATATCAGATAGTTGCGGACAAAATCAGCTACAACTTTCTTGGTTACCGACTTATAAGAAGCTGCTTCCACCCACTTGGTGAAGTAGTCAATGGCAACCAAAATAAATCTGTGTCCATTAGAAGCGACTGGCTCTATCGGACCGATGACATCCAAGCCCCAAGCTACAATTTGTCAAAGTGAACTCATAGCATTGAGTTCGCGAGGCGGCACTCGAATCAAATCACCATGTACTTGACATTTGTGACATTTCTGCACAAACTTGCAACAATCATTCTCCATAGTCATCCAGAAATAACCTACTCGAAGGATCCTTCTTGTCAAAGTGAGCCCATTCATATGCGTGCCACAAACTCCAGCATGTATCTGTTCAATAAGTTTCGCAATTTCAACAGCATCGACGCATCTGAGAAGACCCAAATTTGGAGTTCTCCTATGAAGGATTTCTCCACTTAGAAAGAAATTGAGATCCATACGGCGTATCGACTTCTTTTGGTTGGATGTAGCATCTTCAGGATAAATCCCTGAATCTGCATACTTCTTTATATCAGAATACCATGGTAAACCGTCTGGTTCTGCTTCAACATGTGAACAATGGATTGGATGTTCTTTCAGCTCTATATCCAGGGGATCAATATAATCAATATCTGGATGTTTAATCAGTGACGCAATGGTGTCAAGGGCATCAGCCAACTCATTCTGTATTCTAGGAGTATGTCTGAACTCGATCTTACGAAATCTCTTGCATAACTTCTATACACACTGCATGTACGGTATAATCTTCGGGTTCTTCACGGCCCACTCTCCTTGAACCTGAGGAATCAGCAAATCTGAGTCTCCAATAACTAATAGCTCGTGGACATTCATGTCAATGGCCATTTTCACACCAAAAATACAAGGTTCATACTCAGCCATGTTGTTCGTGCAATTAAATCGGAGTTTAGCTACCATGGGATAGTGCTGACCAGATTCTGACACTAAGCCTTTTCCTTGGTGATTTTCCGCTTCATCAAAGAATAATCTCCAGTCAGGGTACATTTTGGAAATATCTTCACCCACAAACGATAAATATTCATCGTGAAAATAAGTCTTGAGTGGTTCATATTCTTCATCAACAGGATTTTCTGCAAGATGATCAGCCAAGGCCTGTGCTTTTATCGCCTTCTGAGTCACGTATACAATATTAAATTCACTCAACAGCATTTGCCATTTAGCTAACTTTCCAGTCGGCATCGCTTTTTGGAAGATATACTTCAACGAGTCCATTCTGGAAATGAGGTATGTAGTATAAGAAGATAAATAATGTCTCAAACTTCTGGGCGAGCCAAGTCAAAGCACAATACGTTCTCTCCAACAGAGTGTAATGAGACTTGTATGGAGTAAACTTCTTGCTTATGTAATAGATAGCTCTTTCCTTCTTTCCCGTCTCGTCATGTTGACCAAGTACGCATCCGAATGCACTATCTGAGACGGACAAATACAGCAACAAAAGACTCCCTTCCCGCGGAGGAACCAATACCGGTGGATTGGATAAATAGTTCTTGATAGCATCAAAAGCAATCTGACATTCTTCAGTCCACTCTGTCAAGGCATCTTTCTTTAATAGCTTGAAGATAGGCTCACACACCACAGTTGATTGAGCGATGAATCGACTGATGTAGTTCAACCTCCCTAAGAAACTCATCACCTCTTTTCTCGTCTTCGGCGGAGGTAATTCTTGAATTTCTTTAATCTTGGAAGGATCGAGCTCAATACCCCTTCTGCTGACTATAAATCTCAACAACTTGCCGACTGAAACTCCAAAAGCGCATTTGGCGGTATTTAACTTCAAGTTGTAACGACGCAAACGATCAAAGAACTTCCTTAGATGTGTCAAGTTGTCCGAACTCTCGCGGAACTTGATTATGACGTCATCTACGTACACCTCAATCTCCTTATGAATCATATCATGGAATATGGTTGTCATAGACCTCATATAAGTAGCACCAGCATTCTTGAGGCCAAATGGCATCACTGTGTAATGATATACACCCCAAGGTGTAATAAAAGCTGTCTTTTCTGCATCTTCCTCGTCCATTAGAATATGATGATAACCTGCGTAACAATCCACAAACGACTGCATTTCATGCTTAGCAAAGTTATCAATCAGAATATGAATGTTTGGCAGCGGAAAATTATCCTTTGGGCTGGCTTTGTTGAGATCCCTGTAGTTGACACAAATTCTGATCTTCCTATCTTTTTTGGCAACTTGAACATTATTGGCGAATCAAATCGGGTATTGCGTCACTTCCACCAACCGAGACTCGATATGCTTGGTAATCTCTTCTTTGATCTTCAAATTCAACTCAGGCTTGAATTTTCGAGTTTTTTACTTCACCGGACTGAACCCTGGATTAATCGGCAATTTGTGAGACACAACATTGGTACTCAGCCCTAGCATGTTGCTGACTTCCCAGTCGAACACATCAATGTATTCAGTGAGTAAATGTATTAGATCCTTCCTCTGAGCTTCATTCAAGTGAACGCTAATTTTGACCTCTTTGACACACTCTTGGTCCCCCAGATTTACAGTTTCAGTTTCCTTTAAATTTGGCTTATGCTGATTTTCAAACTGCAGAAATTCTTCAGCAATTTATTCTGGTACCTCACTTTCTTCTTCGTAATCATCAGCCTCTTCATCACCTGTCTCATTTTGTTCGTTCAGCTCGTGACATGACATGACATTGACAGGTTTAAAACTTATATTACTGAAACCATAAATAGACAAAGTTAGGAAAGTAAAAATATAGCAAATAAGCAAGTTTCAATAAAAGAGGCTTTCATTCAAATTAAAAAAACAGTGCAAACTTTGGCCACGACAAAGGGCCATGTTGCCTTTTTTCAAACATCACGGGGGAATTTTAAAATTCAAGTAAGTAAGAAAAATTGCAAAATGGTGGGTCTCAGGCCTCTTCCGGACCGCCACCAATTTAAATATGCATAAATAATGCCCTTCTACCAAGGAGTTCGGGGAATCAGAATCGGCGTAGAGGTCCAATTTTGCAGCATCTCCCCATGCTCAGCATCGCGGAATCCTGTCAGCTCGACCTCGTCCTCAATAACAGCATCAATTTCTTCGAAAAGGCCGCAGATTCCTTCCCCAAGGTCGTCATGCTCGGTATACTCTCGGATCGGGAATGATTGATACAGATGAGGGATTGGCTTAGCCAATGCTTGATCAATCTTCTTCTTCGCCTTCATATTATCATCTAAGGGGACGTACCCCAAACCATATCTTGCTCCTTTGACAAGAACTTGAATGGACTCAACAATTCCTTGGGAATTCCTTCCCAATCCGAAACCCGGTTCAAATCCACTCTGCAACATCACAGTAGTGATCATCTTGTATACGGCATACATGGGAGGCTGTGGGGCTAAATCCTCACTAGTGGCATTTACCAGTTCCACCGTATAGAAATCGATACCTCGAGACACTTCATCGATAATTGGCGCATGTCTGCCGGAGTGACTCTCTTCACCATGAATAACCAGCTCTTCGTTATTCCAAACGAGTTTCATCATCTGATGAAGGGTAGAAGGCACAACTCCATCCATATGAATGAAAGGCCTTCCCAGAAGAAGGTTATAGCTGGTGTCAATGTCCAAGACTTAAAACTGTGCGCTGAATTCTGCCGGACCCATTTGGATGACCAGATTTACCGCTCCCAACGTGTCTCTCTGAACCCCATCAAAGGCTCTCACGTTGACTTGGTTTTGCTCCAAATTTACCAAATCAAACCGTAACTGCTTCAATGTCGACAACGGACAAATGTTCAGACAGGATCTATCATCCACCAAGACGCGATTTATGACCTTTTCACGACAGACGACAGTGATGTGTAACGCCTTGTTGTGGGACCTCCCTTCAAAAGACAACTCGTCATCGTAAAAGCTGATTCGATGCCCTCAAATAACTTGGTGGATCATAGCGGCCACGTTATCGCTGCTTGTGCCCACGGGCACATATGCATCATCGAGAGCCTTCATCAAGGCATGTCTGTGCGATTGAGAACTCATCAGCAGGGCCCACACGAAAATCTAGGCTGGAGTCTTCTCAAAATGCTTAACAATAGAATAATCTTTTGGCTGCATTCTTCTCCAGAATTCCTCCGCCTCACCTTCTCTTATTGGCCTTTTAGCCTGATCCTTCTTTTGCCCTCCAAGAGCCAGCTCTTCGGGAGTATAACATCTCCCGGATCGGGTCATGCCTTGAGCAGCAGTAGTTTCCATCACAAATTTTGGCCTGACAAGAGTTTTTGATGGAACCAAGGCAACAACCTTTGCGGGTGTCAAGATAACAAACTCTTTTTCCTCTTTGATACTCAACGAAGCCACAGACCTTTCCAACGCGTCATGAACGAGTGGAGTTATTACTTTTTTCACGCCCCAATCATCATCTGTCTCTATTATATTAATATTGCCGCCTCCATGATTCGGCAGAGGGTTGGTGTTGACATTAGGCGCGGCTGGTTGAAAAGAGACCACCTCTTGGTCGATCAGGTCTTGAATTTTGTGCTTGAGGTTGATGCAGTCCTCAGTATCATGTCCAATACTGTTGGAATGATAAGCACATCTTTGATCAGGCCTGTAGAATTTAGAACTGGTATCCACCGGTTTAGGCCCCACTGGGTGGATATATCCGCCCGCAGCCAGTTGCTCGTACAACTTTGTTCGACTTTCGGCGAGCGCAGTGAATTTCCTCGAAGGCTTCTTCTCAAATCTAGGTCGAGGTGGATCATAACTGCCTTGTGGAGGAGGCATCTGTTGATAATTTCTGTTGTTGGGACGGGGAGCTTGATTTGTGGGATATGGATTTGTTTGGTAGTTTGGCAATGGAGCTTGGTAATTCGGAGGGGAATTTTGGTATGGTGGAGCTTGGACTTGATAAACGGGAGCGGGTGCTCTGTAGCTCGACTACACGTTAGCACAGTTGGGAGCAACACCTTGTTAATGGAAAGACAAAATTTGGTATAGTGGAGGATGATTTTGGTAAGCAGGAGATGGATTTTGGTAAATTGGAGGTGGATTTTGGTAGACTAGAGGAGGATTTTGGTATACTGGAGGAGGATTATTTGTCTGAATAGCTTGGTAGAAGTTTTGAGAAAATCGAGAACGACCTTGGGATGATGACGATCTTCTAGGGTTTTTCTTCCCCTCATATGAGACAGCGGCAACGTCCTTTCTCTTCTTCTTCAACAACCCTGAAGATCCGAATGACGCGGCCACATGGGCTATCTTTTCTGATTTTAAACCATCTTCGATAGTTTCACCGATCTTGACTATCTCGGCAAACTTCGCTCCCACGAGCAACATGATTCTGTCGTAATACTCGGGCTCTTGTACCCACACGAACACTTCGACAATTTCCTTTTCATACATAAGCGGTCTTAGCCTTGCAACTTCTTTTCTCCACCTATAGGAAAACACTCTATAGCTCTCGGTGGCTTTCTGCTTCATCTTCTCCAAAGAGTATTGATCGGGAACAACTTTTACGTTTTAAACAAATCGATCGATGGATTCTTTGGTCAGAGCATTCCAGCTGGGCCATTGCCTGGTTTCGTGGGAGGTGAACCATTCCAGAGCCTCTCCGCACAAGCTTCGGCTGAAGAGCCGCATCAATAGAGCTTCATCCCTACAAACTCCAACAAGTTGGTCGCAGTAGGCTCTCAGATGAGCCATAGGGTTCCCCACTCCTTCGAAAGTATCAAATTTTGGAATCTTGAACCCTTCTGGAAGGTCCAGATTTGGATGAATACACAGATCTTCATAAATAAGACATGCGACATCAGGGACGCATTGGAGCTCTTTCATGGCTTTCTTGATCTCTTCTTTTATATCCACTTTTGCCTCTTCCTTCGCTCTCCATTCTCTTTCCTGTTCCTCGTAATGGTCCAACTCAGAATCGTGCACGTCGTGCTCAGCAGGTACGGGAATCTGGAAAGTCGTTCTTATAGGTAAGGGTGGAGCTATTGAAGGACTCTGGGCGTTTTGAGCGGTTTGGTAATTCTGTGGATAAGTCTGAGGATTGATATTCTGATTTAAGTTGTGGTGGGATGTTTGGGGATTAAAAGTGTTCTGATTTGGATTTTGACCTGTATTTTGAGGTGGTGGAGCGGTTTGATGTTGGGTATTTTGAGGAGAAGGTGGCATTTGAGAATGGTTGTTTTGAGGAGGTGGTGGAGTTTGGTAGGAGGCGGAAGCATATTGTGGATTTTGGGTAGTCAGGTCTATAGTGGAGGGATTCTGAGCATGTGGCATGCTTTGAGTTGGATCCATGTTCGAGGAAGGGAAGTAGATAGGAGGCCTTTCGTCTGCAGCATTAACATTATATCCTGGGGAAGGCAAATCCTGTCTTCTGTGCATCTCTACCCTCATTTCCACAATCTATTGCATTAATTGAAAAATCAACTCATTCTGGTCCGCTGCGGTGGGTTGAGCCACAACAACGCCAGTGAGACTTATTTCTTCGTTACTGTCTCCCATAACTGTCTTTCCTCTGTCTGAGTTTTGTCTAGGGAAGGAATCTGTGGGACCTTTTGATCTGGTAAAGTAGGGATGATCTGCCAGTTTAATCAACACAGATCAGTTTCAAAGTACCTGAAAAGGAAATAACTCAAAGGCAGATTTGTTAGTTTAGATTCAGAATACAAATGCATAATATCACACATAGAGCAGATAAACACACAAGTTGCTGTGTTTGAGGATATCTTCAACCCACGAGTAAGGACGGAAGCAGATTTTTTACAAACACGAGTTTGCTTGCTCTTTTAGTTTTACACTATCTCAGAAAAGCTAAATCACGTTGAGCTACGGTCTTCTTGCAGCTGTGATGTCCGTTGATCTGGTCTTCATTTTCCCTTGTGACATAAAGAGGAGAATGAAAAATTTTAAAAGATAGTGGACGGGCCTTGGAAGTCTGCCTACGTATCTCACAAGGAGAATTCAGGCCCAACGTTGTTCGAGTAGAAAATAAAACATTGATTTTCATTACATTCAGTCAGAACGGTTACGCTGGAAATTGAAAGACAACAAAGCTTTAAAGAAACATTAATGACTACATCCTAGTCATTTCTTTTCTCAAGCATCATATTAGCCACGGGGAACAAGCTCGACTCAAATTTTTCCCATGTTGATGAGATGCTCCAAGTCATGGCGAAAGGTTGTGCATTTTTCAATGCTATGGTCTTCGGTGTTGCAATAGGGGCAATGCTTCTGGACTTCGTACCAAAGAGAATATCGCATGTCCATGCCTTTGAAGAAATGGTCAAGGACCCCATTTTGAACCAACTCTGAATAGATTTCCAGCATCATTTTCTTAAAAGGCATGAACAAGCAATGATAGAATATGGTCTTCTATGTGAATGGTATGTCAAGCCGCGGTTCATCACATGCGATGATGACACCGTCACCCCAACTGTTTAAAGTGTTGTCCATATCGAGCAAATGGCGGACTGCGTTCTTGTATTCTATGCATTATTCTATCGTATTCCCTTTTTGGTTGGGATGACACTCACATGTCTTGCGGAGATCCCCCGATCCTTGTTGGGATAACGCTCTTTCGATGGACCTCAGCATATGCCTAGCCCGATAGTGTTCGAAAATGAGGGCGCACAAAATGGCCTCCGTATTCGTCAGTGTTCTTGTGCATATGCCTCGAGAGTGATCTTCTGGTCCCCTTTTGCCAGACGTCTCTCTAGACAAGGTTTGCGGGTAAGCGCTTCCTCATAACTTCCTTCAACGTTCTCCAACTCGGGGGTCTCCGAAAGAAATAGTAAGTCATATAGGCGCTTTCCGCGCTGCTTCCGTATGTCGATCAACTCTTCTTCAATTGGTTCAATCTGGATACTCTTTTCTTTGTCCATAGCTGTGATTCTGCCTTTCCTGAGACGATAGAGTAGTGTTTTAGGATTTGGGGTATGAGAGGTGTCTTTTGAGTGAGAAACTTAAGACTCAGAAAATTTTGGTCGGACATTTTATAATAGTCACTTGTATTTTTCTTTCTTTTGGAAATTTCTGGGAAGGAGTGAGTTTCCGATATCCTCATTCACACCAACAGAGCACATAAACAGTTAAAACATATAAAAGGATAGACCCACGCAGGGATCATTTAAATGTACTGAAACAAAATAAAGCAGGCCCATGCAGGGGCTAAAATGACAAAATACAGGTAGAAAAACCCGCACAGGGGCGAAGTCCACTATGTCGTCCCAGATGGCCCTGCTCCGTCGCTATTTTCTTGAGTCTTGTATTGCTGAAACATATATCTTGCATCAGCAAGAATATTTCACCCAGGCGTCCTTTGTCCTCCCAGCTTTTGTATTGCATCCTCTCAATTTTATCTTTAACCCATGAGTCGAAGTCATCGTAACCACGTCTTAGTCTTTCCACCTCTTGAGTCGCCTTCTCAAGAGCATCTTGGTTCTCGACAAACTTAACGTACATTTCTTGGGCTTCTCTTTTTACCTTTCTTAGCTCGATCACTGCTTTGGCTTCCTTGTCTGTTATGTTGCGAAAGCTGCACGGGGTTAGGGAGGAGATACTTTGTATGTTGTCTTTCATCCACTCTTTGTAACCCTTATCATATTCGGCGTTGAATCGGTCTAGGGCAATGGTGTCTTTATCAGTCCGCTTGGCACCTTTCCATTCTCTCAACATTTCTGACGCTTCGTGCACCCTATCGTCTCCAATATCGTATACATAAGCGCCATAGTACGCCTCTCCAGGTATAGTTTGTCTCCTCCCAAACTGTCGCAACACTCGAAAGGGCGCATAAGAGCGGATTCCCCGAATACCTGGTAGAGGAAGCACAAGCTGTCTACGGCTCTCCACGACGACTTTTTTTGAGATGAAGCGATCAAGCATCCATTGAAGATCTTCTTCTCTCAATTCAAAGAAAATCTGAGCCCATCTCCCCCTAGTTCTCCGATTATCCATATTTGCCCAGTACAACATATCATTTAAATCTCTGTTCTTGTTGTCTAGAGTATGCAATTCCGGAGTTCCAGCCCCTTTTGCCAGATGGCTTAGAATCCACCACTAGAGGAGTAGATTACAACCCTGAAAGTAGCGATGCCCTTCCTTGCACTTCCCCAAGGCTCGATACATGTCGGACAATATGACCGGTGCTACAGGATAGTATTTTACTTGCCCTTGGTTCTCTTATCCTTTAAATAGAGTGTGCACGAGTGTTATAACACGAGTGTTGATGCTCAAACTCGGTCCGTGTGGGAAGACCATTGTTCCTAACGATGCCATGGCAAACGCTAAGGGAAGGATCTCGTTCCACTCTCTGTAATAGACCTTGAACTCTTGGTTATAGTTGGCGTAGAAGCTTGCGTGCCTAAATCTGACATAGATGTCTCTGAATGATATGTTGGACTCCTGGCACCAGTAGACAATCTTTTCCCAACCCGAGCCAGTCTGCGATATTTTCTACGGAAGGTTTATTAGGAATGAAAATATCCTCTTGTTTTCTTGCTTTTCTTTCTATCCCCGTACCCACTGTGTCGATGCAATCTCGGATCTCCTTGATAGTCGGGGTAATTTCCGCGGTTCCAAATTGGAATACCATTCTGTGATTGTCCTAATACCCTGTGAGGACCTCAATCAGTTCTGGCCAATCCTTCATGTTGATCATTCGGTTAGTGCACCTACGTATTTGTTGAGGGTCCGGTCCTTCTATGATCCCTGTCAAGATCATTATACCACATCTTGAGTTGAAGTAGTGCTTCTATGATCATGTCGAACCTTGGGAATCGATCCATACCTACAAAACAGAAACTAGTTAAGTTTTCCCACCCCACATTGGTATCCACACGTACATCATTCAAATATCAAGCAAAATGATGTGTCATGAGGTCGGAGACCATGGACTCGGTTTTGGCGGTTTCAACTAATGGACTTAATATGCCTTGGGTATTAAGCCGTCTTAGGCTAATGCTTAAGTTTTGGTTTTGGTTTTGCTCTATCTTAAGCTTACTAGAATTTGTTTCAAAGTGACGATTACCCGAGTCGGACAGACAACGGGCTAAAGCTACCAAACGACGTCGGATGACCGCATTCCAACTATTCGTTTGATACTTCCAAATGAATTTTTTTGTGTATTTCTGAAAGAATCCGTGGAAAGCCACGTAACTTCCATTTTTCTAATGCAAACTATTTACCGTTTGGCGAAAGTATGCCATGAAAAAATGCAACAATTTCAATAATAATATTAAGTAAACAAATAAACAATTATATCACATAGCCAAATAAAGTCAATTTTAAGGTTAGAATCCTCCAAATCCTCAGCAGAATCGCCATTTCTGTTTTATTCAAAAAATAATTTATTAAAAAGTTTTGAGACTTTTTAGAGTCGCCACTTAATTTTGAGAAAATTAAGAAAACCTTTATTTTCAAAAGACTTAACAGAAAAATCAATAGAAAATAATTAAAAAGGTTCAGAAATTCGTATTAACGTCTTAGGAAGATTTTGAAGGCGCCTAAGACGTTCGCTTACTTGCGGTTATCCGACAACTAACTTATTTGGCTAAAACTTAAATTATTTTGAGATAAAATGTTGTTTGGAGTTTATTTGAAACAAAATAATTGATTTGCTACCTAAGTAAGAATAGGCTTATCCATTATTAGAATCCGTTTGAAATTCATTTTAAGTTGTTAAAACATTTACGACGTTTGCGGGGATTTGAATTTTTTTAACTTTAAAGCTACCGACAAATAAAAGCAGATAAATAACGAGAAATGAGAGATATAGAGAGAGAGAGAGTTGGGGTCCAAATACAGATTTTCTGTCCGCCTGGATCGGTGTTTGAACCCACTTATTCTGGGGTTTTGACCCATTATCTTGGTACCTATCCTAAGCTCTAGAAAAACAATAAATGACAAAAAGACAAGGGTTTAGGCCCGAATTAACAAAATACAACATAAGATGAATGTGGGCTTCTAGCTCATTTTTCTTCACCTCCCATTTCGCGCTCATTCTTTAAATTTGGGATCTGTTCGCCTTTCTACGAGTCAACTCGGATAGGAGAAATTTAGCCTTTGCGACTTTCTCGAAATGCGAGGGAAGGATAAGAGTTCACAACGAACTCAGACGTGTTTCACATGCGAGACAAAAATAAAAATAAAATATATGTGTCTAATTATGAGAAATAAGGACAATATGATAAATCACGTAGAACACCATATAACAATGAATTCCCATATCGGCTAAAGAGAAATGTCGGAGATTGTAATAATTTCACGTCAAACTGAATCTTTTACTCATTTTATCAGAAGGTGCACATGAAGACTCATATAATAATATGTGTATATATAAGAAAAGGGATAAGGACTAATAGCATTCATGACAAAGGAGACTTAGTGACAAGATGTTGATCAACAAAGCAAACTATAGTAACAGCATATCGGATCAGTAACTGTCTACTGTGCTAAACATTTTGCCATGTTTCAAAATACAAATAGATTAGTCGAAGACACCATTTCAAGGAACTCGGCACGGATGGATCACTAGAGAATTGAGCTAGACAAATTCCAGTAAATCAAATGAAGGGAGGCTATTTAAATAGAGCTAATATTAGATACCAAGTAATAATCTCAACCAAATCGACAATCATATTCTTCATGATAACATATCCTGATAAATCGAATTGAAACCTACTGTAATGCTAAGTCTATCATAACGAAATGTGCCAAATAACATTTAAATTTTATACTTAGAAGGGCCAATAAAATATATATATATATAAAATTTTGGAGACTCATCACAGTAAACACAAAGATCAAATGCTAGACAAACTTATAACTCCATAAGTACATTCTTAAACAAAATAGATTAAAAATCAATAAAAGGGACATTTTTTCATGCAGCAAATAAATGAACAAAGCTCGCAAGTACTAATAATACAGGAAGTGTTGAGACGAACCAAGAGAAATATAAGCATTAAGTAGCAACGAGCTCTCTCCAACGTCAATAAATAGAATAGCAGATGCAGGGATAAGGGTGACTACATTAATAACTAAGATTTCCGAACTCTTGGAAAATCCAACAATATTAAACAAACTTAAAAGCTTAGGAGATAACAGGAAATAAACAAAATCCGAACTACATTCTAAAGCCAAAACATTACATGAAAAAGATAGACTAAAAGAAAAGATCTGGAGAAAATTCCTCCCAAAGTTATCCATAGACAGAGTCGTAAACACCCTTTGCTAAAACAACACGAACTCATAAGATCAACTCATATTCCCGTGAAACCAAGTATACGACCGCCTGATGCATCCGACTACCTCTTAAACACATAATAAAAACATGAATACTAATTAAACAAGATGAGAATAGCACAATGCCCTGATTAAACAATGAAGCAAGACAAAATTTCATGAAAGTACAACAGCAATGGGAACACAAAACAGAGAAGCAGACTTGAACAATTATTAAATCGACTAAAAAAAAACACGTTACCAACTTCAGAAAATGAAAGCGGTAGAGAAATTATGGACTTAAAGATTCAAACATATCATATGGAGTCCTATCAGAGTCGACCAAGAACAAGATTCCACACCAACACATCTAGCTCTAAGCAAATAAAAGCATTACGAGCTGTTTAACTTGTTGTGGGAAGCGGAACCGGGACTTAGACGAGCAGGAGACGACCACCTCTACCACACGAAACTCAAACTGAAACAGACCGGCAATCGTGGTCTAGCAGGAAGCAAACTAATCCTCTTTAGATGTATTTTTGCTTGTATTTTATAACCACTAGCTCAGGTGATTATCTATGGCTTAATCAAAATTTCTGATGGAACATCTCAAACAAAACAACAACTTTCATTAAACAATTTCTTCCTTCTGTTTTTCTTTTAAGAAATAATTTCTCTCTAATGCTATGTAAGCCTCAAAATTTCTCCCAAAGAAAAGCAATGATTTTTCTCCGCCTCCCTAACAGTGAGTTGAAGAGAAAATATATAGGAGGAATCTTAGGGTTACCAATTTTTTGGAGGGAAAAGGGCAAAGTCGGAACGAATCCTATTCAACAATTTTGAAAAATCCTTCCCCATTCTAGCACAGCAAACTTTCTCTGCCAATTTCGACTCTATTCTGAAAATGGAAAAGAGAATCAACGGACCTGATCGATTTCATCTCCCCTTGAAATGCAACGTGTTCAAATCCCAGGCTTGCAAGGACAAAAGCAAGAACTGCCCTCGCTGCTGTGTTGTACGGAGAATAACGTTGGGGAGAAGACGACGAAAGGGAGTAGCGTACGATCTCTGCGCTCTTGCTACTCTTTGGTGGACGTTGGGGCGTCGTCCACACGCCTGGAGAGATGGGCGCGTATCGTTTGGGTTGAGAAAATGCGCTATTTACTAGGTTTCTTTCTGGGAATTGTCACGCCACTTGGGTTCTCTTTCGGATGGGATTGAGGAACGGGTCAGGTTGTTTTGGAATGGGCTTAGACGGCTGTAAGATGTGGGCTGCTGGTACTATTTATTGGGCTGGGAATATTGGGTTATAAAAGAAATGGTGGCACAAAATTTAATATATATATATATATATATATATATATATATATATATATATATATATATATATATATATATATATATATATTAAAAGTTAGGCTAAAAGACGGTTATACAATTAAAATTAACTAACAAACTCCTTAACTCTAACGAAATGAAATAGTTTATTTAATTGTAAACTAGATAAATCAAAATATAATCTATTACATAGCTAAACCCATTAGTAAATATTTATGCAAAGTAAAATCTTTTCAGATTATTTTTCCAAAATGTTCGTAAAGATGTATGTAAGACTATATAAACATAAATATTATTTAAAGTTTATAAAATGACTAAAATTGTATTTTAAAAGTAGAGTGGTAGAAAATTTGGAGTCTTTAATATGTATAATTAGCTATTCTAGATCGTTCGAGGGTTAAGAAGCTTGATAATTAATTCATTGGGGAAGATCAAAATTGAGTGTCAACAAACTCAACTCTTTACTCTTTCTTGACTTGAATTTTAAGTTTTTAAAACAAAGTGAAAATGTTTGTGAAAGACTTCAGAAAACTTGATAACTTTACTTTGACTTGCTTCTTAACTTCTAGACTTGGCCCTTAAATTCCTTGACTTTGATCTTACCTTTCCTTGAATTGGATTATGGATTAAAGGATCATGGTCTCATGTTTATGGTTGATTTCATGATGTTTAGATGTACTCTAGAGTGTTGGAATCAATTAGGAATGAAGGGTACATCACTTAAGAACTAGTACGAAAAGATAGGGAAAGAACGGGGTCTCCAGGGGGTCCTGACGCTCTGAGAGGCGCGGATCGCCATAGCCTGACGGACATAGGCTGTCCTCAGACACTCTGAGAGGCACGGCGCGCCAGAGTCTATTGGACAGACACTCTGAGAGGCGCGGCGCGCCAGAGTCTGTTGGACAGACTCTGTCCTGAGGGGCTTTGGAGGCGCGGCGCCCCAACATCTATCCAACGGGTTTTCCGACTTTCTTCTTCATTTTTCATCTCTAAACCTTCCCAAACTCAGATGGATTCCACCCCAAACTCTTAGGATCCCTAAATAACTCATTACTCAATAGTTTAGACCCAAAAATAGTCCGGAAACATGGATTTAAACTAACAGAGATCAACAACAATCCAACCAACAAGAACTTCAAACTTTTTATCAAGAACTTCAAGATTTTCATTCAATTTAACTCTAAAGTGCTGTAATGAATCAAATTGGAGGGCGGGTAAAAGAACTCAACACCGAATGGTCTCACATACCTTGTAAGGGATCACCCCCGACGAAATCCACAAACGAATTCTTGGTGTTCTTGCGTCTTCTTCTCTCTTCTCCTCTTTGTCCTTTCTCTCAAAGCCCTAGCTTGTTTTCTAAATGTGAAAACTGATTTGGATCCAAATTATTACCCCTAAAACGAAAATAATAATTAATTTAGGAAAAGACCAAAACACCCTTGTCAAATCTGGATTTGGAACTTTCCCTGCTCAACAGCCCAACCTCCAAAAGTCATATCTCCCTCATACGATCTCGGAAATTCGTAAACTTATCGTCGTTGGAAAGATCTTCCGACGGGCTTTCCACCCATATAAAGAACTCACCCAAACTCTTCATGAGCTGAATATTATGTCCATTTGAAAATGACCAAAACTCACTTTTGAAATCTGGAAATTTTTCAGATTTCCTTACTTATTTCCAAATTTGATTTTTCATGTTTTTCTTAGCTTAACCTTAGTTTATCCAGAATCCGAGATGTTATATTTTTATAGATCCATTACAACGATTAAATATATATGAAAATATATAATTAGTAATAAAACAATTATTACAAGTAAATTTTTAAAAGGGTGACAAAATAACATTTATAAATGTTGAACTTTGTTTAGTAGTTAGCAAATTCTCAATTATGTCACAAATGGCTAACAGAGCCCCCAAAAAATACAGACTAATGAAAATAAAAAATTCAAGAAAATTAAATTAAAGAAGTCTAATATATATAGAGAAAACACAGAAAATGAATAAAGAAGGAAAAATATACAACATACACATCCTTTCTTAAACTTTAATCATATCAATATAGAGAAAAAACAATATACAAAATCAATACATATATTTTTTGAAATTTTGCCAGCGACTTCCATAACCAACCAAAATTGTAGAGTCTTCTTCATTGAGTAAAACTAAAGAATGAATCAAATATTACAAAATTAAATATAAGTGCTTCACTAATTTGATAATATAACGACAAAGGATAATTTTGGTGGGAGTCTCATAAAACAAAAACAATATATGAATTTATATAGATAAAAGTGCAGGAATAGCAAAAGATATTTTAAAGTTTCAAATTAAACATTTGGAGGTTATGATTATAAAAAGCAAGCAATTTATGAATATTAAGATATCAATTGATGGGTAATTAGATATAATTCATGAATGTGAATACTTAAAATAAATTAAATAATTATAATAAATAAATGAAGATCGAAAAAGTTTGGTGAAAATGATATTTGTTGTTTCAATTTGAGAACTTATACGATCTGAAATGAATAATAATAACATAAACCAATTAGGGAAGAACAAAAAAAAAATCTTTAATCTCTAAATAAAATATATGCATATTTATACGAAATTTTATGGTAGGCAAGAGATGGTTGAATCCAAACGGTTGCTATTAACTCCTCCTTTGGGCTCTGTATTGTATATTTATAGGTTCTTATAGCTCTTCATTATTTTTCATTTATGAGCACAATAATTATAAAAAGATAACTTACGGGCAATTGTGATGTCATTTAGCATAAATTTTATAAATTATTATGTCACTTCCCCTTTTCACTTTTTTTTTTTGCTATTCCCCTCCCCCCCCCCCCCTCCCCTCAACTACTTAGTTGCTCACAATGAAAAAAACAACACTATATGACTTGACTACAAGAAGTTGACTTTTGTTAAACTGAAGACATTAGCAGCTTTGGGTTTATTTGACGGAACGGTTATGGGTTTATTTGACGGAACGGTTATGGGTTTATTTGACGGAACGGTTATCTAATATAATTAAAAAAAATAACAATTGAAGTCATTAAGGAGTACAAAATGATAGGTTGTAGCATCTAACCATAATAATTATTGATTTTAATTTTAAATGATTTTAATAAAAAAAATAAGTGAAGGGCATTTTGGTAATTCAACTTTAAACTTAAAATCTTCCAACTTATAATAATACTAGTTCTTGGCACGTGCAACACACGTGTATCCTATACTAAATTATGTGGAGCTTTTATGAAGATATATATATATATATATATATATATATATATATATATATATATATATATATATATATATATATATATATATATATATATATATATATATATATACTTGAACATGTATGTTGCCCATGTATCTCATTCTTAATTAGTACAAGAACTTTGAAAACATTATAATTAGTGTGTGATAAGTTGCTCAAAAATTGAAGATTTGCATACTTAATATAAGAAGTTGTTGTCGAATGAGAGTAGTGTTTTACAAAGTTATAAAGAAATTTGATCAATCTATGTCTTCCTTAAGATGGATAGAATATGATCATTATGCGATAAATTGCATAGTGTCAAGAAGTTGTTATCGGATGTGAATTGTGTTTTGTAAAAAGTGCACAATAATTCGATCAACACATACCTTTCTTATGATAGATAGGGGATCATTATCAATTTTTTGGTGTGCACCTACAAAAAATAGTTATTATTATTAATAAAAATAATTATTGCTCAAATATCTAATCGATATATATAAAATCATAATTATTATCGGTACGTGCACCCCTTGCCTAATTCAAAATTATTATATGGTAGCTTCGAAAGAGTAGAAAATAAAAGACACAAAATAATATCAGTAACATATATATCTGATCACAATGTTTTGAGGCAAATGAAGATAAATCTCTTATGAGAAAAGTTAATACATAGGAAGATGGAAAATAGAAATAATTAATAATAAACAAAGTAATTTACATCGTATTACAATGAATTTGTAGCGTATGTAATGAATTTATAATGGTAAAAATAAATTGCACACTCTAAATAATAACCAAACTTTGTCACTAAAACTACAAATTAAATTAACTATTTGTAGTTCTCTTTTTATAAAATCATAAATTGCCTATCACTTCTATATGAAAAAAGAAGGCAAAGGAAAGGTGATTACATTAGGAAATAAATAATTGTTCTCTTTTTAAGTGTGAAATCGAAATGAAAATGAGAAAGGAGGACTACAACAATCATATGCAACATTTAAATGTGCTTACAATATAAATCAACTCTAAATGTCTTTATCACTATATTTGAAATGTCTTTTATTCATATTTCTTTGAAGGAACTACCACTCCAATTATGAAACCCCATAAATTGTAAAAAATAATAATTCAAACTAATAATGCATATATATTATTAAAGATATCGGGATGAATGAGAATATAAACGCACATAACTTATGATTTACGAATGGAAATAATATGGAAGAAAAAGTATTCACCTAAATGTCATGTTATAAGCAAAGAAATACACTACATCAGACATGAAATAGAAAAAAATAAATTAAAACAATGAGAATAAAATGAGGGAAAAAATATATCATAATATTACGTTGCAATTGAAATGAAGCAGCCCTATTACCTTATATGATAATTTTATTTATATAAACAATATAAAGTGCACCAAAAAAATATAAAACGGTATATTCAAGAAGTACTTTCATCTTTCATTCATTATATATAAGTTAGAGAGTATTAACTTAAGATTTAATTGAGTAATAAATTGGGGAAGAGAAAAAATTGGATAATTTAGACAGTTTTTGGTATGGGAAGAGGAAAGATTTGATAATATAGTGAGTTATTGGTCTATTTTAAAAAATATATATAAATGAAGGAAGGAAAGGGTTCTTTTTCCTAACACAAATCGTCTCTTTGATTTTCTATTTATTATTTTATTATATAAAACATTTAAAGCTTAATAAGTATAGAATTATATTACAATCATTTATTTTAAAATCTCTTCTTTTAATTGAAGGGTATTTTTGTAATTCAACTTTTAACTTGAAAGCTTCCCACTTATAATAACATATGATATGACTAGATTCTGAGCACGTGCTTTTCGCACGTGTGTTTCATGTGAATTTTTATAGATACGTTAGAATGACTAAAATTTCATGAAAATATATATGTAAATTGTAATGAATAATAATATGCAACAATTACAAAATAAGAATGACAAGAAAACATTCATTAGAAAACTAAATTAAGAAGTCTAATAGACAAAAAAAAAAGACAAAAAGAAACAGATTTAAGAAAAAACACAATGTAGACATTATTCTTATAAGACTAATGTATATATAGATGAAAAAATAAGTACAAAATTAGTACATAACTCTCTGAGTTCTTATCGACTCCTTCCATATCCTATCAAGATTCAAGAGTCTTGAGGTTTCATGAAATAAAGAAGTTGAATTTATATAGATAGAATAGAAGGAATATCAAAAGATTATCTTAAAGTTTTAGTTTAAATATTTGAAGGTTATGAATATGAAAAGATGAGATTTATGGATATTAAGAGTATAAAAGTTGAATAAGTAATTTGAAAATAATAATAAATAAATAAAGAATAGGAAAAAGAAAATTAAAGTTAGCAAACCATGTAAGCATCAATGAATTTAAATTTGTGAAACTAGAGTTATTCTTGAATAATAATCAAGAGGACATTATCAATGTGTGTGTCTCCATTTTGCAGATTTGCACCCTTTAAATTATTATATTTCGTTATTTCTCATAAAGGATAATACTTTATCCACTTAAATTATATTATTTATGACAGGGGTTAAGAAAAAAGTTACGAGAAGAGAAAAAGTATAGCAATTTAGTTAACGACTTTTCTAAAAAAAAATTATAATTATTATATACATATAGATTATAGATGATAAATATTAATAAATTAGATGTTTAACTAGGAATTAATCTTAGGAAGTCTAAAAAACTTTAGTATTTTAATTAAACTTATACAATCAAATATTTAAATATTTTGCAACAATTAATTTATAAAAGGGATAAAACCGTAATTCAACTTTTAATTTTTTTTGTTCATGCTTTTAGTAATACTAGTCTTGGAAACGTGCGTTGCATGTTTGACCCCTACTATTTTATAAAATTTATATAAGTCTAACTTCATAGATCATAAAAATGATCGTGTTTACTAATTAAGTTGCGAACATTCCAACTCGATCGTCAAAATATTGATTTCAGCCTCCTTGAAGATTCCAACATGCCTTCTCTCATTGCAAGCTCCATTAGAAGTATTAAGAATATATTTTGTTTCTGTAAGCAACAAAAATATATTTTGTTTTATAAAATGAAACAATATATTTTGTTTCTGTAATCAACAAAAGAGTATATGAGTAATCAAGTGATTAGTGTTATAAAATGAAGCTAAAACTAATAATACTGAAAGATAAAACCAGTAGAAATATAGAGACAGTTAGAGATGATTTTTTTCTTCTTCCAAGTCGGTCAAAGTCTCTTCATAATGTATACAATGACACCATTTATAGGATATGATTAAGTAAAATTAAATTGTGCTTTAAATATGACATTAATTTCTTGAGAATGTGGAAAATATTATACAAGTGTGGAAGATTAATGAGGACATAGTGAAGGTGTATAGTATTAATACACATAATGAATAAAAATTAGACATAGAAATTATTGACTTGCACTTATAAATAATATATTTACAATAACTCTGTAATATTTTATTTTATAATATTTTGCATCTGATGGAGAAATGAAAACTTTTTTTAAGAGATTTTACTAATATTATAATTAATTATTTTTACAACACTTCATTTTTTGTATTTTATTATATTAAAATAAGTGAACCGTAAACATCATATTTCTGTAATTGAAGAAACTGTAATGGGATGATAAAGTGTTAAGTATATATTTAGTGAAAGCTTTATTAAGAAGGCAAACATGCAAATATTAATCTAAAAATTCAATTCCATATTGAGTTTTGAAGTGCATATCAATGACAAATAGTTTAAGTGATTTACCATTATCATATAGTGATTACATGTTACTATTTGTTCTTAAATATTTTTTCCTTTTAAATATTTTATAGGAGCCATTGCTTAGTATTTAATAAGACTACATTAATAAATTAAATATACTCTGGAAGTCTAAATTATTCTCCTAATCCATTTTTAGCCATTATTATATTTAAAGTAAATGATGCATCATCAACCTGGAAAACATACTAATCTACATATAAAACTGTTGAGATATTGCTAGAAATTAAAATTAAAAAACGATTTATAATTTTAATTCATCTGAAAATTTGTAGTGGTAATTTCACTTTTATATATAATCATATATTTTATAGAATTTTGATTTGATGTAGAGACAAAATAGTAATCCAATGGAGAATTAAAGTAAGCATTATGAGGAGCATTAAAATAGAAATTCAACTAATTATCAAATTAAAAATTTAAGGAGCAGAAAATTAAATAACATGCAGAGAAAAGAATTACAACTAACACTAATTGTTTAATTAATATTAACAGGAAGAAAAATGAATTACAACTAATACTTATTATTTAATTAATATAATATTTAACCATAGTATAGGGGCAAAGGACAAAATAGTGATCGAACTTTGAGGTTTGTATCTTCCCATTTTTATTATAGAAATTTATTTAGATTGAAGTGCAAAATGACTGTTCATTCAACTTCTCAACTTTGGCTAGGGGTAATATGTTAATCAAACTTTGCACTTTAAACCTTTCCCCCCCCACACACAAACATATATATATATATATATATATATATATATATATATATAATATTTTTTTTTAAAAAATCAAGATAAAAATGTTCAATTTACTATATCTTATTTATCAATCACGTTTTAATCATATCTTATATATAAGAAATAACTATAAGAATTAGAGTGTTGTAAACAAAAATTGTTCTTAGAAAAATTATTGAATTACACCTTGTTTTGATGGGTTCGAATGATATTTAATCATTCTTTATCCATCTTTTCTCATATTAATTAATGAAAATATATGAATTCAGTGCATTCTCTATTTTATATACAAATATTTTACTAGTACTTCTTTTTCTTTTTTTCTTTTGCATTCTTACTTCAATCTCTTTACATCGACATATGTATCAACACAATCTAGCTAGAATTAATTATATGGTAAAAAGTTGTGAAAATATAGAGAAACTGATAACTAACTTACCATCTCCCTCATCATTCTTGCAAGCCGTGAAGAGCTTCAAAGTCCAACCACATAGATAGAAATTAATCGTAAATCTGTCGAAGGAAGAAAATAAAATAGATTGTTAGAGTGCGTCGATAAGAAAAAGAATAAAAAACACCTAAAGTCAAACAAAAATCAACAATGAATAATGATATTGACAATTAAAAAGTACAACAAACATATAATCAGAGTAACGATAAATCGCAACAAAAAAATTCTTACAAACGAATAGTCTATACAGAAGGGAAACAATTACAAGCACGTCAAATAACTAAATAGCTTGCCTAAGAGGGAAGGGGAAAGAGTTGGAGAAACTTATAAAGAAAAAAACTCTTGAACTGTGGAGCAACATTTTTTTTATCTTCAGAAAAATTTGATTATTTTTTCTCTTAAGTTTTGAACTTTTATAATATAATACAACTTTAGAGAAGCTCTGAGAAGACAAATACAATTAAAAATATGAAAATATATAGTGTTTGTAACTGATAAGAAATTAAATATATTATTGATTAATACTTAATGAAATTTATGAAATAAGTTAGAATATGATTAGTCTTTTAATTAATTAATAAAGAAAAATCTGAAAAAAGAAGATGCGGAAATGAATTAAAGGCATAGGAATTTGAAAAGTATAACTTTTGAAGTTATAAAGACTTCACATAAATGACATATTAAGTTGTTTAAAAGTTCAAGCAATATTATTAATTCCAAGAAATTTAACTAATATATTTTATTAATGTTATATGACTAATTTAATCCTTAAAGGGTATAAAATTTTAATTTTTGATGGGCATTTTCGTAATCAACTTTGCACAAAAAGAGCTTCCCACTTTTAATATAATATAATATGATGTGATATGATATGATATGACATGATATGATATGATATGCTTGAGAATTTGGGGGGTTTCCAAGTAAAGATAAAGTTTAATAAATTGAGGATTTCAAGGTCGATTTCAACTCAATTTTTTATGATATCTCATATTTGAACTTCCCTAAGATTGTGTAAGATATTTTCAAGAAATATTCAGATTAGAGCTGAGATTTCGGACCCGAGTATTGAAAATTTTTCTCATGAACATGTGTTTAAGTAAATTAGAATTTTGAGTATGATTTCAACTATTTTGATGTGGTTTTTATTATTGAGTTTCAAAACCTTTGGTTAACTCTATTTTATACAAATTTCCAAATTTAATCCTACTTTTTAGGAATCGGTTTTGGGGCCAATATGGCTTGGTTTAAAAAATCATCGATATGGGAATTATTGGTTCTGTATTCGTATTGTGATTCCATTTTTGTTTAGATTTTGGTGATTCGAAGACCAATAAAAAAGGGAAAGCTCAAGTGTCGGGCTGAATGATTTTTATATTTGAGGCAAGTGGCTTCCTGACCCTTTGTTACACATATAGAATCTTGTACTCCTTATTTGTGTGTGTTGGGGAGTAATGAGAATTGGTGACAGGCTTGATATTTGTGGCCATTTGTTCATGTTGATTGATGTTAATGATGAAAAAAGGAAATAAAAGGCAACTTTAATAAGCAATTTTAGATATAAATGCAGCATGATCAAATAATGATTTTATCGTGGAAACCTTCCTTATTATAGAGAAGGAAAAACATCGGCAAAACTTCACCAACTTCAATAAACAATTTTAGATTACAACTCAATAATCAAAGGGAATAACTGTAGTAACTTAACTCTTCAACAATTAACTATAATTGAAAACTCTACTCTCCAAGAAGTCAAACCCGCTTCTTATTTTAATTCTCTATAACTCACTCTCTCGCTTTGAACAATAAATCCTAAACACTGATTCAAAGATGAAACAAATGCAAACTAAAGTTCAGAAAGAAATCCTAACTGTAGTTATTTTTTATCTTTGAAGTCGCTCTGCCTTTGCTGGAAAATTCTCTTGATTTGTCATTGCAAAAGCTCATCTTCTCTTCTTTGACTTTGTCTTTTATCGAAGTGGATATTCTACAAGGAAAGCAATTATTTGTTCTTAGAAATATAGTCCTTTTCCTCATAGAAATATATTCATCTGCCATTTATTTTTCCTTGTTTGTCAAGGATTATTGTTTAAAATGGCAGAGAAGTATCTTGAGTGGAGTTGGGTTCTGAAGGCTAGCAGGCAAAATTCCCCCTAATGTGTGTACTACTAAAGGTAGCTTTTGCAGCTGTGATATATGAACTGGGGGTGGAAAGAAACAACAGAGTTTTCAACAATAGGAGCACAGGGAAGAAGTTGGTGCATAACATTAAATCTACCCTTTGTATTAGAGTTAGAGATAATAACAAACTCTTTGATTATATTTGTAAGTTATAATATGCTTGCTATTCTGAATATCTCTTAGTGAGAAGGAGGTAGATAGATTTTTGCATTAGATGAGCATTTAAAGGCATATGCTCTTGATCTGTATTTGCTTACTTAGTGATTAATAAAATGTAACAATTAATTGCCAAAAAAAGGATTATTGTTTAAAACATGGTTTCCTATTTTATATAAGTTGGTATGAGGATTTAGGATGTGGAAGGAGGAGGGATGTGATATAGGGCCAAGAGCTGTAACATACGATCTACACGAGCATATTTGTCCTGTTGTTGCTGCAAAAATTAGTCCTTCAGGTTACTTCCCCCTGCGACTCAATCGAGATAGTGCGAACAGACTCAATTTCAGTTAGGAGGGCTGCATTCTGGTCCTAGCGGCACGAAGATCATTGAGAAGTATGGAAACTAGGCCAGTAGCCCTAAGAGCAACAATAGGAACATGGTCGTTATTATCAAGTAGTCTGCAATCAGCAAGAGTCAACCTAGTGATCACATCCTTCTTATTCAAAACCCTGCCTTCCCTTAGTGGTAATAAGGTTTCCAGAAGCTAGTGATGTGGACCATGTTTAGGATAAACCACTCGTGCCATATGTTTAATCATTAGAGAGGTCAATTCAGTAGGTTCTTTTTGTTCCAATGCGTTGGCTATCCCCATGTCCCCTCATGACGTCTCCCCCCTCCCAGCCACCCTTTGATAGAACACCCTTGTTCACCAATTCATACAATAATTTGTGAAAGGGTGTCATTTCCCACTTAAGCACCTTACTAGGTCGTGTAGTAACCCACCCTTGAGTAAATTAGATGTGAGCATACAAATTTTATCCTTGGTTCAGACATAATTAGCTAGACCAAAAGTCGGTATATGAAAAGTTTTATTGAGATGAACATAATCAAAGACCAGTTCAACCCCATTTACAGAGGAAGCAGCAACGTTGTCCTCAAATACAGTGAGATTCATATAGAATTCAACAACCTCAAATACCTTTCTTTCCCATTTCCAAGAACTTGGCCAAAATCTAACTAATTTTTTGTGGAGGGAGAGAGGGATCAGATGGGACAGACTGAAGGGCCTCATCAGGTTCAGAATCAAGAACAACATGAGATTAAGAAGAGTAAACCATATACTTACCAATGCAACGATGTTTTCAAATTGACTCGACAACCTAATTAAGATGGTCGTGACTGGTGCTTCGTGTGAAAGGAACTCGAAAGTTGGTATGCTTTAAAACAACATGTTGGAAATTTCGGGGAGTTTGACTGTGGGGAATATCGTCAATGTCTTGGTTTTTTTAGGCGGTGAGTTGTGGGATAGAGGGGCGAGTAGGTTGTGGTAGTATTGGAGTAGGAGTTGTTGGAGGGAGAGGGACTTCTGTGGACTGTTAGACAATGGTCGGAGGGGGGTTGATATTGGGAAAGGGAGACTACGGTTAGGGTTTTCTGAAAGGATATGTGAGTTTGGGTAATAACACCTTCTGGGATAGTCAAGGACTTCTTGCCGCATCTGTGTTTTGGAAGGATACGGCACACACGTGCCTGACGACATTTTTGAAGAGTCTGAGCATTAGAGATTGTTTCGTCTTGATAGTTTTCCCTGTATATGTGTATGGTGTACAGAGGTATTTGACATATATACGTGCCTGTTAATGAACTAATTCTACATGTTATGTACTGCCTTTGAGAACATATACCATGTTCTTACTAGCCAGACTTCACTAAACAACCAAGCATGGTTTGAACAATTCAGGAAGAATAACTTCCAACTCTTTCTTGTGATATCAGAAAACCCTGATTTAACTTCACTAACTTTGCATAATGATGTGATTCGAAGATTAGATTTAGATGATTGCAGTAGGTCGTGTAGATAATTGGGTCCCATCTGCAAAATAAACCATTATAAAGAGTATATTTATCAATTTATTGACTTAAGTACACATTCAATAGACGGATGCGATTGGGAGTTTCTTAATGAGCTACGATTTTGCCAGCTCGGACAAGGTGGTTATAAGGCTAACAACCAGGACAGAAGAAAAGCAAGAGAATCAATTGGTATTTTTCTCGTTTCCATCTTTCTTCCTTCTTATTCTCTCTCAGTCTAAATTCTTATTATTATTATTATTATTTTCTTCTGCATATCTCAAGCTTATCTATGGCATCCCAATAGGCTAGTTCAATTCAGTACTCGTATTTTCATTCTTAGTTGTAATAGTTCAAAGTTATTAACATAAATTAGAAATTTGTCCCAAAAAAAGATATTGTTTGATTTTATTCTTAGTTCAGATCTTGACAAAGTTCCCCTGCTATTCCCAGGGTTTTCATCAAGAATTCTTTATAAGTTTCTTATCCATAACAAAATTTTATTTGATGTTAAAACTGAAAATATCAAACTTATCAGAGGTGAAGGGTCAACTAGCCGTCATTCAATATGAAGCACGACGTAGACATATCACTTGTGGATTTTAGAACAAACTCAGGAAGAAGAAGTATGGAAGATTCATATCATTCGATATTATCATGCACTTCTTGTGATGGGAAGATTTGATTCATCAAAGTTGGGTGCTTTATGTTTCTGTTATGATCTCACAAGAAAAAATTGGAGAAAATTAGAAATTAATGGGCTTCCTAAGTGTATAGATGTACAACAATTAAAAGGTAATTCATATGCTTTTTGTCGTTAACTGAAATCCAATGAGTTAAAATAAGCTAACTTCTCTCAACTCGATACAAATTCCCATATTGCTCTCTCAACTCGTCTCTCTCTATATATACAAAAATAATCCCTCTTTCAAATGTTTGCTGCCTTTAACAAGACTAGTCAGTTCGAATGTGAAATAACAGTTAATAAGGCAATACCAAGACTTACTATTTTCATCTACTCTGTAGAACTGATGCACAATATATATTTTCATTGATCCAAAATTGGGAATTAATGTTTTGCTCCATTGTAGAACTTTGAGATCAATAATACAGTTGGTTCTTGTGATGTTACTGTAATCATTTAAAATTTATTAAATATAAATTTATAAAATGATTCGGATTATATTAAATTCATAAATATATTAATCCAAATAAATATTATGGATTGATATACTTGAGTTAAATATTTAAGTCCAACAAATATGGACTTAATTAAAATTCAAATTAATTAATTTGGGCTACAATTTGTTGAGCCCAATTCCACCTCATTCTAGAGGCCCATCTTGGCGCCACGTGTGCAAATGATGTGGCATGCCAAGTCAAATAAGAAACCAATAGAATCATGACATATGTCAAAGATGACAAGCCCGCTTCATAAAGCCCATATGCCATGTCACTTAAATCTGATTGGCCGAACGGAATCCTATTCCAATCGCAACTCCTCTATTCTAAAACTATAAATAGGGGTCCTCATAATTCAGAAAAGAGACCAAGAAAATTCTAAACAAGAAGCTAGAGAAAATCCGTGGTACAAACGCCATTTAATTCTCTACAAAGCTACAAGTTTAAGAATTTAAGCATTCAAGTTCAAGAACGATCAAGATCAAGACCATCGAATTCAAGAACAAGCTCGAAGCCCTTGAATTCAAATAAAAGTCAGGATCAAGATAAAGTTCAAGTTCAAGTTCGTTAGAGATTCAAGAACAAGCTTTAAAGCCCTTGAATTTATATATTGAAAAGGCGAATTCAGAGGAATTATAGAGATTGTAACACTCGCACTTGAAATAATAAAACGATTGTTGCTATAATTTTTCGTTCTTGATTATTGTTTTCTCGACGCGAATTTTATTGTCTACAAATTCTATAGAGATTCAAGAACAAGCTTTAAAGCCCTTGAATTTATATATTGAAAAGGCGAATTCAGAGGAATTATAGAGATTGTAACACTCGCACTTGAAATAATAAAATGATTTTTGCTATAATTTTCCGTTCTTGATTATTGTTTTCTCGACGCGAATTTTATTGTCTACAAATTCTGGCACGCCCAGTGGGACAATCTCTACCTCTCATCTCAACTTTTCAAACGTCAAAGAATATCGAGATGACTTCCATGAACAACAACTCTCGATCAACCGCCTCTAAGTCCACTAGCTCCAAGTTCTCTACTGAAGTTGAAGACATCCTTGGTGTTACCTTTGGAAGTTTTGGAGCTGTTACGAGAAGCAAGGCTGCTACACTAGGACAACAAATGCTTCAAGTGTCGTCTGCATCAACTCCTGTTTTTGGGTCTTCGACGCCAAAAGGAGCAAATTCCTCCACAAATGCTCTAGAAGGAGGAAGTAGTGTTGCTGAAAAGATCAAGAAGACATTGGCTCTACTTGAGCAATCTGGTTCCAAGAACTCTACCACAAAGGAGAACTGTGATTCAACTTATGAATCATCTCCACGTATATCGCGTAACGTGAGTCCACTGGAAATTAACTTACGCGATAATCCATGTTACTCTCCTGCATCTCCGATGATCATGCAAACGATGGTGACTGCTGCTTCCTCTCCTGAGGAACAACTCGCAAATCTGACGAAGTTGGTTGAAGGATTGACGAAGCATGTACAACACCAAGAGTCTCGAATTGATAAGTTGATGGACAGGATAGAGGGACTCTTAGATGGATATGCGAGCCATGCACCTGGAAAGGGTATTGAAGTTCAAGAAATCGAAGATCCTGCTAAGAAAGCCCCGTTTGTTAAAGAGATGCCAGTTTCTTCTGAAGGAATGATCCCACTCGATCGCTTGAAGGAGTTTATTGAAGGCACTATCAAAGATAAGTATGAAGTCTCCACCAAGTCTTCTCATATGTATGCTAAGCCATACACTGCTAGGATTGATAACTCTAAAATGCCTGCTGGTTATCAACCTCCAAAGTTTCAACAATTTGAGGGAAAAGGAAATCCGAAACAACATGTCGCGCACTTCGTGGAGACATGTAATAATGCTGGAACATATGGAGACTATCTTGTCAAACAGTTTGTCCGCTCTCTAAAAGGAAATGCCTTTGATTGGTACACGGATCTCGAACCTAACTCTATTGATAGTTGGGAGCAACTAGAACACGAGTTTCTTAATCGCTTCTATAGCACAAGGCGCACGGTGAGCATGGTAGAACTCACGAATACTCGCCAAAGGAAGGATGAACCGGTTATAGATTTCATAAATCGATGGAGGAACGCAAGCCTAAATTGCAAGGATAGGCTTAGTGAAGCTTCTGCAATCGAAATGTGTATTCAAGGAATGCACTGGGAGCTACTTTACATCTTGCAAGGAATAAAACCAAAATCCTTCGAAGATTTAGCTACTCGCGCTCATGATATGGAGTTGAGCATGTCCTCTGCCGGAAAAGATATGACTATTGTCCATGATCCTCGCAAAGGAAGGGACAAGCAGGAACCAAAGAGATGGAGCAAGTTTCTGCCCAGAAATGACAACAAAGAATCCATGAGTGTAAATGTGTCGCCCGCAAAGTTCACCACGAATGAGGGCGTAAAACAAAATGTGAGAACGACTTTTCAAGCACGTTCAAATCAAAAGTCCACTGAGGGAGATGCAAGGCAAAAAGTATCCCTTCTTGGATTCTGACGTTTCTGAAATTTTTGATGAATTGGTTGAGTTAAAGCTCATTGATTTTCCAGAGATGAAGCGACCCGATGAAGCTGGAAAAACTGATGACCCAAATTATTGCAAGTATCATAGACTTGTGAGTCATCCTCTTGAAAAATGTTTTGTCTTTAATGACAGAGTGATGCGATTGGTTAACGAAAATAAAATTATCCTTGATGATGAGAAGGCTAGTTCTAACCAGATATCTATCACGTTTGGGTCACTTGATCCGGTCCAAATATATGTCTCTGAAAAGCATGAAGAAGAGTCAGTAGACCAGGAAGTTGACATAGATGGTGATGAGGGTTGGATTCTTGTAACTAGGCGAAGACGCAACAAGTCAAGCCTATAAAAAGAATTATCCGAGCAACTGGTTAAAGGAAAAATGGTGAAGAAATCAGAGAAGCAAAAATCAATCAAGCGCCCCAAAAGGGCAAAGGTTGAAGTGCATCACTACCAAAAACCTCGACGTCTTGTGACTCTAAAGGAATTCTTGCCAAGCTCGTTCGACACAAAGTCTACTCAAGGCAATGTCGAGGCATCATGTTTCAATGCGGATAAAGAAGAAACAATAAAGGTGCCTCCTACTGTAAAAGAAGGAACAACGAGTGAATCCTCACCAAAAGTGTCTCCTAGGGAAGAAGAAAAAGAAACAAGGGAAATCTCAGCAATGATGTCTATTTCATCTTCTGAAAAATCTATTGAACTTTTTTCCCAAGAAGCACATGTTTGTGATACTAAAATCACATTTACAGATAACGATCTTCTATTTGGTGAAACACTGCACAACCGTCCTTTGTATATGGTGGGTCATGTGCTAGAGAAGAAGATAAATAGAATCTTAATAGATGAAGGATCTGGAGTCAACATTTTGCCTATTCACACGTTGAAGGAACTTGGCATCACGACTGGGGAACTTAGTGAAAGTCGTCTGTTGATACAAGGATTTAATCAAGGCGGGCAGAGGTCCATAGGCTCTATTAAATTAGAGATCCACATGGAAGATTTGCGATCAAGCGCATGGATGCATGTGATCGACGCAAAGACATCATACAATATATTACTTGGCAGGCCTTGGGTACATGAGAATAAAATTGTCTCATCTTCGTACTATCAATGTTTGAAATATCTTGAAGAGGGAATTGAAAGAAAGATAGTTGCAGATGATAATCCTTTCACCGAAGTTGAGACACACTTTGCGGATGCGAATTTCTATTTGAGAGGTTATGTTGTTAAAGGGGTCAAATCCAACGACGTCAAATCAATCAAGATTGATAAGATCATAAGCAAAAGAATTGATGCGGCCGTCGAAAAGGTGAAAATTGACACTAAAGACTCTTGTCCCATTCTTAATGAAGGGAAGATCCTGTCTTCAAAGAAGAAGCTGACTTCTAGGCTTTGCTATGTTCCAAAAAGCAAAGAAAGAACAAAATCAACCATCTAACCTTAAAAAAAATGCATTGAGAGGGCTAACTCTTCCTATCAGACGGATTGATGCAATAAACTTGTCTTCAAAGTTACCAAAAAAGTCAGCCGCTCAAGATCAAGTGCGAGATATGGCTCTCCCTACAAAACGCACAAGAGAAGGTTTTGATCCCAATGCTTACAAGTTATTTGTGAAGGCAGGATACAACCCTAGTGATCCATCAGCGCTAGGGAAACTTCCATCAGAAGATACAACTAGGAAAGCGCGTGAAGGCCTAGGTTATAGCCAACCGCCGCCAATTCGCATTTCCATAAGAAGGGCCAGCAATAATCATATAACTTTTGAAGATGACGTCACTGCTCCCAATAAAAGGCCTTCCGTCTTTAATCGACTTGGGGAAGCGACTGCAAGAATTTCTGTGTTTGAGAGGTTAGGTCCTCTGAAGAAGAATAACAAGAACTTGAGAAGTTATTTAAAAGTTACAACGCCTACTTCACATTTGATTCGAAAGGATTTCAGAAGTTTGATTCCTTCTAGGATGAGGCGACGAGTGGAACTTGTGGTTTCCATTAAAGAGGAACTCAAAGCAAAGGTTCATACTATGGTTTACACCAAAGAGCGCGAGGAAGATGAAGAAAGTGTAGGTTCCTCAAATTATGTTACAATCCAAAATGAGTACGATTCTTTGCCTCAAAAGAAGATTGAGGAAGAGGTAGAAGATATTGTCTCGTGTTGTCATATATCTGTCAATGACAATGATCCTGTGGAAGAGGAAGATGCTAAAGATGCTCCACCAGAACTTGAAGAAGGAGTAAAGACCACAATAGATCCTTTGAAGGAAGTTAACCTTGGCACTGATGAAGACCCAAAGCCAACTTACTTGAGTGCGTTTCTAGAAATTGATGAAGAAGTCGCTTACATGAATATGCTCAAAGAATATAGAGATGTCTTCGCTTAGAGTTATAAAGAAATGCCTGGATTGAATCCTAGAGTAGCGGTCCATCAATTGGCAGTCAAAAATGGTTCTCGTCTCGTTAAACAAGCTCAAAGACGTTTTAGACCAGACTTGATTCCGTTGATAGAAAATGAAGTTAACAAAATCATTGAGGCAGGCTTTATTCGTGAGGTCAAATATCCTACATGGATTTCAAGTATTGTTCCTGTGAGGAAGAAGAATGGTCAAATTCGAGTTTGCGTTGACTTTAGAGATCTCAATAATGCATGCCCTAAAGATGAGTTTCCTCTTCCCATTCCGGAGTTGATGATTGACGCCACCACTGGTTATGAGGCAATGTCGTTCATGGATGGTTCTTCTGGATATAATCAAATTCGTATGTCACCAAAAGATGAAGAACTCACCGCATTTCGCACACCAAAAGGTATTTATTGCTACAAAGTGATGCCATTTGGTTTAAAGAATGCTGGTGCCACATATCAAAGGGCTATGCGAAATATCTTTGATGACTTGCTCCATAAAAATGTCGAATGTTATGTGGATGATTTGGTAGTAAAGTCGAGAAAGAGGGGTGATCATTTGAAAGACTTAAGGATGGTGTTTGAGTTACTCCGAAGATATCAACTAAGAATGAATCCATTGAAATGTGCCTTCGGAGTTACTTCCGGCACGTTTTTTGGCTTTATTGTGAGATATCGAGGAATTGAAATTGATCAAACCAAAGTTGATGCAATATCAAAGATGCCTGAACCTCGAAATATTCATGAGTTAAAAAGTCTCCAAGTAAAGTTAGCCTACTTGAGAAGATTCATCTTAAATCTAACGGGGAGATGTCAACCATTCAGTCACCTCATGAAGAAAGGTGCTCCTTTTAATTGGGACCAAACATGTAGCGATGCCTTTAAAAGTATCAAATCGTATCTAGCGAAACCTCCGGTTTTGGCAGCCCCTATACCTGGAAAACCGTTGATACTCTACATTGCAGCACAAGAAAGGTCAGTAGGAGCCCTGTTAGCTCAAGAGAATAGTGAGGGAAAAGAAGATGCTCTTTATTACTTAAGTAGAACGATGACGCCGAATGAACTAAACTATTCGCCAATTGAAAAGTTATGCTTGGCATTGGTCTTCTCAATTCAAAAGATGAAGTATTATTTTCAAGCTCATGTTGTCCGCCTTATTTCTAGAGCAAATCCCATCAAGTTTGTTATGTCAAAACTTGTCCTTAGTGACCGACTAGCAAGATGGTACCTCTAATTCCAACAATTTGAGATTGTGTACATCCCTCAAAAATCCGTGAAGGGACAAGCATTGGCGCATTTCTTAGCAGACCATCCTATACCAAATGATTGGGAGTTAACTGATGAGTTTCCTGATGAAGATGCGATGTTAATTGAAGTTCAACCTCCTTGGAAAATGTACTTTGACGGGGCTGCACATCGCGGCGGAGCTGGTGCTGGCGTGGTGTTCATCACTTCACAAGAAGAGATTCTACCATTCTCTTTTACTCTAAAACAATGTTGCTTCAATAATGTCGCTGAATATCAAGCACTGATACTTGGACTTGAAATGGCCGTTGACATGAAACAATTACATTTACAGGTCTTTGGTGACTCTCAATTGGTGATTAATCAATTCTTGGGAAGTTATGAGGTAATAAAGCCTGAATTGCGCCGTTATCATGATTATGCTCAAAAATTGATAGGATGGCTTGGAGATGTAACCCTTCAACATGTGCGTAGAACAGAGAATAAGAAAGCTGATGCATTGGCTACTCTAGCTTTAACGCTAACCCTTCCTGATCAAACGCAAGTAACTGTCTGTAAAAAATGGATAGTACCACCATCAAATGAGGAAGAATATATTGAAAATGAGCTTGATCATATCGTCGCCATTGTTGAAGCCGCGAAGAAAGATTGGAGACAACCCATCATTGACTACCTATGTTATGGGATACTTCCAGAAAATCCAAGAAGAAAAACTGACATACGTCGTCGTGCACCTCGTTTCCTTTACTACAAGGACACATTATATAGGCGATCATTTGAGGGTGTGTTTTTACGATGTTTGGGAGAGGAAGAAACGATTCAAGATCTGCAAGAAGCACACTCAGGAGTTTGTGGATCACATCAATCTGGACCAAAACTTCACTTTCACATAAAGAGAATGGGGTATTACTGGCCAACCATGGTGAAAGATTGCTTATATTACGCAGGAGGTGCGATGCTTGTCAATTTCATCCGAATTTCATTCATCAGCCACCCGAAGTATTGCACCCAACCATCGCATCTTGGCCATTTGACGCTTGGAGACTGGATGTTGTATGACCATTACCAAAGTCTTCTGGTGGACACTTGTACATCTTGGCTGCAACTGATTACTTTTCAAAATGGGCTGAAGCTGTCGCTCTTAAAGAGGTGAAGAAAGAGAATGTTGCAAATTTTATCCGAGTAAATATTATCTATCGCTTTGGCATCCCTCGCTATATAATAACAGACAATGGCAAACCATTTGATAACAAGTTAATGAACAAGATTTGTGATCTTTTTGACTTTAAGCAGCGTAAATCTTCTATGTACCATGCTGCCGCTAATGGTCTTGCTGAAGCATTCAATAAGACTCTATGCAACCTGCTCAAGAAAGTTGTCTCCAAATCCAAACGGGATTGGCATGAAAGAATGGAAGAAGCTTTGTGGGCATATAGGACAACATATCGCACACCAACTCAAGCAACACCATATTCACTTGATTTTGGAGTTGAAGCAGTCCTGCCACTCGAGCGTCAAATACCCTCGTTAAGACTTGCTATTCAAGAAGGGCTCACTGAGGAAGAAAATGCTCGATTGCGTCTTGCTGAGTTAGAAGCACTTGATGAAAAGAGGCTAGAGGCCCAACAAAACCTTGAATGTTATCAAGCTCGTCTATCTCGTGCTTTTAATAAGAAGGTTCGCCTGAGGTGCTTTCAAGTTGGAGACCAAGTTCTCGCGGTAAGAAGACCCATCATTACTTCGCACAAGTCTGGGGGCAAATTTACCTCAAAGTGGGATGGACCATATGTCGTACAAGAAGCATATTCAAATGATGCTTACAAGCTTGTTGATGCTGATGGCTTAAGGATCGGTCCTATTAATGCCAAATTCCTAAAGAGGTACTATCCTTGAAGTAAGATGATGCTCCTTAAGGTACGAGCCTAAACTGCATGTCACTCCTGGCCCGTAAGAGTATAAACTGTATACGGCACAACCGCAAAAAAAAAAAAAAAATCACTCAAATCCCCAGAACTACGTTGTGACTTAATCCTCTTCATTGAGGTACGTAGGCGCTTAGAACCATATTCTAAGTTCAGTTGCATGAGTGTCAGAAAAAAATGTTTCCACTTTGATCTATTGCATGAAAGTCAAAGCGATATATATTTTATTTTATATTTTGTCTCATCAAACTTTATACTTGCACGAAGTATTGATGGGTCAATGGAGGGGGCAAACCTTTATAAAATATGAGTCTCTTATTAGTACAGTTGAAGTCTTTAAATTAGATCAAGTATACAAATTGAAGTCTTTATATTCTTCGAGTTTATTATTTGAAGTATCCAAATCCTCCAAGTATACAAGTTGATGTATTCAAATACTCTATGTATAAATGTAAGACTTCAAGTATGTAAGTAGAAGTGTTCAAAGTCTACAAATGCGCATGTAATTGAATTTCATGCCTTAAGGTGGACGAGGTTTGTCCCTTTGTACCTTAAGCTAGCTTTGTTGCGATTTTATCCTTCAACGAATCTTTAAATTTCTATGCTTTAAGGTGGACAAACTTGTCCCTTTGCATCTTAAGCTAGAGTTTCCACGAGTGTATACTTAAAGGATCTTTAAATTTTCATGTCTTAAGGTGGACAAGATTTGTCCCTTTGCACCTTAAGTTGGCCTTTTGACTGGTGTATATTTAAAAGGATCTTTAAATTTCCATGCCTTAAGGTGGACAATATTTGTCCCTTTGCACCTTAAGCTAGCTTTGTTGCAATTTTATCCTTCAACGAATCTTTAAATTTCTATGCCTTAAGGTGGACAAATTTGTCCCTTTGCACCTTAAGCTAGAGTTTCCACGGATTTATTTTTAAAGGATCTTTAAATTTTCATGGCTTTAGGTAGACAATATTTGTCCCTTTGCACCTTAAACTGGTATTTTCACGGGTTTATCCTGCCTCAAGTTGGTTAAGTATTGAAGACCTTGTAACACCTTGAGTTTATTTTCAAGGCGGTAGTGTTACACGGTATTCTAGTTAGCTTCATGGTCAAGCATTCGGGACCTTGTAACACCTTGAGTTTATTTTCAAGGCGGGAGTGTTACACGGTATTCTAGTAAAGCTTCGTGGTCAAGCATGCGGGACCTTGTAACACCTTGAGTTTATTTTCAAGGCGGGAGCGTTACATGCTATCCTATTAAAGCTTCAAGTTGGTCAAGCATTCGGGACCTTGTAACACCTTGAGTTTATTTTTAAGGCGGGAGCGTTACACGGTATCCTATTAAAGCTTCAAGTTGGTTAAGCATTCGGGACCTTGTAACACCTTGAGTTTATTTTCAAGGCGGGAGCGTTACACGGTATTATAGTAAAGCTTCAAGTTGGTTAAAACATTCAAGACCTTGTAACACCTTGAATTTATTTTCAAGGCGGGAGCGTTACACGGTATTCTAGTAAAGCTTCAAGTTGTTTAAGCATTCCAGATCTTGTAACACCTTGGGTTTATTTTCAAGGCGGGAGCGTTACACGGTATCATATTAAAGCTTCAAATTGGTTAAGCATTCGGGACCTTGTAACACCTTGAGTTTATTTTCAAGGCGGGAGCATTACACGGTATTATAGTAAAGCTTCAAGTTGGTAAAACATTCGGGACCTTGTAACACCTTGAATTTATTTTCAAGGCGGGAGCGTTACACGGTATTCTAGTAAAGCTTCAAGTTGGTTAAGCATTCCGTACCTTGTAACACCTTGAGTTTATTTTCAAGGCGGGAGCGTTACACGGTATTTTAGTAAAACTTCAAGTTGATTAAGCATTCGGGATCTTGTAACATCTTGAGTTTATTTTCAAGGCGGGAGTGTTACACGGTATTCTAGTAAAACTTCAAGTTGGTTAAGCATTTGGGACCTTGTAACACCTTGAGTTTATTTTCAAGGCGGGAGCGTTACACGGTATTTTAGTAAAGCTTCAAGTTGGTTAAGCATTCCGGACCTTGTAACACCTTGAGTTTATTTTCAAGGCGGGAGCGTTACACGGTATTTTAGTAAAACTTCAAGTTGGTTAAGCATTCGGGATCTTGTAACATCTTGAGTTTATTTTCAAGGCGGGAGCGTTACACGGTATTTTAGTAAAGTTTCATGGTTAAAAACTCGGGACCTTGTAACACCTTGAGTTTATTTTCAAGGTGGGAGCGTTACACGGTATTCTAGTAAAGTTTTAAGTTGGTTTAGCATTCGGGGCCATGAAACACCTTGAGAGTATTTCTTTTAGGCGGGGACGTTAAACATATTTTTATGTGATAAATCTTGCCATTATGTAGCCTCCGTAAATATAAATTGTTTTTGTTGATCTACAAAAAAAAAAAAAAAAGGGGGGGAAATACAAGTGAAGGAGAGATTGTTACCCGTCAAGATGTTTGAGACCCGGAAGGTATTAAATCTTGAATCTTGGATATGTTATAGACCTTTATGTCTAGATTCGGAATCATCAAGAAGATTGTGATTTCGTCGTTCCTACGTCAAGACAACGAGATTTTTAGTAAGTCACACAAATCTGAAAATTTTCAGAATCTAGAGCTAACTTCGAAAAATCATCTAGAAAGATTCTGAAGGTATTAAATTCTGAATTTTGGATTTGTTTGAGATCAAGAAGTCTAGTTTCTAAAAAATTAAACGGTTCATGATTTCGATTTTTCTACAATTAGATAAGAATTTTCTACGACAGACATGTCAAGCTGTAAAAGAGTGACGAAAATTAAAAAAAAAAAGAAAAGAAGATTACCTTGAATATGCCCTTTTGTCATAGGCTCACAATCTGTAATTGAAGATAAAATTGTGGAGACAATGTATCTATTTATAGATGTCATGTGGTGGGAATAAAATTCTTCTCCTAATTCAATTACAATTCCTTTTGGCTTGGGCAATAAAACATATATATGAATATGAAATTGAGTAGGATTACAATTCCTAGTTCAATTACAATTCCTTTTTTACTAAGGCAATAAAAACATATATATGAATATGAAATTGAGTAGGTTTACAATTCCTAGTTCAATTACAATTTCTTTTTTTGACTAAGACAAAAAATAAGTAAATAAATAAATGAATATGAAATTGAGTAGGATTACAATTCCTAATTCAATTATAGTTCATTTTTTTTAACTAAGGTGAATTTAGTAACCGGTTAATGCTTCAAGCCTAGTCTTTAAAAGATAGATTATCTCGACAAGACTTGAAGCAGGGGGCATTTGTAATATTTAAAATTTATTAAATATAAATTTATAAAATGATTCGGATTATATTAAATTCATAAATATATTAATCCAAATAAATATTATGGATTGATATACTTGAGTTAAATATTTAAGTCCAACAAATATGGACTTAATTAAAATTCAAATTAATTAATTTGGGCTACAATTTGTTGAGCCCAATTCCACCTCATTCTAGAGGCCCATCTTGGCGCCACGTGTGCAAATGATGTGGCATGCCAAGTCAAATAAGAAACCAATAGAATCATGACATATGTCAAAGATGACAAGCCCGCTCCATAAAGCCCATATGCCTTGTCACTTAAATCTGATTGGCCGAACGGAATCCTATTCCAGTCGCAACTCCTCTATTCTAAAACTATAAATAGGGGTCCTCATAATTCAGAAAAGAGACCAAGAAAATTCTAAACAAGAAGCTAGAGAAAATCCGTGGTACAAACGCCATTTAATTCTCTACAAAGCTACAAGTTTAAGAATTCAAGCATTCAAGTTCAAGAACGATCAAGATCAAGACCATCGAATTCAAGAACAAGCTCGAAGCCCTTGAATTCAAATAAAAGTCAGGATCAAGATAAAGTTCAAGTTCAAGTTCGTTAGAGATTCAAGAACAAGCTTTAAAGCCCTTGAATTTATATATTGAAAAGGCGAATTCAGAGGAATTATAGAAATTGTAACACTCGCACTTGAAATAATAAAACGATTGTTGCTATAATTTTCCGTTTTTGATTATTGTTTTTTCGACGCGAATTTTATTGTCTACAAATTCTATAGAGATTCAAGAACAAGCTTTAAAGCCCTTGAATTTATATATTGAAAAGGCGAATTCAGAGGAATTATAGAGATTGTAACACTCGCACTTGAAATAATAAAACGATTGTTGCTATAATTTTCTGTTCTTGATTATTGTTTTCTCGACGCGAATTTTATTGTCTACAGTTACTATTTTCATATGAATTCAAGGCCTTGCGTATGTTTAACCGTGCTTTCTCAAGTGTGAGTATTAACATGTATTCCTATTTCAACCAGTATGTTACTAGCCAAAAGTACTGCTGCTTATTTTTGTTTCTGAGAAAATTGGAGCCAATGTGCATGAACATAAATCCACATTAAGTGCGAAAAACCAAGCTTCCAAGATGGTGTTGTAAGGTTAGCCATTCAAAATCTTCAGTATATTTAGAATGTAATCTTTCAGCGTAAAATTAAAAAATTTCTTGAAAGGTTATCAACAAGATATTTACATAGAAGCACTCACCAATACCTTCCAATTTGAACTAAATTACCCAAAGGGAACAAGACTTTCAACATAACTATATATGCCTTTGATGTAGTTTTCCTTTGGAAGCCCCTTGATTTTTAATTCCCTCCAACTCTTTCTTGTGAAATCATAACACAAACAACATAAATCACCTGAGTTCACAGCGAATAAAATCTCCCCGTCGAAGAATGATGCAAATCTAGGCTCTCTAGTGTTCCATATCGAGGGAACCCCAATTATATGTCTCTCCCATTCTCTTTTTGGAGTCTTCTTTAAAATCAATAAGGCAAAGTATCCACTTACCCATTTTCTGTAATCTGTAACCCCTAATTTACCATTCACCTCTATCACTTGGTAATAATAGGGGTGTACATGACCGGGTTGGTTCGGGTTTTTCAAATATCAAACCAAATCATTTGTGTTGGATTTTTGAATTTATAAATCAAACCAAACCAATAAAATTTTGTGTTTTCCAACTTCGGGGTTTTTAGGGTTTCTTCGGGTTTCTTCAGATTTTTGGATTTTTTCGACAAAGTATTCATACAAACATATAATTTACTTGTACTTCAAATATTTTTTTAGTACTACCAAAATACAACTATCTAAGTTATTTCTCAAGAATATAACAAAAAATATGATATGATTAATGACACTAAAATATCCAACAAAATAGTAATAATAAAATCGCGTAAAACAAATATTGCAAATTAACAAGTCATAATAAAATTGATCATAATTTAAAGTACTAAATCATGCTAAAATAAGTTTAGATAGTATTAGTTAAATGACTAAATATTAAAAGAAAGTAAAATTAGATCATGTATTTTAATTGTGTATATCTATGTAAAATTAAAAAATAAATATTCAATATTATTGTTTTTCTTAGTGTTGAATTGATTTTTTTTTTTGCATTAGTATTAATTTGATTTTTATATAAACTTTATTATAATTACCAACATGTATGGACTATAATCTTTATTAGATCATTAAGAATTCTAACTTCCAAACATGAAATAAATATATTAAAAGATAAAAACTATGAAAAAGTATAAGAGATATTTAAAAATAATTTCAGAGTAAGTATTTTTACGTGTAAAATAAAATTTTAAAATTATATAGATAATGTCGGGTTGGTTTGGTCTCGGGTTGTTTTTTTTTAGTTGAAAACAAACCAACCCAAATATAGTCGGGTTTTTTTTCCAACACCAAACCACTAGTCGGGTTTGACTCGGTTTGCGGTTTGGTTCGATTTTGTACACCCCTAATGGTGGGAATGGAGGCGAGTACCCATGAGCCCATAAGTTGGACATGGAGGCAAGTAACCATGATCCTTTATGTAAGGCAAGAATTGACTACCCATTAGACTTCATAGTTAGGCGAAGAGATGAATCCTCATGTATCTAAAAGTAAGCAAGAATAATATGTGAAATTTTAAGATGAACGATTATCTTGGATTGTTTCTTGAGTTGCCTTCCATGAAGAGTAAGACTAGAGGAGTCTTACGCAGGTCTTGACTAAGGATAAGTTGAGGTTACTTCAAGAATTACTCCTCCCATGTTATGATGATCTATTATGTGCATTGATTATGCGTCATGTCTTATGTTGACTAATACCTATGTTTATGTTAATGTTTATGGAAGCTATCATATTTAGTAAATTTTGTACCAATGCATACTCTTGCCTACATTTCTTATCCAAATGTAGGGTCCTGCGATTTTGACTCTCATCCCCATGGCTAGGATCTCAGTAGAGGCAAGACTTTAAGATTTGTGAGTCCTTATACCATTCGAGGATTTCGTCACCATTTCTCAAATGTTCTTTTGTTTTAAGTTTTGAACATTATTATATGGGTTTTGTCCAAAGATAACATTCTTTTAGATGGTTTTGAGACAAAGTGCAATAGACTTCCGCTTTCCGCTCATTTCTATTATCATTTTTATGGAAGTTGTGTGGCTTGTATGAGGTCTTTCGAGATCTTGTACGACATGTTACATCTAGGGGGTTCCCCTGGGTCGTGACAAATATGGTAATCAGAGTAAAAGGTTTAGAATGGTTTTAGGATGTCTCAAAACCACGTCAAGTAGAGTCTTGTTCATAAGTGTGAAACGTACCACATTTATGAATGAAAGTCTACAAGATGTTTAGGAAACTTCACGTCTTTCTTCACTCTAAGTCGTGCAATAGAGTTTAGCTCTATAAAGTCTCTCTCCTAATTCTAATCCGGTGGTTTGCAGTATATGACTACTAGAAGGGCATTTTCTAGAAGGAATGATGGACACAATGTGGGAAAAGAAGCTTCTCCTCAAGTTCTGATTGACTTTTGGCTGAAAATGTGACAAATGCGGAGTATATGATTGATTTTCAAGTGTTGGCTCAAGACAATAGGGAGGTTTTGGCACCTGTGAACCCAAATATGGGTTCGACGACATCAAGAGTGAGTGACTTCACTAGGATGAATCCTGTGAAATTCTATGGCTCTAAGGTTGAAGAAGATCCTCAAGATTTGCTTGATGAGGTCCACAAGGTGTTGTCTATCATGGGAGTGACTTCGGTGGCGAAGGCGGAATTAGTCGCTTATCAACTCAAAGATGTTGCTCAAATTTGGGTAAACCAATGGAAAGAAGCAAGGGAGGAAGAAGTGGGTCCCATGAAATGGGAAAAGTTCAAATTTACTTTTCTTGATAGGTTCTTTCCTCTAGAGATGAGAGAGACCAAGCTGCTTGAGTTTATTATTCACCGACCAGAGAACATGAGTGTGAAACAATATGCGTTGAGGTTCGCTCAATTGTCAAAATATGTTATTTTTATAGTGGCAGATCCTAGGGCTAATATGAGCAAGTTTGTTTAGGGAGTGTCTGAATTGTTGCGAAAGAATGTCGTACTGTTAAGCTTGTCCATGACATGGACATCTATCGTCTCATGGTTCATGCCCAATAAATTGAATAGATAAGCTTAAGGACAAGTATAGGGAACTTTACAAGGGAAGAATTGATGATGGTAATTGATCATACTCTAGGTCCGGTGGATGTGGTCATTTAAGGTTTAGACAAAAAAATTTCATGAAAGGTTTTTCTAATTCTCCTCCAAGATCCAACCAAGAAAAGGTGTCTAACCTAAGCCTCAAGGGAAGTAGTAGTGGGTCACTATTGCCTAATTGTGCTTAGTGTTGAAGAAATCACGAGGGCAAATGTCTAGCGGGTTCCAATGCTTGCTTTGGATGTGGTAAGACGTACCACAAGATAAGTAACTGTCCTTCAGTTACTAAGAATAAGAGAGATAGTCATGGTAGGGCTCAACCATATCCTTCATTCAGTCCAAGTGGTTCAGGTTCGAAGCATCCCAAGCAGAACAATTTCTATGCACTTCAGACTCATTATGAACAAGATGGTTTTCCCGATATGGTTACCTATATGTTGAAAGTTTTCCAAGTCGATGTTTATGCTTTACTTTATCGTGGTGCTACCTTGTCTATTGTGATGACATATGTTTCTATGAGGTTTGATATTATCTTGAATGTTTTATTAGATCTTTTATCTATCGCTACCCGTATTGGTGATTCTATTGTATCTAATAGGGTCTATAGAAGATGTCCATTCTCCTTATCACATAGAGTTACTCTTGTTGATTTGGTAGAGCTTTATATGCTAGATTTTCATGTTATCCTTGGTATTGATTCGTTGCACTCTAGTTATGCTTCTATTGTTTGTAAAACCCGTGTAGTTAGGTTTCGATTCCTGAATGAGACTATCCTAGAGTGGAAGGGGGAAATTATACCGAAGGTTCAGTTTCTTTCCTATATTAAATCTAGAAAGATGGTCTCTAAGGGTTGCATTTACCATCTAGTTAGGATGAGGGATTAAGATTTTGAAACCTCAGCTCTTGAGAGGGTCCCCGTTGTGAATTAGTTTAAGGAAATTGCCGGATGATCTACTCAGTATTCCTCCCGAAATAGAGATAGACTTCAATATTGACCTTCTCCCAAATACGCAACCTATTTATATTCCTCCTTATAAAATGGCTCGGGTAGCACTTAAGGAATTGAAAGAGCATTAGAAAGACTTGTTAGATAAGGGTTCATCTGACCAAGTATATCCCCATGGGGTTCTCCAGTTTTGTTTGTTAGAAAGAAAGATGGTTCTCTCAGAATGTGTATAGACCACCGGTAATTGAATAAGGTCACCATTAAGAATAAGTATCCTCTTCAAAGAATAGACCATTTGTTTGACAAACTTCAAGGGGAAAGTTGTTTTTCTAAGATTGATTTCCGGTTGATTTATCACCAATTGAGGGTGAAAGAGAAAGATATTCCTAAAACGTCTTTTAGAACCCAATATGGTCATTTTGAGTTTTTGGTTATGTCCTTGGGTTTTTCTAATGTTGTAGAAGCAAGATTTGATGAATAGGGTGTTTAGACAATACATTGACATGTTGGTGATTGTGTTCATTGATGACATATTTATTTATTCAAGATGTGACGAACACATTAATCCTTTGAGGACTGTCTTGCAAATTCTTAAGGAACGACAAGTTTTTGCAAAATTTAGCAAATGTGATGTTTAGATAAGGTCCATTGATTTTCTAGGTCACATTGTTTTAAGTACGGGTATGGAGGTAGATCATATTAAGACGGATGCGGTCAAAAGTTGGCCTAAACATCTATCACCTTCGGATGTTAGAAGTTTCATGGATTTGGCTGGCTTGTTAAGGGGTTTTCTATGATTGACTTTCCATTGGAAACATTAAATCAAAATAAAGATATGTTCATATGTTCAAAATCTTGTTAGAAGAGTTTTCAAGAGTTGATGAAAGGTAGACATACCTACGCTCTGGTTTTGACTTTACCGGAAGGGAAAAATGGTTTTGTGCTTTATTGTGATGCCTCTAGAATTGGGTCAGGATGTGTGCTTATGCAAAATGGGAAATTTAATGCCTATTCTTCAACACAACTAAAGATTCATGAGAACAATTATCCTACCTATGACCTTGAACTTGCGGCGATTCTTTTTGCTTTAAAGATTTGAAGACATTCTTTTTATAGTGTTCATTTTGATATTTTTACCTACCACAAGAGTTTGCAATATGTGTTTAATCAAAAGGATTTGAATCTTTTCCAAAGAAGGTGAATTGAGTTATTGAAAGATTATGATATGAGTGTTCTCTATCACCCCAGCAAGGCAAAAATGGTAGAGGATTCTATTAGTAAGTTATCTATGGGTAGTGGTTCTCATATTTATGATGATAGAAACAATCTGGTTTGAGATGTTCATAGGTTGGCCGGGTTGGGAGTTCAATTAATAAACTCTAAGAAGGGTGGTGTTATAGTTTACCATGGTTCGAAATCGTTCTTTGTGACGGATGTGAAAGCAAAGCAATATCTTCGTCCACCCTTAGTTGAATTGAAAGAACTTGTGCTTAACAAGTCCGTACAACCTTTCTCCTATGGGGGAGATGATATACTTAGATACCAAGGTTGTATGTGTGTTCCTAACGTTGATGACTTGAGGAAACATATCTATTCAAATCGATTAGGCGTGTTGTGTCGGTTATTTTGAGTAATATATTTGTATCAGAATCCTATAGTTCTCAAATATTCTATTCACTTAGGAGCCACCAATATGTATCGTGAATTGCGGGAGATCTATAGGTGGAATGGGTTGAAGAAGGATATTGCGGAGTTTGTGGTTAAATGTCCTAATTGCCAAAAAGTTAAAGTTGAGCATTAGAAATTGAGAGGTTTATCCCAAGAAATTAGTATTACTAATTGGAAGTGGGAAGAATATGGACTTCATTGTAAGGTTACCATGTACTCAGCGATAATATGATTTGATCAGGGTTATAGTAGCGGTGATGAAATTGGCTCATTTCATTCCCGTCAAGGTTTCATATTCGGCGAAAGATTATGATAAGTTGTATTTGAGGGAAATGGTAAGGTTTCATGGAGTGCCCTTGTTCATTATCTTCAATAGAGGTACTCAATTCACGTCTTAGTTTTGGAAATTTTTCCAAAAATGTCCTTGGTACTCATTTTAATCTTAGCACGACCTTTCATCCCCAAAATGATGGGCAAGTGGAGCGTACTATCCCAACATTGGAAGATATGTTAATAGCATGTGTGATTAACTTCAAGGGAAATTGGTATAACCATTTGTCTTTGATTGAGTTTGCCTATAACAATACATATCACTCAAGTATTGGTATGGCTCCTTACAAAGCATTGTATGGTAGGAAGTATAGATTTCCTATATGTTGGTTTGAGGTGGGTGAAGTATACCTAAAAGGTCTCAAATTGGTACTTGATCCTATAGAAAAAGTTTGACTCATTAGAGAGAGGTTGAGAACGGCCCAAAGTCGACAAATTTCTTATGCCGATGTTAGAAGAATAGATCTTGAATTTGATGTGCATGATTGGGTTTACTTAAAAATCTCACCCATGAAGGGTGTAATGAGGTTCAGTAAGAACGAAAAGCTTATTCTCTGTTTTGTAAGCCCTTATCGAACTTTGAATCGTGTTGGAAAAGTTTCTTATGAATTAGATTTGCCTAATGATTTGGCATTGCTGCATCTGGTTTTCATATCTGTATGTTAAATAAATATGTTGGAGATCCGACATCCATAGTTCCCTTGGAAGGTTTGGGAGTTAAAGAGAATCTTTTTTATTTAGAGTTTCCGGTTGAGATTTTAGCCCGACATGTTAAGAAAATAAGAAACAAAGAAGTTGTTTTCGTGAAAGTGCTATGGATGAATCATTTAGTTGAGAGAGCTACTTGGGAGTCCAAGAACGATATGATGTACCAATATCCTCATATATTTCCTTCTACTCCTACTCTATCTTAAGGTAATGAATTCCTCATGTTTTGCTCTTTGTTGTGATGTCATGTGTTTTAGATATTCCCATGATTTCCTCATGTTATGCATGTTCATGAAAAACTTGTGTTTTGAAAGAAAATGAGTTTACATGATTAATTCCTCATGTTGTTGTGCATTGAGTATGAGTTTCCAATAGACTTCATTAGTTGAGTTGTTGGACATGCTTTAGATATATTTTTAAGTATGAATTACATATATGCTCCATGAGATGATGTTGAGCATACGTTTAGCTTGGAGATGGTAGTTCCTCCTTGAATATGAAAATTTTTGGAATTTCATGCATCTTGGGTTGCTAGGTCTAGTTCCTAACTTCCTTATGATGCATTGAGTATATTTATCTTTGAGTTGATGTTTCTTCCTTGATATGAGCATTTTGATGATATTGCATGCATGATGGATTTCTAGTATTGAGTATTTTCTTTCAAAAGGTGTCTAGAATTCCATTCGAGGACGAATGTTCCCAACGGGGAGATAACATAACACCTTGGAAATCTAGTAGTCTAAGATAGGGTCTAAGTGTCAAGGAAAGAGCTAAAGATTTGGGCTTGGTCAACCTTCACGATGACCCATATGGGTCGTGAAGGGCACGACGATCCGTGGTGCTTCCCATGGTGGCTCATAGTGAGTGACTAATGGTAGGTCACCTCCTACAAACACTAATACGGCTGGTGGTGGGGACCATAGGTAATGGTGATGAGCTAGTCAAAACTGCCCAAAATGAGACCCTCCACACGAGCCAGTTGATGGGTTGTGAAGTTCTTGACGGGTCATGGGGAGGGTCCTGAAGTGAGAATGGGTTAAGGGGTGACAATCTAAGTCACTGTTCAAGGACTACGGGCACCTCTACGGGCCATGAAGTCCTTGAAGGATTGTGGAGCCCATTGTGAAAGTGATTAAGGAGAATTTAGTTAAGGGGTTTATGGGTCTTTTCCATGTTTAATTAAATTAAGGGTGTGTTTGGTATGGAGGAAAATGTTTTCCATGGAAAATGTTTTCCTAGAAAATGTTTTTCTGGAAAACAAGTAGATTTTGGAATGATTTCTCATGTTTGGTTGGTGAGTAGAAAATATTTTCCGGAAATAATTTTTAGTGTTTGATTTATAAATGAAAAATATTTTTGAAAAGACATCTTTTATTTTTACTAGAGTAAAAAATAATTTATTAAATTGAAAATATTTTTTTAAAGCAAAATTTTTTTTGGGGTGGTGGTGGGGGCAGGGGGAGGGGTAGGAGTGAAAAATAAAAATTTGAAGTTGATAGTATTTTTAAAAAACAAAATTAATTTTTTGGGGGGTTGTAGGTGGGTGGAGGGCTGGCCGGGGGGGGGGGGGGGGTAGGATTTTAAAAAAAAATTTGAAGCTAAAAATATCTTTTTAGAAAACAAAATTATTTTTTTTGGAGGGGAAGGGGTTTGGAGGGGGGGGGGGCGGGGGGGGGGGGGGGGTGTCAGGGATAGGAGGAAAAAAAATTGAAATTGAAAATATATATTTTTTTCCAAAAGAAAAAATATAATTTTAAATTGGAGGAGAGTTTTGGAAAATGTTTTCCTTAATTTTTGAAAGGAAATCATTTTCCTTAATTTTGAGGAAAATGAGTTGATTTGGAAAACATTTTCCAAAACTTTTGTCTCAACCAAACATGGAAAAATTGGAAAACATTTTCCAGAAAATGTTTTCCTTCATACAATAAACACTCTAATACTATGTCATTTTTTCCAAGACTAGAACCCCTATAAAAGTAATTTTAACCCCTAAACTCACCCATTTAAGTCATTCTCTCAAACTCACTAAAAGAATTGGGTTCTTCTCCAAATATTTCTCGCTCTAAAACTTGAAGAAGAAGAAAGAGTTCAAGTTAGGATTAAGGTCAAGTATTCATTCCTCAAGTAATTGTTGGCTTTGTAATTAAGGTATGATAGCTTTTAATTCATGGATTCCTTTCATTCATGGAGCCCCCCCAAGATTCCCTAATTGAAAAGTAGAATTCCCCAAAACCGAGTTAGGGTTTTATTATTATTTGTGAGTCTTTGTATATGTTGATTCAATTGAGTGAATCATGAGTATTTACGCATGAATTTGATTCTATGATATTACGATGAATTTCCTGTACCCATGCCTAACCGATGTTTCTTACATGAAGTTGGTGTAAATAAGTTTTATGCCATGAAAGGTGAAATTATGGGTTTAGATGTATTCTTATAGGATTGATAAGATACATTACGAATTGCTTAAGATTGAAGTATATACGATGATCTATGATTAGAATTACTTTGACATTGAAGCATTTGTGATGATTTATGATACGAATGGCTTTGAGAGTGAAGTCTAAGTATGAATTGTTAATTGTTGTGGATTCCCGCATGATTTCCTTTATGAATGTATGAATGTGAAAGGATTTCTCACATTGAATGATTCTAGGTTGAAAGGATTGATCACCTAAAATGAATCTAAGCTAAAGACGAAGAAATTGGTGAGGCCAGAGGGGATTACCCTTGACCTCTAAATGAGAAGGATAGGAGGCGATTACCCATATTCATTAGAACTGGATATGAGGAGACTACCTTTATTCCTTGATGTTGAACACGAGGCGACTCCCCATGTTCCTTCAGACAAGTCAATCACACAATCACTCAACATACCCTCCAAAGTTTTGATAGTATGCTTCGCTTGACCATTGATTTGAGAATTAAAGGATGTATTAAGCTTAACACGAATACCAAGCCCCTTTTGGAAAGATTTCCAAAACTGAGAAATGAATTGGGTACCACGATCAGAGATAATGGATAGGAGCACTCCATTCAACCTAAATATCTCCCTTAGATGCAATTTAGCATAAGTAGCAAAATTCGATAAAAAAACACACTTCTGTAAGTGTTTCTCGACATATATTGGAAGAACCCTTTTAATTTTAGCGTTGGTTTGGTTATTTGTATGTACAAATCTACTTATTTTTTTATTTCGATTCATCCTGGATGTCAACATGATTTTTAATAGAACATTATAAACTAGTTTCTTAAAAATAAAAAACCAAAATATGCAATTAAATAAGTGATAATTTTTATTTAAGAAGGTTTACAAGTTCATGCTTCTTTTTTCTACTTTAATTTTGTCCTTGAATAACTATTTAAATACAAAAAAAATCATTATAAGTTGATATTGCAGTTGTTATTCGTAATTATCATAGTCTTCTATGCCATAGTACTCTAGCAATCACCATGGTTACTGCTTAATTGAAAAACATAAAGTCTTTCAAATCGGATTAGTATCATATAAGCATTTATATATTAACAAAATATAGTATTAATAAATGGTTGCGAGAAAAACAATTCGTGAATCCTTTGCTAATTTATTCTAATTTTATGTGTATCTAAAAGTTAAAAATTGCAACTATCTATTTATATATAATAGAAGAAGAAAAAACACTACATGTCAGCGCCACAAATTTTCATATTTTAAAATAATAAATAATTAAATATCACATAATCAAGTAAATATTATAAACTCAAAATTTAAAATAAAAATAGACACATGCCATCAACTTAGACAAAACAGAATTAATGAATTATTAAAATTAGTTTAAAATCATAATCTTCAAATATAAAAAAATACTAGAAAAATATAAGGCGGCACCTCGAAATTACTCAACTTTTTGTTCTAAAAATTAATTGATTCCTTAACTTTAAAAGAGAGTTATATATATATATATATATATATATACATATATATATATATATATAGGAGTTTTTGTTTTCAAATTACATCCATGGAACCGCAATATCAATCTGTAAATTGTTTATAGATTTTCTGTCCAACAATATGTCACGATCTTAATCGTTGTGATTGGCACCCACACTAACTCTTCGATGGGAGAACCACTACTACAACTCAAACAAGCAACTAAAGCAAGAGTTGTCAAGAACTAAACTAACAATGGGGAAGAATAATAACACCTAGAACCTGAAAGTCAATGTACCAGAACATCTGAAGTATAACCCAAGTCTAAACAAGAAGGAATGCAACACCAATCTAAGAAACTAAAACTAACTTAAACAAATGTCTAAGTCCGAAAATAGTGGACATAGACGTAAGAGAATTCCACGGCAGCCCGGAAAACACTAGCTCACCCTTGAATTCGAAGTTGACGATCACAGATCTTCTAAGCGAGGTCTGTCAAAAGTGGTACTCAACAAAAACAAGAGCAAGGGCAAAATCAGTACACAACCATCGTGTACTGGTACGATCACGCAGCTATCCCACTAAGTGCGGCACAAACAAGTTAATACTACAATATAATCATGCAATGTATCGAACATATACAATATTGAATAACGCATGCTTCACAATACACATTTATCACAAGTAGTTCGTCCTCTCATGGAACCCAAACCCAAACTGTTAGTTCAGCGGAACGTGGTTCCCGATCCATAGTTATGCCGGAACGTGGAAATCTGATCCCATTTTATGCCAAAACATGGCAATCCAATCCAAGTTTGTTATGTCAGAATGTGGCAATCCGATCCATCCACACACCACAATCACACCACAAGTACACTCTCAAGTCATATAATCAAAGAGTGATTCATGATATATAATTATTCATCTATTTCTTTTTCAACAAGTGTGAATCAACAATGCAACATTCGCATACATACATGTTTCATAATGAAGCAAAAACAAGAATATATCACACAATTATAGATTCACAACCATCACCTACCCGAAACAAGCTTGAAACCCTACCTTGATCCTTTCCTTTCTGGATTCGTTTCTCTTGTTTTTGGTCTACAAATAATAATAATAACACAAATATCACAAACAATCACTAATTACCCAAAACTATAACAATTCTAAGAACTCTAGATCATACCCATGATCTCAATTATCCAATTTAGGGTTGTTCCACCTTAGAATCTATAACCAAACCCTTCCCTATCAATATTTACCCATTCGATTACGTTCTAAGGATCGAAAAATGGATTTAGGGAGTTAAAAGCATACATTTAGCCTCATGAATGGTGAAAAATGAGTAGGATTCGTCAGGGGTTCATTTCTTAGCTCAAAAAATTGAAAAGTGCCAAATAAGGTCGTTTAGGGATTTATTAACGATATCAAGTAGCGTCTGGCCCGCCACATCGGCCACCACCCTAGAGCGGCAGAAATTAGTGCCAAAAAGGGATTTGAGAGATAGAGAGCTATTTCAAGAATTCCAAAATCCTCATTTCACCATACACCTCTAATCCACAACGCTCAGAAAATACCCTTTACGCTAAGATCGATTAACTGACCCAAATTCAATTTCATAAAATCGTATGGATTCTTTATCGAGTTATCTAACTATTCATGTAATCAAAATCGTAAATGATTCACCCGATTGTTACTAGATTTCCCTAGACCTTGAAGACTCTTATTTCATCCAAATCTGGACTAGATTGAGAAATTTCAAGATACTACGGAAAAAAAATTCGACCCCAAAATTTCTCCGTTGGCTTTTCTATAACGACATAACCTGGTCGTTATAATAGATAATCTGCAGAGTTTCAAGCCTTTGACGTTTTCCATTACTCCAACTAAGAATATTTTTTCAAATATGTTTCGCGTGTAGATGCTCATTCTCAAAAGGATTTCAAATTTGTAGTGAAACATCAATTGGATCACGTTGATGAATTAAGCACAAAGGTAATCTAACTCTTCATTTAGTTGTGGACTTTTGCTTAAAATTTCGACACACTATAATTTGCTAATTAAAATGAAAGATGAAGGATTAAAATTTGATTGTGGATATAGTTATAACTTTTCCGATTTATCATAATTTTAGAAATTAAATTCAAAGATAACAAAGAAATCAAAGCAGTTATAATGTTTTGGAGACCAAATCTTACAATTCAGAGATATTTGATTGAACGTTACTTATCTTTAATCAAATTCAATTGAAGTAGCAAGATTCTATATAATCTGAATAAAAGAAATAAAAACACATTTAATTGCTTTATTTAACTAACATAGAGGTTATTTTTTTTAAAAAAAAAATTGCTATTGAATCTGAAACCATATCAACTGAAATCATAATTTTAAGATGAAAGATGAATGATTAAAATTTGAATTTAAAACTGTAAGTTTAGGGTCGTGGGTCGCCCATGTGGATCGACCCGACCCAACCCGACCCAAGAGATTGTTTGATAAGAGATAAGAATTTTTTATCTCTTATTTGAAAAAGAAAGGGGGGAACTGTTATTAAAACTGATAACCTCCCAACCCCTCTTATTAAAAGAAAATATTCCTTTTCAGTGAAGTTGGAAGGGAAACAATATAAACAAAAACAAATACAAAAAACAACAAAACACACAAATCTGGAAGGAGGAAGAAGGAGAACTTTTTTCAGTCAGATACATTTAGTTTGTGACTCAATCTTTGATTCCTGATGATTCAAAGCAAGACATTAGAGCAATCGACTTCCGTTGCAAAACTATAAGGTACACAATTCGTCGATGTCTTTCTATAAATCTAACAAATATGGTTTGAATAATGATTGAAATTCTCTGGTTGAATGAATCGAGAAATTTGAGATATGATAATTTATCGATCTGTTTTTTTTTTTGTGTTTCTCGACCTTCCATGCTGAGTAGGAAAATTCCATGATGAATAAAAAAAGAGAATATTTATTGACCTCAATATTGTTTTTTGCCTTGTGGTTCTGGAATTATGTTGAAGTTTTATTTGTTGTTTCTCTTTTTTTTTATGAAATTAACGGGAGATGATGAATAATATTTGTTAAGAGTTATTTTATAGGTTGAAAAGGAAAAAGACTTTGAGTTGGATAAAAGGTCAACTTTTGTTTGTTAGTTAATAAATAAATAAAAAATTGAAAGACAGTTTAAGGGACAATCCATATTCTTTTTTAATTGAGAATTAAAAAGGAAAAATAAATATTCCCACTCCTCTTTTTTTTTTTTTTGGTGAACGTGAATATTTTTTTTCCTCTTAATTTTGGTTTTTTGTCTTTTACTGTAAAGTTAATAAGAAAGAAAAAAAAGGGGATGCTCCACTATTTATTTATTTATTTATTTTAAAAAAAGGGGGAAAAAAGAAAGGTATTTCTTTTTTGTCTTTTTCTGTTAAGATTTAAAAAGGAAAAATGAGAGAAAATGATCCAATTTTTTATATTTAAAAATAATAATAATAATAATAATAATAACTATTTATACCATTTTCTTTGGTATCATAAAGAAATATTGTTTTCCTATAAAAAATAGACAATGGTTTTGTAGTATTTTTTTTTTAATGTTAACAAGGTATTTATTTTATTATATACTTTAACATAAGAAAATTGGTCTTAAGAAAAATTAAATAAATTTGAGAAAAGGGTCAAAATGCCCTTAAACTATGGGAAAGGAATAAAAATGCCCTTAGTTTATATTTTGGCTCAAAATTGCCCTTGCCTTCAATATTTTGGTTCAAGAATGTCATTGCAGTCAATACTATGGTCCAAAAATGCCCCTATAGTTACTAAATGGGTCAAAAATGCCCTTTTCCGAATAACTATATTATTTTTTTCTTTTAAAACACATTTTCTTCTTAATTAAATTATTATAAAAGAACCATGTTATTGTTTTCTTTCTTTTAAAATTACTTTAAAAAATAAAATGTAGAAAATAATTTTTTTCTTAATCTCATCTTATCAATTAAAACAGAATAATTTCATGAACCCTTTCAACATATAATATATGTCATATATACAAGATCATTGTATATCCATCATTAATTTATATTCATATAACGATAAAATAAAACTATAATAAAATAAGAAATACTTTTTTTTGAATTAAAATAAGATAAACATCTGCTAATTTTAAAAAATATTATTAGAGATAGAATGTGTTAAAAATAATAATAAAAAAAATATTTATTTCAAAAAATGAGCATTCTTTACCCAAAATAACAATAAGCGCATTTTTGGACCAAAAGTATTGATGGGAAGGGCATTTTTGGACCAAACTATAAATGGAGGGCATTTTTGTTCCTTTTTCATAGTTTAAGGGCATTTTTTGACCTTTTTGTCCTTTAAATTCGTGAAATGGTTCCTTGTCTCCTACGAGAAATTTGTGACATACGTTGTCACATTAAATGGTATTTACCATATTTTTCTTTCTGTTCCCATTTCAGATATGACTGAACGGGAACATGCTCAAATTACTCTAAGTCAAAATTCTCAAAGTCTAGAAAAGAGTCAAGGTAGGAGAGCAAGTTGCCGTAAGACATGTTTCTGAGGGCGTGAATTCATACAGATTGGTGTCCCAAGGGCGACATAAAATCAGCCAGGGAATGAAAGGGTCATCCGAAGGGAAAAAAAGAGAAAACTTAAAGATTTTGAGTCACTGAAGACGTCCCCTAATATGTCAGCACGTGATTTTACTCACCTTTTTGAAATAAAATGGGCTGAACTGGCTTATTATAAGAAAATTTCATATTGGAGAGCCTTAGCTTATTTAACAGAGGCTCTCCGTGAACCTTGGGGTAGTAGATTAACTAATGTTTATCATGACATATGGCCAAGTCAATATTTTAGGGTTTACATTAATTGTCTTTAAGACTTGTGGGAGGATTTCAGTCTTTGAATTACTTGTACACTTTAGTTGCTTATTTGTTTTTCCAAGATATGAATTATGTAGTTTGTTCTTTTCTCAAGTTATGTTATTAAACTTAAAAAATCCTTGTTATCAAAGTCTTCAATATATTAATTATGCACATTAAGAAATTAGATTTGAATTTTGATTAAATATTTATTTTGTAGATGATGATTGGATGCATACGTATCTTTTCAATTTTACATTAAATATGAAATCTTTATGAGAATTAATTTGTTTGAATGTGTATGTCGCATGCATAATTGATTAAATTCTTGCTTACTGATATGTCATAACAGACATGTCATCAAAATATATCATTGCTGACTTAAACAAAGGTGAAAAACTTAACGATGATAATTACGACATCTGGAGTCATAAAATATGGTATGTACTGAAAGAGCAAAATGCTTTCGAAGATATAAATCATGTTTTGAATGAACAGAAGAGGGAAATATTGCACAACGCAGAAGGGATCTTGAAGCTTACAAAGCTTGGAAGAACGCTAACTTCACTGCACATGGAATAATAGTTAGTTCTATAGTTGATGACCTCATACATGAAATGTGAGGAATTCCCTAATGCTCATGCTATGTGTGCACATCTGTGAGGAACGTATGGGGGTACGTCTGTTACCCGCCTCTGGCAGTTGACTATCAAATTTGACACTTACAAAAAGCGTCATGATCAAAGTATCAAACAACACCTTAGGGTGATGTTAAACATGATAGGTAAACTCAAGAATGCTGGCCATGTTCTTCCAAATGAGCAACAAGTTCAGACAGTAATTCGGTCTCTTCCCAATAATTGAGAACATTTGAAGGTTAACTTGACCCATAATGATAGCATCAAAACTTTTTCCGATGTTTCACGTCATGTTGAACTTGAGCGCCTTTGTGCTTCTAAGGCTGCTTCTAATGCCTTTAGGGCAGAGTCAATTGGTAAAAAATCTTTAGGTTTTAAGCGCAAGAAAAACTAGAAAAGAAATTGGAAAGACAAAGAGACTGGAGAAGGACCCTAAAAAAAAAGGAAGAAATAAAATTCCAAGAAAGGAAACGGTTTTCAAGAAGAGAGACAAGAGCTAAATGAAGTGCTACAATTGCCAAATGTTGGGGCATTTCGCTCGTGAATGCACTGAGCCCAAAAAGGTAGCATTTCTAAATAACGCATCTCTAAGTGATACATATGTTTCTAGCACTTCTTTACTAACTGAATCTTATCCTATGTGGATTTTAGACTCGGGATCCACCGACCACGTGACTCGAGATAGAGAGGTGATTGTGGAGTTTTATCGAATTTCATCTAAATCAAGGTGGATATACGTAGTAAATAATGCTAGGCTTGAAGTCAAAGGTATAGGCACTTGCAAAGTGGACTTGCATTGTGGTCGTTCCTTGATGTTGCATGACGTCCTATATACTCCAGAGATTCGACGAAACTTAGTGTCTGTGTCTGTTCTTTTAGACGTTGGTTTTCATTTGTTTTTTCGTTGTAATGGTGTTAGAATAATTCTAGATAATGTTTTATATGATTTTGGACTACATTATGATCGTTTTATCATTTTAGATTGTAATCTTTCAACTTATGACTATTATGTTGACCGTTGTGTAATGAAATATTATTCTAGTGACAATGATATTAATGTTATTACATGGTATGAAATATTAGGTCACATAGGGCAATATCGAATGAATAGGTTGGCAAAAGAAGGGCATTTAGGTTCTTTTTTCAAAATTGAAATGTCAACTTGTGAAAATTGTCTTGCTGGAAGATTACGCGTAAACCATTTGGGAAGGCTAAGAGAACTCAATTCCCACTTCAATTAATTCATTCTGATATTTGTGGTCCAATGAATGTGAAGGCAAGGTCTAGTGCTACATACTTCATTACATTTATTGATGATTTCACGCGCTTTGGTTATGCCTATTTGATTTCTCATAAATCTGAAGCATTTGAGTTCTTTAAAAGATATATGAATGAAGTTGAAAATCAATTAGATAAAAACATAAAAGCTTTAAGAACTGATCAAGGACGTGAATATTTGTCAAAATAATTTGAAGAATTATGTACTGAAAAGGTTATTTCCAGAAAATTAACTACTCCTTATACACCTCAACAAAATGGTGTAGGTGAAAGAACGAATACAACATTATTAGACATGACAAGATCAATGATGGCGCAGGAAAATTTATCTATCTCTTTCTGGACAGATGCATTATTGACAGCGGCTTACATATTGAACAAAGTGCCTTCTAAGTCAGTGTCTTCCACTCCTTATGAACTTTGGATTGGTCATAAAATAAACCTGAATGATCTACTATCATGGGGTTGTGCAGCATATATTACAAATCGTTTTGGTGAGTTTGGTCAACTAAGTCCAAAAGGAGATAAATGTATCTTTACAAGGTACTATGAACGCTCTAAAGGATATGTGTTCATCGATGAACTGGAGGATGGAAGTATTACTGAAATTATATCACGAGATGTCAAATTTTTGGAAAATGATTTTCCCAAAAATGGTGAAATAGGTGAAGTTGAGCCTCTGTACAAAATATTGAATTCAGAAGATCAGATAATGTTGTCAAACATACTTGATAATTCAATGGATCAAGAAATGATTCCTGGTCCAAGTGGGAGTTATGAATCCCAAAATCCTATAGAGGAATCTAAACTTCAAATCCGTAAGAGTACAAGAAAAGGTGTACCTAAACGATATTATGAGATTGAGGATTATGTTTTCTTGGTATCTCCTACAGAATTGGATGAACATAATTCTGTAACTGAGGCCTTATCGATACCTGAAAGGGAAGAATGGTTAAAAGCGATGAAAGAAGAATTAGAGTCCATGAAAACCAACAAAGTCTGAGATCTAGTTGACGTTCCTAAGGTACATAAAGCTATTGAGAATAAATTGATTCTCAAAGTTAAAAATAAATCGGATGGGTCAATATAAAGACACAAAGCACAATTGGTTGCAAAAGGTTTCACTCAAGAAGTTTGAATAGATTATGAGGAAACTTTTTCACCAGTTGTGAAGTTTACATCCATACGATTACTTTTAGCTATAGTGACACGTTTAGATCTAGAATTACACCAAATGAATGTGAAAACTTCTTTTCTTAATGGAGAATTAAACGAAAAAATCTACATGGAATAACCAGTTGGTTTCGTTGCTAAAGGTCAAGAAAAGAAAGCTTGTAAATTGAAAAGATCAATTTATGGCCTAAAGAAATCTTCAAAGCAGTGGTATCTGAGATTTCATAAAGAGGTGATTTTATTTGATTTCACCATTATTGATGAAGACCATTGCATCTATGTAAAAAAGTCCAACAAAACATTTGTAATTCTTTCTCTTTACTTAGATGATATTTTATTAGATGGAAATAATTTGGAGTATGTGAAAATTGTCAAGTCATGGCTTTCAAAATTATTTGAAATGAAAGATATGGGTGAAGCAGATTATATATTTTGTGTTAAGATCAAAAGAGATTGTTCCAAGAAAATTTTGAGTTTATCTCAAGAGACTCATATAAAGAAAATATAGGAACGTTTTCGAATGAATAGTTGCAAATCCATGGATACTCCTGTAGCAAGGGTGAAACTGTAAGCCTTGAAATGTGTCCAAAGACTGAAAAATAAAAGGAAGACATGTCTAGAGTTTCTTATTCTAGTGCTGGCGGGAGTTTGATGTATGCTATGATGTGTACTCGCCCAGACATTTGTTATGCCGTCAGTATAGTTAGCAGGTATCAATCCAATCCTGGAAGAGATAACTGGAAAGTAGTAAAGAGAATATTCTGAATATTTTGATACTTGAAGGGAATTACAGATCATGCACTATGTTATCGTGAATCTGATTTATTCATAAGAGATTATACAGATGTTGATTGGGCTAGTGACCGGGATGATAGAAAATCAACATCCGGTTATGCTTTCTTACTAAATAGTGGTGCTTTTTCATGGAAAAGTATGAAGCAAACTTGCACAACTCTTTCAATCATGGAATCTGAATTTGTGGCTTGTGGGTCTGCAGTACAAAAGTTGTTTGGTTAAAGAGATTCTTTGAGCATTCGAGTATTGCAAAGAATTCTAAGGGTCCCAAGATTCTATATTGTGATAGCCAAGCGGCTATCGCATACACAAAGGATCCTAAGTATCACAGCAAAACCAAACACATCGACATCAAGTATAACTTTGTGAGAGACGTAGTGGCAAATGGAGAAATAACTTTGCAATACATTTCTATACGTGCAATGATAAATGATCCTTTTACGAAGGCCATCTCTAAAGACTTGTTTGAAAAATATGTTAAGGCTCTAGGTTTACGTAAAGTATGATGATATTTTAGAATTGTAAAATGAATTGATTGTTATAATATTCTCTTCTATATATAAAACAATTGAATTTATGTTCGAATGTAGTATGCATGTGATATTTTATTAAAAATAAAGTGTGTTAAACAAGTCGTAAGATTGACTCTCTCACACGAGCAATCACCTCTTATGTCGAGGAATGCGAAGAGATGAGTTTCACCACCATATTATGACTTTATTAATGAGCCAGACAAATGTTTCTCTAAGAAAAATGAGTTAAAAGATTACTGAAAAAGAGAAACTAGGGTTAAACATCTTGAGGTGCTTAGACCGAGATTTGTACGATGTTGAATAATCCAGATGATGAGACACATACACCAGTATAAGGTAAAAACATCGTAGCACCGTTTCATACCGCGTGTGTCTAGAAATTAACGGGTCAATGAAAGAATATTTCCTGCTTATTCATTGTGTGAGACCCCAAAATAATTAAAATGACTTTTCAATGAAATACCCTTTGACCTTTTGTTGTTTCTTGGAGTTTCAATCGATGTTTCTACCTTAGCATGTTACTAATAGCCATGAATGATTCGGCAATGCAGTGCATGTCTAGGCAAGCAGTTAAGCATGTTACTAATAGCCATGAATGATTCGGCAATGCAGTGCATGTCTAGGCAAGCAGTTGAATGGGAGCAGATAGATTCAAGTAGAAAGGAAAGACATTAATAAACTTATATACACAAGCCGACTATTGCACTAACCATATTGGCATTGAGTGTAATTATGTGTATAAAGATCAATATGAACTCGAGTTAATTTCATTAAGAGGATGAGGGATTAGATAAGTAACTACTAAAGTAGTGAATGAAGTTTGGGCATTGTAAGTAACAGTATTGTCATATAAGTAGTGAATTCCTTCCAAATGTGATTGAATTCTTACGTAGGGTTTGAAAAACCTTAAAGTTAAACTCTTGATGCTCACAGGTCGCACGAACTATTTTTTGTATGAATTGTGTGTCTAGTTGATGTTGTATTATATTGGGTCTTTTCACCATGTACGAAGTGGGAGATGTAAGTTTAGGGACGTGGATCGCCCATGTGGACCGACCCAACCCGGTCCAAGAAATTATTTGATAAGAGATAAGAATTTCTAATCTCTTATTTGAAAAAGAAAAGGGGGGGGGGGTTATTAAAACTGATAACCTCCCAATCCCTCTTATTAAAAGAAAATATTCTTTTTCAGTGAAGTTGGAGAGAAACAACGTAAACAAAAACTAATACAAAAAACAACAGAACACACAAATCTGGAAGGAGGAAGAAGGAGAACTTTTTTCTGTCAGATACATTTAACTTGTGAATCAATCTTTGATTCCTAGTGATTCAAAGCAAGACTTTGGAGTAATCGACTTCCGCTGCAAAATTATAAGGTACACAATTCGTCGAGTTTTTTTATAAATCTAACAAAAATCATCAATTTTTGCACAATTCGTCGAGTTTTTTCTATAAATCTAATAAAAATCATCAATTTTTGGATTAAATAAGTAAAAAGAAGAGAAAACACTTATCAATATATTTATGACAATAAGGAGTAAGTAAAAGGAAAAATGGGTTAGGGTTGGGGATATAACAATATTTAAGTGTTAAAGCAATTATATGATCTCAAACAATAAATATAAACTTACCCATATAATCGAAGTAACGGTAAAAACATAAATATAATAAACTACACTAGGAGAGGAATGCATGAGGCACCATTATAATGTGATAGATAAAAGTTGTATGAGGCTCATTTATATTTTGTCAAGTGGATTTATTTCAAAAAATTGATCAAACTCCTCTTTTTCTCTCTTCGTTTTCACATTTTTTTCTCTTTTTTACTTCTTTTTGGGTACTTTTTTACTTTTTTTTTTCCGTTTGGTTTCTTTTCTAACAATTGTTCCATATTTTCATACTTATATAACTTTATTCATGAAAAATATGAAATTCAAAAAATCTTGCCTGGCTCATTTTAGTTTTAACATTTTGTTATTATTTTTCCGTTTTGATATTAATTATTTATATTTTTAAAAATAGTTATATAAAATTATTTGTTAATTTTCAAATATATAAGTAATTACAATTTTCTATTTTATAATAACAATTAATAATTTTGAAAAGTATAAATAAAATTTATAAAGTTACCCAAAAAAAAAAGGAGTAAATTAGTAAAACTATTATTCTTTTTATGATTTCTTAAGAAATTTGTAAAAGAAAAAAAATATTATTAATATGAAAATAAAGATGGTAGAAATTTAATATGTTCTTTTATTGTTCTCTCAACAATTTCATAATCCAAAAGCACTTCAATCCACAAGTACTCTTCAATAAGTAAATATAACGGAAAGAACATTAATGATCTGGACAAACACTTATTTACATATCATTATACTATTGTCATGAAATTCAAAAATGAAATACATCCATAAACACCAACATAAATACATATTATTTTCCATCAATTTATACGATATTTTTATTCATAAAATTCAAGGTAGGTGAAATTTGATTAAAATTTTGTTTATTAACTTTTCTTAAGAAATTATAAATATAAAATAATAATTTTAATAATTATTTCTTACAAGAATTTTCGCAATTTTACAAAATTTATTTATAATTTTTTTTAAAAATAATTGTTAGGATTAGAAAACCTATTATATCTTGATTTTATAAACTAAAAAATAAATATTTATTATAATAGAATAAATAACATAAAATAGAAAAATAATATTAAAATAATAAACTAAAAACTTATATAATGATTTAAAAATTTAAATAAAAATTAAGTACGTATAAAAAGAAAAGCATAAAATAATTAGATCAACAAATAAATTCTTAAAAGATATGATTAAAAGAATTTAAAAAAAAGAAAAACATATTTAAAAAAAAATTAAAACACAATATATTAAGCAAGGGGCATAAAACGAAAAAAAAATAATAACAAAGGAGACTTAAAGATGTCCCTTTATTAGCTTGGCAGATGGGTCACATTCATGTTCATTTGTCAATTAAACAATGCCTTATACAAGTAATCATGTATCAGCACCACAAAAAACTAAGATTTACTAAAATTAATTGAAAATCTAAAAATTAACAGAGAAGTAAAAATGCAATCACTAATTTTTTTTTGAAAAAAATTACTAATGTAACCGTACCCACCATAACTCCCCATAAAAATTGTATTTATAATTAAGATTAATAATTAAGATTTATCTAAAAGGATCTTTTTAAAAAAAAAAAAAAAACTATTACAAAATATTATTTTGCAAACAACAAAAAAGACACATGTAATTGTAGTTAATTATTTTAAAATTAGTGGGATATGTTTACATTTATGTAAATGTTGGTATCTTTTTAATTTTTAATTACGTAGAGAATTAATAATTGATTAAAATTAATGGATTCCTAAAATATAGGCAATTAATTATGAATATTTTACATTCATTTTAAAATTTCATAATTCAATTTGTTTTAATTTATAAATTGAATTTAACAAAAGAGTAAAATCATAACAACCGACACTTGAAATTTAACAAAAAAAAAAAACCAATAATAATTTGTCAATCGACAGAAAAAACACCATTTTAATACATAAAATAAAATGAATTATAAAAAATTACCAAGTAACAATTTATTTACATTTTAATTTATATATCTTTTTTAGTTTTTTATTGCAGTTATCTTTTTAATCAGTGAGGTTATGTGTTTTAAATCTATGTACTTTCACTATCTTTTGAATTCTCGATTCTTGGTATAATTAAAGTTATATATCTGCAATTCTATTAAATAATACATTGCACTTTTAAAAACAAGATAGAAACGAAACGAAGAGTTAACAGAAAATTCTGTTTAAAAATTTTCTTCTCCAGTTAACACTTTACATACAATTTAAACATGAATTGAAATGAGCGCAATGCAACTCGATTTGAATGAAGATATAGATTATGAATATAAAAGAAAATAATTACTAAAATGAAAAGTAACAAAATGTGACTTAGAAATCATATATCAAATAAATATTGTATCTCATTAAATATTGAATAGGTAACATTAATGGTAAAAGAAAACAGTCCAATAACGAAGGGAAAATGGCCTTTAAAAGTCTAATTCCGGTCCTGAAAGCATATAAACAGAACAGTTTTTTATGGTCCTAAAAAGTCCACAAGTACAAGAAATCTGGTCCGTAAAAATTCCATTTGTAAATCATAAAATGTGGTCCATAAAGATAATCACAATAACATAAATAAATTATTGTTAATATATATAAACTTACTAATACACAATTCTTAATCAATTGCAACCAAAAATTATACTTAAACATTCCACTATTAATTGTATAACCATGAATTGTTTACGGACTACATAGCAAAGAAATTTTTTTATGTCCCAAGTGTCCTAGAAAAAAGATAATCAATTTGCTATTTGCGTCAACTCTTCAAAACTTGTTTCTTCACTTGCAACTTCAAGTCTTCCAAACCTGTAAAATGTAAAAAAACAAATGCTCCATAAAAATTAAGGAAAATGCACAAGTACGCCAACCTATGCCCGAAATCTTAGAGACACATTTATACTATACTAAGGTCCTATTACCTCGAACTTATTTTATAAATAATTTTCTACCCCTTTTCGACCTACGTGACACTATCTTGTGGGCCCAGCGCGTGTTGACATTTTTTTCAAGCTAGTGTCATGTAGGCAGAAAAGGGGTACAAAATTATTTATAAAATAAGTTCAGGGGGTAATAGGACCTTAGTATAATATAAGTGTGTCTCTGAATTTCGGGAATAGATTGGGGTTACTTGTGCATTTTCCCTAAAAATTATAAAGACGATATAGTATTAAAGATAACTACAACAATTGCATGCTTGAATCACAAGAATTGAAAGGAAAATTTTCCTCTCCTTATCAACATTTTTGTAGCAAGATACTAAACAAATAACATTTGTATTTTCTGCACAAAAAATACACTTTCCAGAAAAGTATAATACTGAGAGCTATAAAAGGAAGATGAATAATGCTAATTTTGTACTATCCATAAAAAGTTTCTTTGATACCATATAGAAATAAAACTTTTCATTCTAGGAGTTATCTCATGCAAACGATATATATTTAAGGCTTTCATCTAAATAATTTGCTATCAATCAAATAAATTATTCCTCTTCAAAACAATAGTTTGTATAAATAAATATATAAATATATTAAATATATGTGTCTAACTATTGTTGGGTTTTAAAGGTGTGAACAGGAAATTGAGGGTTGTGACTCTTCTAAAGGGTTGTCACTTTGCCGGAGGGTTGTGACCTTTATGAAAGGTTGTGTCCTTTCTAAAGGGTTGTGACCGTTTAAAAGGTTGTGCCTTTTTCAAAGTGTTGTGACATTTATGGAAGGTTGTCTTCTTTTTTCAGCAATGATATTTTCCCTTCTTTTGCATACATTTCCTACAAAACAAAATTGATCGATCGTGTCTGTATGTGTGATTCGTTGCTGTCATTTTGAGTTCGTTGAAATTATTGAAGTTTGAGGTACCGCTACTTCTTTAATGGTTAATCCGGTTTATCTTGGGAGGAATTAATTCGTAACCTCGGGTACTTGAGGGGATTAAATTTCTTAAGGACACACAATTGATTCTGTGGACTCGGATAGTTCTTTGTGTTTTTCTTTACATATTTTATTTCTTTTGGTTTGCTAATTTGAATATAACTTAGGAGACAACAAGCTTAAGAAAATTTATATTGATGGTATTTTCTATTGTGGTAAGGAAATTACTTCTATTTTCTATGTTCTTTTTGTTGGAAAGAAGAAAAAGAAAAAAAAATTATTTTATCGTATGATAAAAGAGATTTGAGATGAATTAGTACTACTTTAATATGTTCGAGTAAATAATTTGTAGTAAGTTTTTCTTTGATGGGTTAGATTAATCTTATATTCTTTCCAAGTGCATTCAAGCATTGCACCCCTTCAGTTTTATTTTCAATAAGAAAAGTTATTTTGTGCATAAAAGTTAAGATATGCATTTAAAAAAATAATAATTCTATATTCTTGGTTTTACATAACTATGAGAAGAAGTAAATGTTCAAATATTTGAGCATGATTTTAGTTTCTTGCTGAAATTCAATGTCTTCTTGAAAAAAATAAGAATATGATGGAAACTGAGGAAAAAAATAGCAAGGTAAGTGACTTGTATGGAATCATTGCTCACAGATAGAATATAATTCAATGAGGGTAAAAAATCAAGTTCTATTTTTATTTCACTTGATTTTTTTCCCTCCCTATCCTTTATAAGTTATGATATTTATCTCATAAATTTTAGAATAGATGGTCACGATATGATGATTATTACTAATAAGTATTATGTTAAGAGGGAAAAAAAAGAAAAAAACTTTTGTAGTTTTATACTCCATGAAAAATTTGATTGTGTTTGACTTTTGGAGACTAAAATCTTCTGATTTTTTTTGTGCTCCTTTGGTTTGAAGAATATAAGAATTTCACGAATAAATCAGATTGTGCAGTGGTTTGAAGAATATAGAAAACTTCACCAATTGTTAGATACTCTGTTTCAATGAATATGCTGATTTGAAGAGTACAAAATCTCCGTCACGAATATTAAGGCTAAATGATTTGGAAAAACATAAAATCTTCATCGTTAGCTAGAAACAGTGTTGTATTTGAGGTTTCTAGAAATTAAAACCTTTTTGGTTTACTACTCTGTCTGAATGTGAAACTGATTCGAAGAATATAAAAACTTCATCAGAATTCAAGGTTCATTCGGTTAACGATTAGAAGAATATAAAAAATTCATCGTTAAACTAGAAACAAGTTGTATAAAGATTGAATCATTTTTTTTAGTATTATAAATACTAAGTGGTCTGTCTAGTTATGACAGAAAGGAAAAAAAACACTAGTAACATAAAATTAGTGATTTTTGTGCCTGCAATGAGTGTATCTATGGATTAAATCTCCAAAAGAAGGTTTCGTATTTTCAATGTGTATTTGATGGTATACAATTTGAAAGCATGAAAAAAATATGTGGAAAATAATTTCAAATATTTGAAAAATATTTTGAGAACCTATTTAAAATGTGGGGGTTCTTTACTTGTGATAAAGACAAAATTAGACTGACTATGGTCATGGATAATTCTATAACAAATTGAATGTTATGAAAAGGTCCTTCTGAAAAGGACATATGGCAAGGTGTTTGACTGTACTAGTCAATGTCTGTATTTGAGAAAATTATAAAAAAAAAAATGTAAAGAATAAAATATTTGTGGGAAAAGGTTACCTCACATAAGGTCTTTTCAAACTTAGTATTTTTGTTTGTTTTTACTTGCTTGACTCAAATTGTTTGTGACATAAATTATTGGGACATGTCGTTACAAACCCTTGCAAAAACTGATCAGCTTAGAAATTTTGCCTAACTTCTAGTGCAATAAATCAATGTCAAGTATGTGTTGTTGAAATGAATTAGAATACCTTAGAATCGGTTAACACAAACATTTGTGATATGAAGTTAACACTATCTCGTGGTGGGAAAAAAGCACTTCATAGATTTTATTGACAATTGCACTATATATTGTTATGTCTATTTGCTGAATGATACATATAAAGCAATAGAAACATACAGATAATATAAAACTAAAGTTGAAAATCAGTTGGATAAAAATATTGTCATGATTAGAAGTGATAGATATGGACAATATGAATATTCTTTTGCAGAAATATATTTGAAAAATGGAATCATCCATTAAATTACTGCACATACTCACCTCAATGAAATTGTTGACAAGAAAATGAATATTCTTTTGCAGAAATATATTTGAAAAATGGAATCATCCATTAAATTACTGCACATACTCACCTCAATGAAATTGTTGACAAGAAAAAAAAATTGAACTTTGAAGGAAATGTTGTATCTCCTACTTATAAATTCAGATTTACCACAAAACTTGTGGGGGGAATGCTATCATTATAGCAAAAGAGAACAACAATTATTTTTTTGTATGTTCAAAGGGAGAGAAACAAAAAGTTTTATCTGTTAATAAAGAGAGCAACAAATAGAAAACTTTTGTTTGTTAAGAAAGGGAGAAACAATTTTTTTTTCATACTTTGTTGTATGAAATTGTTTGTCGTTTCTGACAGTATATATAAGCAATAGTGATCTAAAATTTTTCAATGCAGTCTATTTCATATGAAAAATGGAAATGAGGGAACTATTCCCAAATAGGTCAAAATAGGACCTAAGACTGTGGATTGTATGTTCATTGAATATGCTACAAATAGTAATGCATGTTGATTTGTGGTTCATAAGTCCGAACCACCGTATAGTCATGTAAAGAGTCTAAACGACCTTGGAAAGAACCAAAGGGGAATGTACTTAATAAGGAGATTCAGAGGCGTAGTAAATGTCAATGAAAAAATTACTTCCTCAGGGTTTTATTTTGTAATATTTCTTCTTAAAAATAAGTCCATATAGTCGAAAAAGATATGTATTTTGTGGGCTCATCCTTTTTAGAAAGAATCTGTTAATAGTAAGATAGATTCAATCTTGAGTAACCATACTTGAGAGTTGGTTGATCTTCCTTCAGGAAATAAAATTTTGGATTCAAAGTGGATTTACAAAAGAAAAAAAAGTTGATGAAACTATTGACAAATACAAAGCAAGGTTTATTGTCGTAGACTTTAGACAATGATAAATCCTTGATTATTTTGACATATAATAGCCTCTAACTAGGATTACATCAATTCAGATGTTAATTGCGCTAGTTGAAAATTTGTCAAAATGGATGTAAAAATATTTTTTTTTGAGGAAGAAATTTACATTGAACAACCTGAGGGCTTAGTTGTTCCTGGTAAAAAAAATGTGTAAACTTGTTAAGTCACTTTATGAACTAAAAACAAACGTCCAAATAATGACATGCGGAGTTTTGATCAAACTACATTGGCAAACGAATTCTAGATTAATGAATGTGATAAATGTTTTACATTAAAGACATTTCAAATCACAAGGTCATTATTTGTTTTTATGTTGATGACATGTTTATCATCAAAAGAGACACATATGACATAAATGCTACTAAGCATATGCTAGAAAGTAACTTTGATATGAAAGAAATTAAAGTTACTGATGTGATTGAAAAGGTACTTGAAAAGTTTAAGTAGTTGGATTTCAATATTGACTAGACTCCAATAAATGTGAGCTTTGTACTTCAAAAGAATGAAGAAAAAGGTGAATCACAATTGGATTATGCTAGATTATTGAGAAGTATGATATATATCATGAAATGTACGCGATCAGATATAGCATGTGTTATTAGTAAACTGAGGCGGTTCACAAGTAATCTTAGTCAAACTCATTGGATGACAATGAAAAGAAAAAAAAAGTACTTAACAAACTATTACGTTGCATTATAACTAGTATTCAACAGTATTGGAAGAATATAGTGATGCAAATTGATTCACCAGGTCAAATGAAATAAAATTCACGAGTGAATATGTATTTACTCTTGGTGGAGGAGCAGTCTCTTGGAAATCTTCCAAACAAAAATGTATCGCTCGCTCTACTATGAAATCTGAGTTTATCTCTCTGGATAAGACCGGTGAAGAAGTTGAATGACTTCAAAACTTCTTGAAAGATTTTTGGCCCTGACCTTTAGCTCATGTATGCATACACTAGGTTGGGCATGGAGCATGATGTATAACGGAAGGTCTCGTCATATATGACGTAAACATAATATCGTTAGAGAACTACTCTCTAGTGGAATTATCATAATTGACTTTGTAAAGTCAAAGGATAATGTGTCGGATCTACTTATAAAAGGCCTAACTAGAGATGAAGTTGATAGATTATCAAAGGGAATGAGACTATGGACGAGAACATGTCATTGTGACGGTACCTCTACCTAGAAGACTGGAGATCGCAAGATCTAGGTTCAAGAAGATCAAAACAAAGTCATTAATGACGGTTCAACATTATCAAAATATTATTTTTATGGTCAATTCTCATGATAAGACAATGTTCAGTAACAAGGATAAAGACATTAGGACTTTTTAATGGTTTCTAAGTTTGATACAGGGTATATCAAATGGTGTATCTACGGGATAACACATTTATAAATAACCTATCTAAGTGTAAAGTGTAAGCCGCTACAAGGAGAAACCGGTAAGGCTAGTTCTCTAAGCAATTATTAATCAAGATGTGTTCATGGATGAAACGAACAAAACAATGAGAACCAAAAACAATTCAGGATTGATTGTGTGACTTATGTTGTCTAGGTATACACCAAAGCTTGACGGTTCAAAGATATCAAATCTACCGATTGACCGAGTATATCCGATATATGTTCACTACGGAAAGTTTAAAGGGAAACCTACTTATCTAGATGCGATTAACCCTTACTTACGAATCACACAGTTTTTCATGCATAAGTTTTTAAAAAATATTCATTCCCTATTCATGTGGAGAATTGTTGGATTTTAAAGGTGTGAACAGGAAATGGAGTGTTGTGACTCTCCTGAAGGGTTGTCACTTTGCCGGAGGGTTGTGAACTTTATGAAAGATTGTGTCATTTCTAAAGGGTTATGACCGTTTAAAAGGTTGTGCCTTTTTCAAAGTGTTTTGACATTTATGGAAGGTTGTCTTCTTTCCTAAGAGTTGTGACCTTTACCCTTTGTTGGCTATAAATAGAGAGGTTGTCTCTCATTTTTCAGCATTGAATTCTTCCCTTCTTTTGCATACATTTCTTACAAAAAAAAATCAATCGATCGTGTCTGTATGTGTGATTCGTTGCTGTCATTTTGAGTTCGTTGAAATTATTGAAGTTTGAGGTACCGCTACTTCTTTAATGGTTAATCCGATTTATCTTGGGAGGAATCAATCTGTAACCTCGGGTACTTGAGGGAATTAAATTTCTTAAGGACACACAGTTGATTCTGTAGACTCGGATATTTCTTTGTGTTTTTCTTTTCATCTTTTATTTCTTCTGGTTTGCTAATTTGACTATAGGAGACAACAACTATAACCCTATCCTACAGACTTTAATGTGTATATAACATAAGATTGTGCAACAGTTATGATATTAGAGTAATATAGGATCCTCTTTGCCATCATCGATCATTCATTAATTATTAAAGCTCATCAAAAGATTCAGATAAATGAACATTTATGTTCCTTTTTTACAATTGTTGCTTCTTGGGGATTTTGACACCTTGTCAAGAGAGGTATCACTGAATGCTAAGCATCATAACTATCTAAGAATAACTTTCAAAAAGAGAGATGAAATATAGTGAAACGAGTCAGAGCATTCTGTAATAAGAAGGGAAAGGGATATCAATAATTTAATGGTTATGGCATAAAGATATACTGGAAAATATTAGTCTTTACTTCGGAGAGGTATTGTAAGGTTTGGGTACAATCTACTATTTCAAACTATACTTTGTGGATTTCACGTGATTTGTTATTATTGTATTAATATTGTTGGATCAACTTCACGTAAATAATAACTTCTTGAATTCTGGAAACCTTCAAAGTCATCATACTATATACTCCCTCTGTCCCTATTTACTTATCAGTATTTCCTTTTATATCTGTCCCTATTTACTTGTCCATTTTAACAAATCAAAAAAGGACAATAATTTTTTTCATGATATGCCCTTATTTAATTCTAGAAAATTTCTAGTACTACTAAGTTTTAATGCATGTTTTTTGGAACCAGATTATACATTTATTATACTTGGGGAGTTGCATAATCTTTTAAGTTAAGGATAAAATTGTAACTAACCTATGATAATCGTTGGTGCCTAAATATGTGTGTCACTTCTAAAGTGGACAACTAAATAAGGACAGAGGGAGTATAATACAAGAGCACTAAAATAGATAATAAATAAAGAGCAACTTAAGCAACTAGACGTGAATTTCGAACAAACCAACAGATTTGTGTGTTCCTTACCGAAAATCCTAGAAAAAGACCTATCAATAACACACAAAATGACATAAGTACATGATCACTTCCCACCTAATTTTAAATATGCATTTAGAAAAATTCACATGTTGAGTTTGTAAATTGAAACTCAAATGTCAAATTCCTAAAATTAGAATACACGACATAAGTTTTATGAAGTCAAATAGGTTGTTGCGTGAATGTGGAGATGTTCACATATATTAGAAGATATTAAACCTCGTAAATTAATTTTTTGATATAAGTTAGATGAATCTTCATTGTTGACACAAAATATTGAATATTTCCTAGCAAGATTCATTTAAATGGGCATAGTATTCTTCCTCTTTTTCTATTTTAATGTAGTAGAAAAACACAATTACGTATACAACATTCAAAATATCCTACTGAAACATCAAGTGTCTAAACTTCTAATTTAAATCAAGAGCGGCTCAAGCATATTAGTGGCCTAAGGCAAAAATCAAACGGGGCTTTAAACGTGAAATGTTTACAACATTTATATATATGATTTCTTCTAGTTTTTAATTGATAATATAACCATTCTTATTTTAAATTATTTTTCATGAGATATAAAACTCCAAATATGTCAAATTTGTTCTAATAATTCCTTCATTTTCATGAAAAGTTTACTTTTTCTACAAATAGTATTCAATATTTGTTAAAAAGTAATAACTTATAACCTATTATTATTAAAAATTAGGCCCCTTAAATTTGAGAGCCTAAGACACATGTCTTTTTTTTAACACTGTCGAGCCACCGAGGTTCACTTGATCTTAAAAGGGCGTCAGTAATGTCATCGTATCGATTTTCGCTTGAAAAACAAAACGCACAAATAGCAAGGAACATATCGAAAATTTTCTCAAAAACAACTTGATATTATTGAAAAATCTAGAGTTCTTTACAAATTCATGCTAATAGCATTTTTTCTATAGAAACAAGTCACACCAAGGAATAAGTAGTCTATGTTCTAAATCTAGTGAAACACAACATTAATTTAAGAATATCATGCATATACATATACATATACATATACATAGGGATTTATATTTTTGGCTTTTATGAGTGAATGACAGAGTTCTTTTATTGTCTGTTTTGTCATTTGTTTGCACACCAAAAACCCTAATACCCTCAAATTTATTCGATTTTCATAAAATCGACTATTGAAAGATCGAAGGAACGTCCTTCATTTCATTACCAAGGCACCAGAAAAAAAGAAGAAGAATAGAAATAGAGATTTAATAGATAAGTTACCTCGAAACCATGGAGAGACTGCCTGCCTCCACAATATTAAGGTAAAAAATTAGAGATTTTTAGGGTTATTTTACTGATATACTACATCACTTTAGATCTTCATCCCCATTTTCGTCGCCTTCTGATGGATTAACCAGAGAACAAGAACAAAGAGAGGCCAACAAATCAAAAGAAATCCAAACAACAAATGCTCGATTTCATCTCCTGGAAAAAAATGTGAAATAGAGGAAAGATTATACTCTTACTTTTGGTCTCCCAAATTAGGAGTATTTAGGGAATTAGATTTTAGGGATTCTTCAGATTTGCAAAGTGAGAAATAGAAAATATTTACATGAATATTTTAATAAATATTGTTTTACTTATAAGTGTTTTTTATATTTTATTTTAAGGAGGAGTTTGGGCTAAAAGTCATCCCCTAACTTATACTAAGGTTAAGGTTACATCCTTGTACTATAATAGTTAACAAGAAACATGCTTTTAGTATTTAAAATGTAACAAAATTCAGTCTTCTGTCTATTTCTGTTAAAAAACTAACATCACTTTTCCAAAAAGTGATTTTCTCTCTCCCATCTCCCTATTTTGTCCCTCTCAAATTTGTCCCATTGTCTTCCATATTCAGCAAAACCAAGAAGGAAACTCAAGTTTTTCTGAACTTCACAAAATAATCAAGATCAAGACCAATATTTTTTCTCTTCAAAAACAGGGTGACATAAAAAATCATTGAAAATTTCTAGTTTTTCTGATTCGAAAAATATAAGCAATTTTCTATTTTTCAAACTAAACATCTTCATTCTTTTAAACACTAGATATTGTGGGTTGCAGTATAATAACTAATCGGAACAATGTCGCTTCGAAGTTTAAGTGATTTATCGTCCACACCCAATTATGGTATTATCGATATTCAAGTCATTTTAAGCATTTTTTTCTTTTCACATCTTGAGCACTTTAAACTACCAAATTACCACTAAACAAGAAAATAAAAAGCAACAAAATGGTAAGAAAAACAACTTAAACCTGCAAAATTACAGAAAAACAAAAACAAAAAAAACTGGTAAACCAATAGCAAAACAACACAAAAATCCCCCCCCCCCCCAAAAAAAAAAAAGAAAAACAGTAGAAAACTGAAAAGAAGAAAAAACCTCATGATTTTAGTAAAACAGAAAGATAAAGTAACAACAAAGACACCACAAAATAAGCAAAAAAAAAAAAAAAAATTTAAAAAAAATAGCAAAGTCTAGTGTCATTAAATGATCATAAAGCTAAAACGTTTTTCATAAGTTTCATGCACTAGAGCATAACAAATGAAGAACAAAAACTAGTCACATATATCAAAAAATAAAATAAACAAAAACAAAACTAAAAATGTATTTTCTTCAATGTTGCAACTTCATAGAGAAAATGAAAAGCTCTGATGTTGTTGGCTGGCTTGAGATGTACCTCTTCTTATCTGAAATAAGAAATTAAAATATTAAAATAGTTATACAAGTAAGCTACAATAAAAATAACTTAAATATGAATATTTGAATATTCTTACAGGTAGCTTTTCAACATTTTGGCAACTTGATGCTTAACCTCGACCATGATGGAGTCCAAACTACGAAGGTAGTCCAACGACTGAATTTCAATGTCATCCGAGGAGAAACTGCAAGTTCTACTGTTGTGGTCGGGTTTACCATATTTTCTACAATCAACTGATTTTTGTTTAGTTTTAACTTCATCCTGCTAGCCCTTGACTCATTATCTTCTTTCTTTCTTAATTTTTGTTTCTTTCCTTTCTTCTTATTATTCAAGTAAGAAGGTGGAAATGGTGGAGGATTTGGTGACTTAGGACATAAATCAGGGTCATTCATGGGTAATATTGAAGCTCTATAATTTTTTCGATACGTATCAACCTTGTAGCAATCATCAACATAATTTAAAACCTCATCATTTTTCAACCAAATCGAGGATATAACATGTTTACAAGGAACTCCTAATAATTCACATTGCCTACAACTACAATAACTGTTATATAAGCCAACAACCTAATTATCACCTTCGACAGGCCCAATTACCTCATAGTTCCACATGTTTGACCTTTTAGGAATATAATTAGCTGCTTTCTTCATAGTTTTGGCCAACTTCTTCTTAATAGTAGGACGAATATCATTCAAGTTCCATTTTTCAGCTTTCTCCCAATTAGCTTTAATTCTTGTCATGAGTAAGTGCCTAATGGTCTCCAGAAGTTTAACAATTGGTTTATCTCTTGCGTCAAGAATAAAATTATTAAAAACCTGACATTGGTTTTTCAAAAGAATGTCACATTTAGGAAGAGGCGAGAAATGTGATCTTGACCATTCACTAGGCACTTTAGCAGAAAGTCATGCATAAGCATCTTTATCTAATTGAAACAAATCAGTCATACAAGCATCAAACCTAGCAATAGTTATTGTTGAAGATGCTTTCCAAAGAGCATTTTTAAAGCCATTCCAGAATATCCAGCTGTCTTGAAATTGCAATGCAAATGTCGCACACAAAATCTATGAAAAACACTAGGCAACACTAAATCAAAAGTTTCAATGAGCCCTTTTTGCTTATCTGACATAAAAGTCCACAAATATTACTCTTCAATATCAAGATCATTCATCAAGTAGATTAAGAACCATTGCCATATTTCCTTATTTTCTTTCTCGACTATTGTGTAAGCTATTGGAAAGATATTATTTCCATCCAAAGTAACAGCTGATAGCAATTGTGCCCCATACATAGTATTCTTCAGCCAACATCCATCGACCCCAATAATCTTTTGACAACCATCCTTAAATCCTGCTTTACAAGCTGCAAAACAAATATAAAACCTCTGAAATCTCATTGGCTTATTCGGAATCTCATTCGGAGTTAGTTCATGAAAATAGAAGTTCCAGTATTGATTCGAACAATTTCATTGCAACAATTCCATAATATACCAAACTGATCATTTATATCTCCGTCGATCATTGCAATAGCTTTTTCCTTTACCCTTCTTGCTTGATGCATACTCACATGCAACTTTAATTCCCTACTCAATGTATCCCTGAATTCTGATGTTTTTCGGTTCTTATTTGATTTCACTCTATCAACATGGCTTCCTTCCAATCCAACTAGAATTGATGGTTTTGTTGTTATAGTTCCACCAAAAACAAGTATACTCGGAAACAAACGTCTTGATTTGAAAAGTACATATATTCCTTTGCATTAGTGATCCCAATATCCTCCACTTACAATCATTAGTTCTGCATTTGGCCCTAACTCTTTCTCTTCCATCTTTGCTCCACCGATTGACTTTCTTATTTTGGCTTGATTTGCAACCACAACTTCCTTGAATTCCTTTTTGTTACCAAATATCATTCCCAACTCTAATTCAGGATTAAATGCACCTAGTTTTGGGTTGTGCTTTGGGAAGTTACAATCTTCGAATTCAGAATCGCAATAACTATTCAAACTCGTTGTATAATTAAAATCTACAGAATCTGAGTCATCCTCCTCATTTTGCATCTTTCTATGCATCTCTTCACTTACATAATTTTGATTTCAGCACTTTTCTTCTTTTTCACAGTTATATTGATCCCAAAAGATTCAATAGAAGGATCAACATTTTTTGAAAATAACAAATCCTCCTCCTCCAAAGAATAGTCAAAATCATTAAAATCCTCATCGTCAAATTCAACACTGTGTGCCTCTGTGTCATTTGTCAGCAAAGAATTTTTTTTCATCTCATTGCCACATTGATTATCATCATGATGAAAATTCAAATGTTCAAAATATATCTCAACTACTCTTTCCTTTGGAATGCAGCAAAAACTTTAGCGGCTTCCATATTACTCCCCACTAATCGAACCTTATAAGAGTTTAAACCATACTTGTGCCAAAATACCACAGATTCCTTGTCATAACCACATTGTTCCGTCATATTCTTAAATCTATTAAATTAATCATTGCACTGTCCACATAGTCAAAATATTCAACTTTTCCACCTATGTAGCCTTTTGTCAAACAACGCACATATGATCCACCATGATGTACTTTAATTGTGAAAAACGATTACTCATTCATAGAATCTGCACATATACTATCAAGTTATCAATGGCGTAAAAACTGTTATTTTTACAAATATAATACAAATCTGAATACATAAAGCCAACAAAGAACTACAAGTTCATTATAATGGATATCCAGAAAACAAAACCTTCTATATCAAATAAAAACTTAATATAGCTTTTTAAAATCAATAATATTTAAAAATCGATATGAAAGGCATTGTAAATTATATTTAAAATGCTTAAAATGTCTTGAATATCCATAATACCATAGTTGGGTGTGGATGTTCGACCACTTAAACTTCGAATCGACATTGTTCCAGTTAGTTGTTATGCTGCAACCCGCAATATCTAATGTTTTTAAGAATGAATATGTTTTAGTTCCCGAAATAGTAAATTACAAATATTTTCGAATCAGAAAAACTAGAAATTTTCAATGATTTTTATTCTTTACCTTGTTTGTGTATCGCCCTCTGGCCTGTTTCAACTCTTCTTGAAGAGAAAATTTGTTCTTGATCTTGATTATTTTGTGAAATTTAGGAAAAATTGAGTCTCCTAATTCTTAGTTTTGTTGAATATGGAAGACGATGAGACAAATTTTAGAGGGGAATAGAGAGATGGGAGAGAGAAAATCACTTTTTGGAAAAATAACATTAGTTTTTTTAACTGGAATAGATAGAAGACTGTATTTTGTTACATTTTAAATACGAAAAGGATGTTTCTTGTTAACTATTATAATACAAGGATGTAACCTAAGCTTTCGTCATAGTTAAGAGATGAATTTAGTCCAAAACTCCCCAATCTCTCACAATTGAGCATATTAGGACCATATTTTAATTAATATAAGGACGCCATTTAGTCTCTTCCTAATTAAGAATATAAATAAGAAATTATGGACCACAAAAAGTTCTCATCCCTATAAGTATACTTTTAGGGACTAGATTTTTAATCTGTCCCTAAAATGTGGTCTCTAATAAACCTTTTTCTTGTAGTGATTTGTTCACCTATTTAACACTTGCTAAATTTATATTTTAACATTATCGACACATATTAAAAAACTTATTTTTTTATTTTTCACTCGATGTTTGATATCAATATTACAATCTGATTAAATTCAAATTAGTATAGAAAAGTTTAACATTTAAAGTAAAACACTCCATAATAAATAAGATAAAATATTATAAATACATAAATAGAAGCAACATATTGTGATAACAAATACAAAATAAATAACATAATATCAATCAATATTCAAATATCGGAATCTCCATAATATTAACATCATTATAGCTCTATTGTCATATGTATGTTAAAATTGAAAAACAAATTATACAAAACTTTCAACATAAATAAAAAACTAATATTGTGACTGCTTGCACCTAGATAATAATACTTTTATATTTAATTGTGTATCATTATATTAAATTAATATCCTCAAAAAAATAAGTTAATGATTTGAATATTGTTATTACAATATATTTCTAATCAGTACATAATACATCATAATAAATATTTCTACTGTAAACACTTACTATAGTTTGTACTATCCACGCAACGCGCGAGTACGTATACTAGTTTATTTATAAAAGATGTGGAGATATGCCATTTATTAATAGCCTTGGGATATTCATGTACTATGGTTTTGTTTGATAAAATTCTATAAGAATTGGAGAATTTTTAATAATCTTCACAATTTGTGGGGTTTTCAAATTTATGTTTAAAAATATTTAACACCCCAAAAAAATTTTGAACTGAGACTCAATCATCTTTCGTAGTGATTATGTTTTTGCCAAGGACTTTAAATTTCTTTAGTATTAAGGCAGATTATTAGATGTAGCAACCTGAGTTCTAAAAGAACTAAATTGGAAATAACAAAAATCTGAAATTTTGAGAATTATGCTAAGTATGAGTTTTCGGTCAACTTCAAACGACCATAGCTCCTAGAACAGGGTGATTTAGGCGTGCTACAAGAAACCTTAGAAAATATATTTGAATTATCTTTCCAACGCCACCAAGTTTGCTAAGTTTCAAGTTCGGATGCGTAAAATTTGACCTATTTAAGTAACGTTGTCCAGTTAATGAAAGCTAGCCGAAAATAGTGAGGGGTATTTTAGGGGTGTAATTCTATTAGGTTCATTTTATAACCATGATATACTGTTAGTTCAGAGTTCAAGAAGAGAAAAGAAAAGAAAAGAGGAAAAATGAGGAAAGGATCAAAGCGTTTGTTCAAGAAATTCAAGATTTTGCCAAGAACCTATTTCTTTAAGGTATGTAAGTTTCCATAGTGTTGAGTTTGTTCACCCACGCACCAAACATGTTAATTTCAGCGTAATTTTGTTCTTGAAGTTTAAGGATTTAAGGTATTGATGAGTTCTTGATAAGTGTTCTTGAAGTTTCTTTATCGATTAAGTTTTGATGTTAGATTCTACTTTGGTCAACGTTAAACGATAATATCGATTAGAATATTAAGAGTTATATGAGTGACAACCTATCAATTAAAGGTAATTGAATATACTTTCTAACGCCATCAATTTCACGTCAATTCAATTTCTGAGTAAAAAGTTATGAGTATTTTATCAACATATACAATGCTGTTACGAATTAGCCGACGGAAAAATATTAAAAATAGTTGTTTGTCTTTTTGACTCCAAGAAATCATAAACGAATTTCTTGACTAATAAAAGGCTCAAAACAATCAGATTTTCATATTCACTAATGAAAATCATAATTTTTTGACATAGAGATTTCAAGAAAACTAATTCAAGAATCTCAAGAAAGGTTTTCTTGATTGTTTACCTTCAACCTAGATCAAGGCTTCTAATCAAGTTCTTCTTCAATATTCTTTAAGATTCATAATGATACTTCAATAATCATGTTCTTCTAGGTATGTAATGCTATCATAGCGTTAGACTAGTTCGTTCTCACATCCTACATCTACATTCAGATTACTAAAAGAGTAATCTTGGATACTTTTCCTAGATTTGAGTATTCTTGAGATAAGTTGATTTTGAGTTCTTGAATTCATGTTTCTTTTAAAAGTTCTATTCCTAATTATCGAATTGATATATTGTCATCATGATATCCTCCATGCCATGAACCAAAACTCTTGAATTTATAATTCACATTCAAGAGAGAGTTAAGAGTAGAATTCACGAAAGCCTTTGAGTTCAACTGTGAATTCTTTGAGATCCATCAGTGATTTGAACTAAGTTTTGAGGAAGTAAGTAAGAGAATGAGAATAGTTGTATACATGAGTTCTTTATAGTTATGTAGACCTTCGAGTCGAGTCGTTCATGCCCATAAATTCCTCTTGAACTCCATATATTGAGTATCGTTGAAAGGAGTGGTATCATCAAGTTCCAAGTCTTGAGTATTGAGTTCCTAATCCCCTTTGAGTTTATATTTTTAATCATGGGACTATTACATGTTACCCATGAAGTCCTTGAGTTGAATTGTTCATGCTTATAATTCCGCATGAACCCTATAAGTCGAACAATCTTGAGATGAGAAGCGTCTTTGAGTCCTTGAGTTGAGTAGTTCATGCTCATAATTCCACATGAACCCTCCGAGTTGAGAATTCTTGAAATGAGAAGTATAATTGAAGTTCTTGAGTTCCAAGTATTAAGTTCTATCTATGGTTATTAAAAACCTTGAATTGAGTCGTGCACGTCGATAATTCGGCATGAACCATATTTTAAGAAGTCTTTTACAAACGTTTTAACTTTGGTTTAAGATTTAAACTTTGAGTTGAGTAAAGAGTAAGAGTAAAGTTTATTTCTTCAAAGATTATATGGGAACTAAGTATTCCCAAGAGTAAATGTTTTTATATTTAAGAAGAGAGGAAATTGAGATTTCCAAAATAGTTTTAAAATGTTTTCACCTTTAAACAAGAAAAGGAAACCTTGATTTCCAAAGAGCCTTTGAGCTAGTTTTGAAAAAAGAGTAAATGCTTTCACAATTAAATGAGAGAGGAAACTTTGATTTCCAAGATAGCCTTTGAGCTAAGTTTTGAGTAATTATCTCAAACCAAAGAAAGTTTTTTTTTTTTTTTTTACAAACATATGAGCTAAGTATATTCTGGGATTAGTATTGAGAAACGATATGGAGATGCAGGTTAAGATAACCAAGTCTCCATAAACCATGTATTCATCATGGGTAGTAAAGGATCATACTTTTTAGATAAAGTAATAACATACTTAACTTTACCTAGTTAGACAATCTTAGTTTATTAAAGATAAAGTAATAACATACTTAACTTTACTCAGTTAAAGTAATGATACTTCTGTGGGAGATTCTCCAACCGACAACCATAACTATGAGCCTAAGTTATGTACAATATTTTACCTCACGCTGCCGAGGACAATCCTATATCTTGCCATCGGTATATGACCTTACATAACTTAATGAATCCATTAGCTTAACTTAGGTGATAATCTAAAAAGTATGATCCTTTAATGACCATGATGGCTACATGGTTTATGGAGACTTGAGTTATTATGAACTCGCATCCCCATATCGGTGCTCAATACTACTACCTAAAATAGACTTAGCTTATGTGTTGTTAAAACAACTTTTTTCTCTGGGTTGAGATAATTGCTCAACACTTATCTATAAAAGCTCTCTTGGAATCAATGTTCCCTTTTCTTGCTCAAAACTCTTTTGGGAAATCTCAGTTTCTTCTTATCTTAAATGTGAAAACGTTTATAAACTCTTAGGAAATACTTAATTCCCATATGAATTTTTGAGAAATAAACTCAACACGTTACTCTTTACTTAGCTTGAAACTTGAGTCTTAAAACAACTCTTAGGAAATACTTAGTTACCTTATAGGTTTTGAGAAATGAACTCAACTCTTTAATCTTTACTTAAATTGAAACTTGAGTCTTAAATACAAAGTTAAAACGTTGCTTAAGACTCTTGAAAACTTTTAAGAAGTTTATTTTGACATGCTTATTAATTTCTAGACTTGACTCTTATCTTCTTTTACTTTGATCTTAACTTTTCTAGAATTAGATTATGGACTCAAGGTTCATGATCTCATGTTTATGGATGATTTATGATGTTTAAATGTACCTTAGAGTGTTGGAATCAACTAAGAAACATAGGTACATCACTTAGGAACTAGTTTGAAAAGGTGGGGGAAGAATAGAGTGAACTGGCGTCCTTGGCGCTCTGAGAGGCGTGGGGCGCCAGGCCCAAACTTCAGAGGCCAAGTTGGGACGCTATGGATGGCGCGGTGCACCAAGTCCCTACGGACATAGATTTTCCTTTGGGGCTATGGGAGACGTGGCACCCCAACCCTGTACCCAGGTGTTCTCAACTTTTCTTCTTCGTTTTTCATCTCTAAACCCTCTAAACATCCATGGTTCTTTTCCCAAACACTTAGGATCATTAGAACCCTCAATACCAAATATATTTGACTAAAAAAACAACCTGGAAATGAATCAAATAAACATTATGCATTCAACAACTAAACCAACAAGAATTCGACAATGTTCTTCAAGAACTTCACATATTAACATGCAAATAACTCACCAATCACTGAATTGAAACAAGTTTGGTGTGTGGGTGAACTGAAACAACACTAAAATATCTCACATACCTTTATAGGGATCACCACCGACGAATTCCACTCGCAAAGCTTGGCGTTCTTGGCGAATCGTTGACTTCTTTCTACCTTTCTCTTCTTTTCTCTCTTCCCTGAGCCCTAAGCGTAATTCTTATTTTTCCAAACTGAATAAATTTAGTTTTTACCCCAATAAATCCCTAACAAAGAATTAATTAAATTAGGTAAGGAAAAGAAAACTTTGCCCTTCCCAAATCCGGATTGGACTTTCCTTAATCCAACAACCCAACTTTCGGAAGACATATCTCACTCATACGATATCGAAATCGCGCAAACTCCGCGGCGATGGAAAGATTATTCTAAGGGATTGTAAACCATATGAGGAACTTCTCCTAACTCATACTGAACTAGGAGATATGGTCTTTTGAAAATGACCAAAACTCACTTTCCTAACTTAGACAATTTTCCAGATTTTTCTTATTCTTTTCAAAAATAAATATTTCCACATTTTAACCTCTTTTCTAGTCATTTCTAGTTGCGAGATGTTACAATATCTCCCTATTGAGAACATTCTTCCTCGAATGAAGTTAATCTTACAAGACTTAGGGTAGAAACATCAAGTTCAAACACACACAAGCAATTGCAACCAAACAACATGCTTACTAAAAATTTAAAGAGTATTAAGAAGAAAATAGTACCTTGGTCTGCACTTTCTCCGGATTTGAAGAGATGAAGATATCTCTTCTTCATATCCTCTTCAGCTTCCTAAGTAGCTTCTTCAACAAATTGGTTCCTCCAAATTACCTTGACTGAGGCTATCATTTTTGCTCAACTTGACAACTTGGCTATCTAGGATTTGCACCGGAATCTCCTCGTAATACATGTTATCCTTGATCTCAATATTCTCAGTTGGAATGTTCAATGAAGGATCACCCATGAACTTCTTCAACATGGAAACATGAAATACCGGATGAACTGTTGCCAACTCTTGTGGTTGCTCCAACTTTTAAGCTACATTACCAATTCTATGGATATTGTATAAGGTTCAATATACCGAGGACAAAATTTCCCCTTCTTACCTAACCTCATAACACCTTTCATGGGTGAAACTTTCAAGTAAACCCAATAATCTATTTCAAACTCCTGCACTCTTCTCCTAACATCCGTATAGGATTTCTGATGACTCTATGCGCTCCTCAACCTCCCTTGAATCAGTTTCACCTTCTCCATAGCTTGATGAACTAGATCTGGTCCTATCAACCCTGCTTCACCAACCTCAAACCATCCAATAGGAGATCTGCATCTTTTCCCATAAAGAGCTTCATAAGGAGCCATTTGGATGCTAGTGTGGTAACTGTTGTTGTAAGAAAATTCAATGAGAAGTAGGTGATAATCCTAATTTCCCTTGAAATCAATCACACAAACCCTCAACATATCTTCTAAGGTTTGGATAGTATGTTGTGCTTGCCCTTGAGTCTGAGGATGAAAGGCAGTACTCAAGTTCATCTTTGAACCCAAATCTTTCTGAAAAGATTTCAAGAATTATGCAGTAAATTGTACACCTCCATATGAAATAATGGAGACCAAAATTCCATGAAGTCTTACCATTTCTTGAATGTACAACTTCGCATAATCCTCTTCTGAATGAGTAGTTTTTACTCGTAAAAAATTGGCTGATTTGGTCATTCTATCGATAATCACTCAAATAGAATTATTCTGCCTGCAAGACTTTGGTAACCCTGTGATGAAGTCCATATTAATAATCTCCCACTTCCACCTTGGGGGCGCTCCGGGCTTGTTTGTGAGGAAGAATAATAGTTTCTTTAGTTTGTGTATAGATTACCGTCAGGTGGAAAAGGTTACCATCAAGAACAAATATCTTTTTTCAAGGATCGATGATTTATTTGATCAACTTCAGGGTGCTTCCTATTTCTCAAAAATTGACCTCAGATCAGGCTACCTTCATTTGAGAGTATGGGAATGTGATATTCCAAAGGCAACATCCAGGACCCGTTATGAGTTCTTGGTCATTTCATTTGGGTTGACTAATGCACCAACAACATTCATGGACTTCATGAATAATAGGGTCTTCAAACCTTATTTAGATATGTTTGTTATCTTCTTCATTAATGACATATAATGTATTCAAGGAATGAAGAAGATCGTCTTAGTCACCTTAGAATAGTCCTTCAGACTTTGAAAGATAGAGAATTGTTTGCCAAGTTCTCTATATGTAAATTTTGGTTGGAATTTGTGGCTTTATTGTGCCACATAGTTTCCAGTTATGGGATTAGAGTTGATAATCAGAAAATTAAGGCAATGCAGAATTGACCTAGACCCACATCTCTAACTGATATTCGGAGTTTCTTGGGTTTTGTTGGCTATTGTAGAAGGTTCGTAGAGGGGTTCTCATCTATTCATCCCCTTTTACGAATTTGACTTAGAAAACAGTGAAGTTTCAATGGTCTGAAGCTTGTGATAAAAGCTTTTAAGAATTGAAAAAGAGTTTGACTACTGCCCCAGTTTTGACCTTACTAGAAGGTACTAAAGGTTTTGTGGTGTATTGTGATACATCTAGAGTGGGTTTGGGTTGTGTGTTAATGCAAAATGGCAAAGTTATAGCTTATGCCTCTAGAGAGATAAAAGTTTATGAAAAGAATTATCCAACCCATGACGAGTTGGTTGCGATAGTATTCACCTTGAAGATATGGAGTCACTATTTGTATAGTGTTCATGTTGATGTATTCACTGACCACAAGAACCTACAATATGTTTTCACTCAGAGGGAGCTTAATATTAGACAAAGAAGATGGTTAGAATTTCTCAAGGATTATGATCTGAGTATTCTTTACCACCCAAGTAAGGCAAATGTTGTTGTTGATGTCTTAAGCAGGTTGTCTATGGGCAGTACTGTAACACCCCGTATCCAAAACAGACCAAAAACTAGTTTTTCAGAAAAATCTGCAGGTGCAACCAACGGTGGATCGACGGAACATAGTCTAAACCACGGTCCATCCTGCACATCCGTCGACGGGGTCAGAAACTCCCAAAAATCTCAGCCCAGGAAAATTGGTTAAGTCTTGGTCGACGGACTGACCTACGGTCCGTAGGTTAGACTACGGTCCGTAGTACGTGACCGTTGATCGAGACCCCATTCACCCACTCTCAAGAACCACGGATGACCAGAATGGTCCGTAGGTCTGACCATAGGTGGGAACTAGAAGCCAGTTAAGGGGGAAATATAGTAGAGTCAACTTTAAATGATCATATCTCTCAGCATAAAATGAATTAGGTGTCCCATGACATATCAACAGATAGATAATTGAATTAGCTTTCCATATCCACCGACCTTACTAAAATCAAATCTTCGAGTAAAAAGTTATGCCCGTTTTAGAAAAGGCTATCGAATAGGCCCAACCTACGGACCAAACGACGGACCGTCGATTGAACGACGGACCGTCTGTCCAGGTCGTCGTTTGGTCTGACAGTAACTTACCCAGGGGTCTTTTGATTTTTTCCCAATTCGTTTAAACCTTAATATATATCGTTTTGATCCTAAATCATCATATTTTAGTCAGCTTAAGCCTAGAAACATAACTAAAACTTACCTAAGTCAAAATCATTAATCAAAAGTTAGAAAATTAGAAGCAAGAAATGAGAAAAAGCTCAAGAACCCTAGTTCAAGAACGCAACAACTTTCCAGCAGTTCCAGCCATGAAATCTAAGTGTTTGTCCGTGAATTACATCACCAGGTATGTGGGATTTCACTAGTGGGTTCCTTTCACCCATTGGGTCTCTAGTTTTCAGTCAGATTCTTGATTCTCTTATTATGATTAAACCTAGGGTTTCTAGAACTTCAACAGAACTTTATGAATTTATTAGTTATATGTTCCAAATCAGATTATCATGTTATTATTCAGTTTATCGCATGAATTTCAGAACCCTAGCTTTGTATTCCTTTAGTTTTTGAATTACACATCTAGGTCAGATATTTCAGTTATTTCATATATACATGCCTCAGTTATAAATGCATAATTACCAGATTAATTGTTGCATTCTCAGTTTGCATGTTTAGTTTTGAGTTATCCAGTATTTACAAAAACTCAGTCATAATCAGTTAATTACAAAATTCATTGGGAGTAGCATAATACCAAGTTGGACTAGGGTTCAGCGTACCCAAATAGTCCCAGAACTACTAGCCAAGTAAGTTGTAAGTCCCCTCTATGGGCAATCAGTTTAGTGATCACGCCAGCATGTCTTTATACCTTTGGCATGGTATATTGGGTCCTCTTGATGGGGCGTATACATCGGACTCCACATTTAGCTCATGTTGTTTTATTATCGATTATTAGTAGCTCCCACAGTTCAGTCAGACTCTCTGCATTGACCATTTATCAGTTTATTCAGTATTCAGTTTCAGATGTTATAAATTGGTCATTGCATCCAGTTAGCTCAGAATTTAGTATATTATGTACAGATTATTAAACTTGCTTTTGTGCTTGTTCAGTTATGTTTTATTTCAGCTTTAGTCTATCCTACATGCTCAGTACCTTCAAGTACTGACGCATACGTGCGCTACATCTTCTCGTGATGTAGGTTCAGGTTCTCAGCATCCAGATCACGCATAGATCGATTTCCAATCTCCATTTCAGCAGATTCAGTGGTGAGTTCTCATTCTCCGAGGACAACAGTCATGAGTTTCATTTCAGTCTTTTAGTCATTTAGTTTCAGTTTTGCTAGATTTAGCTGGGGCTTGTCCCAGTATTTCTAGTCCAGTTTAGAGGCTTATTTCAGACATAGTTAGTTTCAGCTCAGCGTTGAGTTGATATTTTCTTTGTATTAAACTCATCATTTTTCATATCTCTCAGATTTAGCATATGGGTATTCCCCATCTAATCATTTTAAGTATGATTTAGCTTCCGCATAGTATATTATTCTTTAGTATACTCATGATCATGCCAGTAGGGTTAGCTTGGGATCACTTGTGGTCCTAGGTTCCGTGTCCGCATCTCGGGGTAGCTCGAGGCGTGACAAGTACCGCCCACCTTGAGGAAGAGAAGAAAGAACTAGCCAAAGTTGTGCATAGATTGGCACACTTAGAATTCCGATTCATGGATCCCAATGGGGCTGACTCTTTATTAGTGTCAGAAGTAAAAGGCAGGCAAGACCAAGATCCCATTTTGCTTGAATTGAAAGCAAATGTTCATCATCAAATGTATTAGCTTCTCAACAAGAAAGAGATGGTGTATTGAGATATCAACGTAGTTGTGTGTACTGAAAGTGGATTGATTCCAAGAGAGAACTATGGAGGAAGTTCATAGATCCAGATATTCCATTCATCAAGGTTCCACAAAAATGTATCGTGACTTGAGGGAATTATATTGGTGAAATGGTATGAAGAAGGGCATTGCAGAGTTTGTTGTTATGTTCCCAAATTGCCAACAAGTAAAAGTAGAGCACCAAAGGCCTATTGGTTTGGCACAGAATATAGAATTTTAGAATGGAGGTGTGAGATAATTAACATTGATTTCATCACAGGCTTACAAAGGTCTCGGAGGTAACGATTCTCTTTGGGTGATTGTCGTCAGAATGACAAAATCAGCCCACTTTTTGTCGGTAAAGACTACCCATTCAACAGAAAATTATACTAAGTTCTATATTCAAGAGGTTGTAAGACTTGATGGGGTTCCAGTCTCCATTGTGTCAGATAGATGTGCACAATTTACTGCACAGTTTTGGAAATATTTTCTGCAAGGCTTGGGTTCAAAAGTGAACTTAAGTACTGCCTTCCATCCTTAGACAGATGGGTAAGCAGAGTGCGCTATTTAGACATTAGAGATATGTTTAGGGCATGTGTGATTGATTTCAAAAGGAATTAGGGTGATCACCTAACTCTAATTGAGTTTGCCTACAACAATAGTTACCACTCTAGCATCCAAATGGCACCATATGAATCTCTTTATGGGAGAAGATGCAGATCCCCTATTGGATGGTTTGAATTATGTGAAGCAGGGTTGATAGGACCAAATTTACTTCACTAAGCTATATGGAAAAGGATAAAGTGATTTAAGAGAAGTTAGAACGGCACAGAGCCATCAGATTTCCTATACGGATGTTAGGAGAAGAGCATTAGAGTTTGAAGCAGATGATTGGTTTAACTTGAAAGTTTCACCCATGAAGGGTGTTATGAGGTTTGGTAAAAAGGGGAAGCTGAGTCCTCAGTATATTGGACCTTAAAGAATATCCAAGAGAATTTGCAATGTAGCTTATGAGTTGGAGCTACCACAAGAGTTAGCAATTATTCATCAAGTATTACATGTCTCTATGTTAAAGAAGTACATGGGCGATCCTTCTTTGATCATACCAACCAAAAATATTAGGATCAAAGATAACTTGTTTGTCATAAAATAAATTACAGGCGTTATACAAGTCTTTTTTGTTTCATTTGTTTACTGTATTTTGTTTGTTTGTCTATTTAAAGTGCATAAATAAAATTTAACTTAATAATAATAAAAAATACTTATATGTAAAATCAAGGAATTACTTCACTTTCTATGTTTAATTAATTTCAATTATAAATATGAAATGCATTTATTAATTATGTATTAAATTCTATTTTATATTAAATAATATTAAATTATAATTCATAATTTAATACAATTTTCCATTAATAATTTGACTCAACAATCACTAACTAATATTTTTGGAATTTTGTTTTGAATTACACATATATAAAACATTTAAATTTCATGTGGATAGTTAAATTTGATTATTTTTTTTTATAAGAAACAAGAATAGCTTTATAATAGCTTAAAATAAATATATAGTAACCTAAAAATGTAGTTGATCATAAATATTAGAATAATATTATAACAACAAAAGTTATATACTAAGTCATTGTAACACTCCTAAAAATGAACTAGGTAAACTAGAGCCTAACATGTGTGTCATGAGTTTAATGTTGAAGAAGAAGAAAACTGACAATTGGAACATGTCAAAGGAATAGGTCCAACACATTTGACTGACTTGTCTACATCAAGTGTTGATGAATAAGGAAGCTGAGGACTGGAACATGTCGAAAGAACAGGTCTAACGAAGCTGAATGGCGAGTTACAACACTACTGAAGAATTAGAGTCGCACAAGAATTAGACTACCTATGTTACTTAGGATTATATTTCGTCTAAAGTTATTTTTATTATTTGCATTATAGTACAACTAGGATTAGATTATTTATAATTGCATTATTATTATTATAGTACTTATAGGTATTGTAGTAGGAGTCTATGTATAGTTAACTTAGGACTGTACAATTCTCTCCTATATAAGTAGTATGCTATTAACATTATTATTTATCAATAATATCATTATTGATCAATACGATCAATGATCAACATATTAATTTATCAATATTGATCAACCTATCAATACGATCAATACTATCAATACATCAATAAATCCTTGATTTCTCTACGTGAGATTTCTACATGGATTTCTTCATTTATAATGTCTTAAAATGATGAGTTATAGTATTAGGATTTAGTTTGAAGATTTTGGAAGAGTTGGGAAGTGAAACGTCAAGGAACGTCCAAGATGTTTGAAAGTTTACCTTTATGTGTTCTAGTGTGCCTTTGCATGTTTTATGTGTTGTTTGGTGTCTAAATTAATAAGAGAGGACCCTAACATCAAAAAGAAACTATTTAGGGTTGAAACATTTGGGCACGAATCCCCAAGGACCTCCCTAGGGGTCCTTGAGTAGGACCCAACCTTGGACTAACAAGCCGCCCATGGCAGCAGTAAAATGTACATGGGTGGAACCAGTCCGCATCGCGGACTTGGTTCAGAAAGTACAAAATTTTGGTCCACGTCGCGAGACACAACGTGGACTCCACTATTTCGATTTTTTTTTTTCAAAAATCTTGTGGGAACAGCTCCGCATCGCGGACTTGCTCCCCGACAATAATTTCGAAAATGAAAGTTAAGTTTGACTTGTCTAAAAGGTCCAATTGATGTGGGGGTATTTTGGGTACTTAAGTCATATTTAACCCTTTTCCCAAGTCATACCCCCAATACCCAATAAGAAATCAAAAATCCAAAACCCTCTTCTCTTCCAAATTCTCTCAAACCTCCATTGGAGGCCAAACTCAAGCTCAAGCTAGAAAGTGAATTTTCAAGTGTTTTCTTCTCCGAATTTCATGGGTTTTTCTTCAATTGAGGTATGTTATTTCATCCTTGACTGTTCTTCCAATGAAGGAGCCAATTTCAAATGCTTTTCAAAGTTGTTCAAAACATAGAATTTCCTATTTTTACTCCTAGCCATGGGTTCTTGCATGAAATGATTTAAATCATTGATTTATGATATAATTTATGTTAATTGAATGCTTTAAGATCAAAATCTCTATGAACCCATGCATTACACAAAATCCTAATTTTGGCTCTAATTTGAGTGATTTGATCATGACTTAATCGTATTGAATTCATGTGTTGATTGTATTGGGCTATTGAATTATGTATAGATTATGATAAAATTACTTATAGGCTGCCTTAATTTGATGATATTCAGATTTTATGTTGTTGAATCATTGGTATGGTTTGGTTGTTGGGTTAGTATTGGGTATATCGCTATTGGTAATAGCCTTTGTGAAGTGAATTGATTGAAAGGGCTGAGGAATGGTGATGTTGATGATGGAAAGGTGGTAAGTTGACCTAATCTTTCTATATTGTGTAGAATTGATATTGAATTGTATTGATTGATATGATCCACTTATGGTGACGATATTTATGTGTTATAATTGTTATGATCATGGCCTTGTCGGCATTATATTATGTGAATTATGATGGTATCATTGTTACATCTTGTAAAGGTGCTCAATGTGAAGGATCATGTGGTATATGTGTATGTGTGATATGAAGGCATAATTTCTCCTAATTGGTTATATGTGATCACGATAGACTAGGGTGATATCTCTATATGTGTTGCTGGTGTATCTTTCTAGGTAGAATTAGTGGTTCCTACATGATACTAGAAGCTTATTGAATATGTGATAAGGTAATGATGATGTGTCTTGATTTGTAGACCTATGTCCCTCTACTTAATACATAAAGTATGTGAATGTGAACTCTCGACTTAAAAGGCTTAAGCAGCTTTATCATGTATGTGTATGAATGAATGTTATGTGAAAGTCTAGGATCGGTAGACCTAAGATGGTACCCTTCTAAGTATGAATAATATATGCCCTCAAACATATAAGAAGGTCAATAACTTGGAACTCTCAATATAGAAAGAAGGTTATGACATCTTTGATGTTGAAAGCAGTAATGGTACCTTTTTGTGTGAATGATGAACTTAGGGATAGGTTTGTTGGAACGACATGAAACCATCTCTAAGGAAGTCATTGAGCTATCCTTATTGACCATTGAGTGGCAGCCCTAGTGGACCCATCTTTGGTAGGAGTATTATGATTTGGTATGACTAAAACATGGTACCTTTTCATATGCCTCTATGTGATTGAACTTACTCTATGAGAACATGGCTAGCACCTAGTGAATATGCTTGTGGTAGTGACTCTACTTAAGATGATACTAGAGTACAAGGAAACCCTTGATATTCCTTAACTGTGTGTCTACATGGGATGTGTCGTAGTTCTACCCTTGGCAAGTAGAACACCCTTCATCAGAGTAGGGTAGACTCATGATTCCATGCCTAGCTAGTATGGTCTATTTCGGTTAATGCCTATTCTCATCATGTGGGATGCATTCTAGTGTTGGAGAAGTTCTACAAAGTGTAGGTAGTGGAATGGGACACTATCGATACATGACATGAGTAGACTTTGAAGATACTAGGATGAGGGTTCCCTAGGTCTTCAAAGACTATTATGTGAAGTCATATAAATGGTTGATTGTGTCTTAATTGGCTTAATGAGTGATGATGACTTAAGTAATGTATGTTAAATCAAAGGATCCCTATCTAGGGTATCTTTGAGGATTACTTAAGTAGGCTGGGAGAGGGTGTATGAGCGGTCTCTTCATGTCTTACTCCAGTGAGTCTTAGGGTAACCTTGGATAGAGAGTCTGATGAAAAGGGAATAATCTTGCTTTAGGTAGTCTTAAGGATTGCTTTGGTGTGCTTGAAGAGGGTGTATGAGCGGTCTCTTCTTGTCTTACTTAAGTAAGTCTAAGGATAACTTTTGGTAGGAGGTGTATATGCTTATGTGGTTTCTAAGTGATGATAGTGTTATATTGTGGATTACTTGGAGTATGGCTTATATGTGTATGTTGACTTGAAAGTGATTTTTATACTTGTTTTATGAGGTTTTCTTCAAAAGAGCATACAAAGCATGTTATAATCAAATGTCCGTTTTAGCAATATTTTATTGCATTTCACCATAGTTAGTGCATTCAATGTACTAATTCCATATGTTGTTTTATCTTTAAAGGTGTGGATGGCAAGTGAGGAGTTTATTGAAGTGAACCTTGGGATTTGTATCCACTCAAGAAAGTCTTGGTATGTCCTCACATGATTCGAGGACATAGTCATGTTTAGCTTTTCGTTACAAAAGATATTGTATTAGACTTGGTATTTCCTTTTTAATGAAGTATGGGATGTGACCCAAGATATGCATATGTCTCATATAGCTACAAGGAGACGTAGCATTTCCTATGTTTTCTATAAAAGATATTTATTCTATTGTTGTGAAAAGTTTTAATTTTGCACTGCTTGTCATATATATATATATATATATATATATATATACAACTTTTGAGAGGTCGAGTACGTCGCGTTACGACTTGAGAATACCATATTTTCTAGGGTATACTCTCCGATCGTGACAGACATTGAAATAATATGATCATAAATTAGTAATTATGATATTTTGAAAATATACGCGCAACACGCGGGTACGAATATTAGTAAGTAAATAAAAATAAGGGTTGAAAATACAAAAAATGAACGGAAAAAATATAATAATTGGTAACTACATAAAAATTATAATACATTTCAAAGCAAAAAGAACGGTGACAAAAACAGATTGTTACATCCGCAAACAAATGGCATCATGAACATAAAATTTTATTTTTCAATTACTTTTTTATAATTTAAATAAAAATGAAACTCTTCATTATCATAAAAAATTTTATTGTTAAAATGAGATAATTATAGTAATTTTTTTCATAACAAAGAAAAAGTAGAACAATAAAGGATCAAATAACTAGCATTGAAAATATAATACATTTAGCTAAATTATTTATACAAATAAAATTTTAAAAAATTCTAGCAAAAGTAACTAAGTTGCAAATACAATTCAAAGTGAAAAAATAATCTCTAATTATGCTTTATTTTTTTTCCTACCATCTTCCTTTTCAAGTAGATCCGCCATCATGTTTGATCAATTGTCAAACTCTTCATTATATGCAACCAACTGAATTAAAAAAATATATCATATACCAATTAAAAGTAATTATGTCAAAAGAAAGAACGAAATATAAGCTATATGTAATATATTTGTATATTATTATTTCAATAGTACTAACAATAATAAATAATAATTATTTCTTGAAATCTAACACATATTATAATCAAACTATATATATTCGGAAAATTAACTATTAGAAAGAGCAATTGCATACAGACAACACATTGTTAAGAATTACAGAGATTTTTTTAATTATACTTAATTGATGAATGATAATACAAACATAAAAAAAAATATTTAGAAAGCATGTCTAAGTATATAAAAATAAAAAGAAAGACTCGAGAATGAAATATATCTTACCTTCATGTACTTTTTTTGTTACATGTTAGTTGATTCACAAACAAGTATGATGAAGAAGATAAACTATAACTTTGTATGTAAATCTTCATGAATATATATATGAATTTATATAAACAAAATAGAGGAAATTAAAAAAATAAGAACTTGAGAATGATATATTAATTCATGTAGCTTTTATTGTTACATATTAGTTTCATTTACAAACCAAATACAAATATATATAGACAAAAATAGAAGAAACAAGAAATAAAAAATTGCAATGAAATACTTCTTACCCTTATTTACTTCTTTTTTGTTACAAACCAAACCAATATGATGAAAAGAGAGGATAATTGTGAATGTGAATCTTCATGAAACTAATATGAATTTATAGGCTAAAGAAATACCATAAGACATTATAAAAACTTACCAATTTAAGTTTGGAGTTTATGGACATAAAAATTATGAGAGTTATGAATATTATTTAAAAGTAAAAGTTAAAGACGGGCAAAGTCATGGGTAATAACTCCTTGCGAATAAATTAAAAAATAAATATTAAAATACTTAGAATGTAAAAAAACATTATTATCATTTTATGATTAGAAATGAGATGGACTAGTAGAAAAAAATATGTGGAGAGTTTTTTGTTGTAAATGTTCCTACATTAATAAAATTTTATTTTTATAAATTTAGTAATATATTTTTACAATACAATAATTATTTTGAATTAAAAAAATAGTCAAAAAAAGATAAATTATGCTTCTCCTTTTATTATAAGTGAGACAACAAATTTAAAAAAAATATGAAGAGTTTTTGTTATAAATGTTCCACCATCAATAATATATATTTATTGGTAATAAATTTAAGTAGTTTATTTTTATGATATAATAATTAATTTTAAAAAAAAATAAGTCAAAAAAGAAGACAAAAGCTAAATGTAAATGGAGGCCATCGAGAGGTGTTACATCACCATGTCTATGATCCTCCTTTATATATATATATATATATAGATTTCCCAAGACCAAGATTTTTACTATGTATAAATGTCATTAGAAGAAAATTAAATGGACCAAATTTCATAGTTTTTCTTGTTATACAATCTGAAATGAAATTTGAAAGTAAATATGATGACAAAATTCAATCTTTATAGGATGAATTTTAAAAGTAAATATGATGGCTTTTATGATGATAGATGTTCGACCTCTTCCTAGTGAACTTTAAAAGTAAATATGATGGTTGTTATGAAGACATAAGTCTATCCTCTATCGGATGAACATTAAAAGTAAATATAATGGCCTTTACATACGGTAACTAACGTTCAGCCTCCGTTAAATGAACTGTCAAAGTAAGTATAATGATATTTACGACAATAAATGTTCATCCTCTAGACGACTTTAAAAGTAAATATAATAGCATTTTCAACGATAGACAAACATCCTCTACCAGATGAACTTTAAAAGTAAATATGATGACATTTACATATGGTGATAGACGTTAATCTTCTAGTGCATGAACTCCAAAATTAAATATAATGACCTTTACGACAACAAAAAGTTTATCCTCCACTAGAAGAACTGCCAAAATAAATATAATAATCTTTATAACGTCATATATCCATTTTCTATCCTATAAACTTTAAAAGTAAATATAATTACATTTATGACGACATACCACATCCTCTAGCAGGTGAAACTAAATATAATGATTTTTACAATCTCGTTTAACCTTTGTATTGAATTTGGTTGATGAAGAGTAATTTGTTGGGTATACAACAAGAGTTCATGGGAAATGGAGGGAAGATGAAAATAGAGGAACTTGAAAAATTATTATGCCTTGGTAAAGAGGCATTTCTCCCTCATTGGTGGTGCAAAGAGAAATAGAAGTGTTTAAATAAAGAAACCCTTCTATTAGTTGTTAAAAGGGTTGGAAAGAGAGACCCCCTCGAGCCGCCGCTCGTTTGCCTCGACTTTGGCTATGACTTTGGCTTTGGATTCTGAAGATGATCGATCGAGAGATCATCTTTTGGACAGAATTTGTTTTAATTATTTAATTAATTAAATTAAATGGGAAAACTTTTTCAATTATTTTGTTACTTAATCGAAATGTTCCCACCTGACTCGGATCTGCGCGATCCGTTTTATTTAAAACACCTTTCCATTTTAATTTGAATTTGTCACGTTGGAGATTATTGTTCTGAAAGGTTGCAACCTTTCAAGAACATCCATGACCGTTTGAAAGGTTGCAAACTTTCATGAATGGTTATGTGGTTTTTGAAAGGTTGCGACCTTTCGGAACAAGTGCTTCTCAGATATAGATACCAGTGATTCTTCGAACTTTTATTTACAAAAATTTCTGATTTCTTCTTTTTTTACACAAATTTTATTCGTGTACTTTTCTACCGTTGAGTGGCTCGCTGACACCAGAGTTTTGGGTATCAATACACGGGTGTTTCAGATCATTCTATCATGGGAAGACATATTCCAAATTAAGCCTCAGATACTAGAGGGGGATAATTTCCTTAAGAGGAAATTGTGCATTCAGTGGGCTTGATTTCTTCCACAATTCTGTTAATTACAGATTCTGGTACGTTTTACAAATTTTAGTTTTTGTTAATTAATTCTTGTTCTTCACTCTGTGGTTTAAACTTTGTAACTTAGTGTTTCTGTAAAGGTTTTTTTTATCACTAGTATTGTTTATAATACAAACTGTATAAGAATATTAAGGAAATTACATTATTTATTGTTAATATGTGCTTCTGGTGGAGACAAAAACCTTCATGGTTTGATACATTAAGTTTGCAGTTTAAGTTAATGTTTAGTGAAGGAATTGTAACGATTTTTGATTATTAGAAATGACAACTGAGAATGCTACCACTTCGGTGGTTGTTGTTGTACCAATCAGAACTGTTGTACCACTAGTAGAGAAATCGGGAAAATTCTCTGGTGTGAATTTTAAAGGATGGCAACAACGTGTATTTTTCTTGATTACCACTCTTGGTCTGCAAAAATTTACTAACAAAGAAACTCCAGTGCCTGCTGCTCATATGACGGACAGATAAAAGTTCATGATTATTGAAGCATGGAAACAAGTAGACTTCCTATGTATGGGCTACATTTTAGGTGCTTTAGAAGATGACTTATATAATGTCTATAGTGGAATGACAACTCTGAAAGAATTGTGGAATGCACTTGAGAAGAAATATAGGACAGAAGATGCCTGCTTGAAAAAGTTTGTGATCGCAAAGTTTAGAGTGTAAATTGTGTGATAGTAAAACTGTTGGATAAGAAGTCTAGAACTTCAAATTATTTTCCATAATCTGATTTTTGAGGATATGGTAGTAAATGAAGCTTTTTAGGTGACTGCAATGATCGATAAGTTACCTCTGTCGTGGAATGACTAAAACAATTATCTAAAGCACAAATGCAAGTAAATGAAGCTTGAAGATCTTATGATTCGGCTCAAGATCGAGGAAGATAACAAGACCGTCAAAAACATGTCTCAAGGGAATTTGAAAGTATTGGGTGTTAGTACTGTTCAAGAAGCTCCTACCAAAGACAAGAAGAGAAAAAATTCCAACGGACAAAAGTCAGAACAGGCCAAGAAGAAATTCAAGGGCAACTGTTACAATTGTGGTAGGATGGTCACAAGTCTTCTGACTGTCCTACTCTAGGAAATGAGAATGACAAATGCAAAAGTCAAGCAAACCGTGGAAGTGACGGAAGGTGCAGATGACCTTTGTACAATGATCTCAGAATGTAAATTAGTTAGAAATCCCAAGGAGTGGCTTCTTCACTCAAGTATCACTTGACATATTTTCTATGCAAAAGCAGTCTTTGCGATGTAAACTCCTACTGAGTTCAATTTAAATTTGTTCATGGGATACATATAAAGAACAAGGATTGCATTGACTAGAAAAGTAATATTGAAAATGACATCCGACAAGGTGTTGACTTTGAATAGCGTTCTGCACATTCCTACTATTAGGAAGAATTCACTTTTTGCTGCACTGCTCGTTAAGAATGGGTTAAGTGTGTCCTAGTTAGTGACAAAGTTGTAATAAGTAAGAATGAAATGTTCTTAGGAAAGGGATATCACCCTAAGGTCCTCTTCAAACTGAATATAATGGTTGTCGACAATATTAATAAAATTATGCTGTCGTTTACTTATTCGAGTCAAATGATTTATCATGCCTGTTTGGGATATGTAAATTACAAAGCCTTGAAAAAATTTATTGTTTTATAAGTATTGTCCGACTTCAAATGTGATAAATCAAAATGTGAATTTTTTTGTGGAATTTAAGTTTGTTAAATATCCTTATAAGTGTGTTGACAGCAATTCAAAACCTTTAGAATTAATTCGCACTATATGCGGCATGAAGTCAATACCATCTCATGGTGGGAAAAAGTATTTTATAACTTTTATTGATTATTACACTTGATTGTTTTATGTATATTGGCTCAATAGTAAGGATGAAGTAATTGACGCATTTAAGCAATACAAAAATGAAGTGGAAAATCAATTTAATCCAAAGATAAAAATGATTCAGAGTGATAGGGGTGGAGAATACAGTTATCCTTTTGTGGAGATGTGTTTGTAATATGGTATTATTCATCAAACTATTGCACCATATACACACACTCAAATGGATTGGTGGAACGGAAGAACACAACATTAAAGAAAATGAAGAATACCTTGATTGTTACACCCCAGAAATCCAATAACCTAGACTAGAGACTCACTTAATAATAATGATAATTATAGGCCTAAATAAGTGTATTTAACTCAATTTGAAAGTATAAGAGCCAAAACGTCAAGGGACGATCATGACATCTGGTGTACTAGTAACCTAAACTAGTGTGGTACCAGTGGTTGTAGGATGTTTACAAAGAAGTATCTAAAGGGTTGTCAATGAAGAGATCATGAGGGTGGACATAGGTGCCTAAGAGAGGATTAAAGGAGTTAGGGCCAAAGGAGGAGTGCCAACCTTGAGGGGCAAGCCAAATCCAAAGGCCAAGGCTGCCCCAAAAAGGGAGGCTACTGCCTCACCCTTCACGAACATGACCACTTAATGAGGTGTAGTTTAGGTATTTTAGGGTTTGACTATATATTAGTTTTATGTCATTTATCACCCATTTCCCACTTGAAAATACAAACACAAATTGAAACCCAATTTTTCCCACTTCTCTCTACATTATCTCTCTACTTCATCCTCCATTGAAGACACATTGAAGTTCAAGAACAAGACTCAAATCTCCAATTTTCTTACACAAATATCGTGGATAAAGTGTCACCAAGGTATGGTTTCTTTCACTCTTAGTATTCCTTTTCCCAAAAGGTCATCTCAAGGAAATTTTCAAACTTCTCCTAACTAGGGTTTCTCTCTACACATGAATCTTCTTTGAACAATGAAATTAAGGAATCATTGTGATGAATTATGGTCAATTAATGTTGTTTAAGTATACATTGATGGTTAATTCTTGTTATTCACTCAAGATTCCCATGGACCATGTATTTCCCTAATTTCATGAAAACCTTGAATTGATATGGTGAATTGTGAAGATGATAATTATGTTGATTGACTACATTGATGTTAATTATGTAATTGCTTCTTGAATTACCTTGTTTTGTGTATTGATTATGCATACTTGCTTGATGAAAGTATGGAGTCCCATGCAAGGGCAATAAGGTATGAATATTGGTTCTTTCTTGAACTCAATTATGTATGATGAATTACTTGGATAGTAATGGTGTGATAACTAATGTGTTGTTCTCGTGTTGATGCCAAGGTTTCCTCATCCTTAACCTATACTCTTGAATTGGCTATGAAGTATGAATGTATGTTACGCTAGGTTGGTTATATGATTGAAAGGTAGTTCTCATGATTATAATAAGGTGTTAAGTGAAAGGTTTACTCACTTGTTAGTGGTTTCTAAATTGAAAGGATTGTTCTCACTTAGGATTACCTATGAGCTATTATGATAAGATGTTTACATAGAGGTCTAGTAGAGACTAATATGAACTTGTATGATGAATAAAGATGATAACTAAATGGAATAAATTCTTAGCACCGAAAGGGCATGTAAATGAGATGAGGGTATCACGCTTAGTAAGTCTTGCTCCCCACATTGGTTTCCTCACGTTTAGCAAGTCCAGATTCCCAAGTTATGTGTTGTCTCATGAGATGGAAACCCCCACTTATCAAGTTAGGGTTTCTAATAACAATCTTCTTGACCCTTAACTTTGTGCCCACATAGGACTCTAGCTTAGTGGATCCACCTAGATATCTATGTACGAAAGGTTACACCTTAGGCAAGTGTTAACCCTCTTTTTTTGGTGTGGGAGTAGAACATTGGATTCTATGTAGCTCACATGGTATAATGTCGGTTATTGCAAATTCTTTCCCTAATGTAAAAGTAAATGAATAAAGAAAATGTGTGAACTCTTATTACAACTTTCTTAAAGGTTTCTACATAGTGTTAGGGAGAGTATGAGACTTCTCTTACACATTGCACTTGTGGGATCCTAAGGGATGGTCCTAGTAGTGTTCTTGTATGAATAAGCTGATATGTGTTGTGTTGATAAGCTATGAGCGATCTTTATGAATAAAACATGTCATGTTGAAATATGAGGTTATGTGGTAAGTATGAAGTAGGTGGCTTAATGTGATACTTAGCTTGGACTAGGATTATCGGGTTGTATTCTTTGCATTGCACAAGCATTGTTTGGGTTGCTTACATGTTGGGTTAATATTAGGTTGAGTTGACTTATAATGCTTACTATATGTGCATGTTGGGTTAAATTGATAGAAAACACGATTTTGACTAAAATGTCCCTTTTTTCATTGGTGATTTTTATGCATAGGAGTCATACTTAGTACATGTGATGTACTGGCCCATATTTTCTTCCCTCTTCCCCGACAATGTAGGTTCCGGTCATTGAAGAGCTTCTAGGCCATTTGCAAGGAAGACTTGGACCTTTTCCCAAGTTGTTGGTGAGTCCTCAAGTCCGAGGATGGTGCCACTTTTCTAGCTTTATTAGTATTGGATATGTCTAAGACAATTGTTCCTTTCCTCATAATTGAGACTTTGTTGTAAGCCTATATGTGGCATATTGTACTAGTTTAAGGGCTATGCCTAAATTTTTATGCTTCAATGATAGATGGTTTATATCTGATACAATATTAGAATACTTCATATGAATTAACTATGTTGCATAAATGGGAAGTCTATGTAAATTTCATATATATATATGATAAGCGAGAAACTAAGTATACTTCATATGTAAAAGTTTTTAAATTTTCCGCATTTTTTTCTACCTATGATATGCCATGATTCTAAGGGCTCGTCCAAGGCCTTTTCGAGGACAATGACGCCGGTTACGTCTAGGGGGTGCTACCCGGTCGTGACAAACTTGATATCAGAGCATGAGGTTGAGTAATCTTAGGATCAATGTCTCACTAAACCACGTCAAGTAGAGTCTTTTTCATAATTGTGAAGCGCGCCACACTTATGAATGAGAGGTTATGTGATGCTTAGGAAATTCTTATCTTCTTGGTATTCCTATGTTGTGCATCAAGAGTCTTAACTCTATGTGTCCTTTATTCTAATCTTTTTCTTGTGCTTATAGGCACTTAATACAAGAAGGAACAACACTCAAAGGGCCGAAGAGGAGAATGTGAATGAGGCGGTTCCACCTCAAGCTTCTCAAAACCCTCAAGCTCCTATTGAAGAAGGAGCTATGTCTAATGTTGAGATAAGGGAGGCCATTCATAGCTTGACTCAAGTGTTGGCTACTCAAATTGATAGGTATGCTAGGGTACAAGTGAACCCCAATGTTAGCACCACCGCATCAAGGATAAGGGATTTCACAAGGATGAATCCCCCTACTTTCTTTGGCTCCAAGGTGGAAGTAGACCCACAAGGGTTATATATGAGGCATTCAAGGTGCTTGATGCCATGGGTGTGACTGAGTAGCCGCCTATAAACTCAAAGATGTGGCTCAAGTTTGGTATGAACAATGGAAAGATGAGAGGCCGGTTAGAGAAGACCGGATTACTTAGGGGGCTTTCAAAATGACCTTCCTTAGTAGGTTCTTTCCCTTGGAAATAAGGGAGAGGAAAATTCAAGAATTCATCAACCTTCGCCAAGGGGGTATGACTGTGAAGGACTATAACCTCAAGTTCACTCAACTATAAAAATATGCTCCTACTATGGTGGAGGATTCTAGGACTAAGATGAACAAATTTGTTGTGGAGATATTCAATCTTTTGGTTAATGAATGTAGGTCAACTATGTTTATTCCTAGGATGGAAATATCTCATCTAATGGTTCATACCGAGCAAATTGGGGAGCTAAATCTTAAGCAAGTTGGTAGGGAGTTGAAGAAGACAAGGGTCGAAGATGGAAATTTTTCCACGACTAGATTTGAGTTTCAAGATAAGCCAAGGTTCAAGAATAGGTTTTCCAACCAAGGCCCTTCTAACACCATAAGGGTCAACAAAGGTAAAGGGTCTACACCCAAGCCTTAAGAGGGAAAAGGTAGTGGTCCATATGTTGAGAAGCCTATTTGTGCTAAGTGTTGTAGAAAACATGAAGGCAAGTGTCTAGTTGGCACGGGTAATTGATATACTTGTGGTAAGAGTGGCCAAATTAAGAGGGATTTTTCTATGATGAAGTCTCAAGAAATGGAAAATGCTCAAGCATAAGCAAGTTCTCCCAATCCCGATGCTCCTACGAAGAATCAATTTTATGCTCTCCGCTCTAGGGGAATCAAGAGGATTCTCCTGATATTGTCACTGGTATGTTACAAGTATTTTCCATTAATGTTTATGCATTATTAGATCCCGGTGCCACTTTATGTTTTGTAACTCCTTTAGTGGCCATGAAGTTTGATGTGTTAGCCGATATTTTAACTGAACCTTTTTCGGTCATTACTCCGCTGGGTGACTCCGTCGTTCCGAAAAGAGTCTATAGGAGTTGTCCCATATTATTTCCCAATAGAGTTACATTGGTCGATTTGGTAAAACTCGATATGTTGGACTTTGATGTCATATTAGGGATGAATTGGTAACATGCTTTCTTTTCTTCTATTGATTGTAGAACAGGGGTAGTTAAGTTCCAGTTTCCTAATGAACCCTTAGTGAAGGATTTTTCGGAAGTCTTTCCCGATGAATTACCCGGAATTCCTCCTGAACGGGAACTAGATTTCGGTATTGACTTATTGCCGGATATAAATCCCATCTCAATACCTTCTTACCGGATGGCTCCGACCGAGTTGAAGGAACTAAAGCTTCAACTCAAGAATTTACTAGACAAAGGTTTCATACAACCTAGTATTTCTCCATGGGGCGCTCCGGTGTTGTTTTTGAAAAAGAAGCATGGATCCCTTAGGATGTGCATTGATTACCGTCAACTAAACAATATTACAATAAAGAACAAGTATCCTCTCCCTAGGTTCGATAATTTGTTGGATCAACTCCAAGGGGCAAGCTACTTTTCAAAAATTGATTTGAGGTCGGGGTATCACCAATTGAGAGTTAGAGGAGTTGACATACCTAAAATGGCTTTCCAAACTAGGTATGGTCATTATGAGTTCCTAGTTATGTCGTTTGGTCTAACTAATTTCCAGGCGGCTTTTATGGAACTTATGAATAGAGTATTCCGGAGTTACCTTGATTCTTTTGTAATTCTTTTCATTGATGATATCTTGGTATATTTTAAGAGTGAGGATGAGCATATGGACCATTTGAGGGTTGTATTACAAGTCCTCAAGGAACATCAACTTGTTGCTAAATATAGTAAATGTGAATTTTGGTTGAGATTGGTTACTTTCCTTGGTCACATTATTTCAAGTGAGGGTATAGAGGTTGATCCGAAGAAAATAGAAGCGGTTAAGAATTGGCCTAGACTTTTGACTCCAACCGATATTCGAAGTTTCTTGGGTTTAGCCGGTTTTTATAGGATATTTGTTAATGGATTTCCATCTATCACTTCTCCTTTGACAACCTTAACCCAAAAGAAAGTTAAGTTTGAGTGGTCGGAAGCTTGTGAAAGAAGTTTCCAAGACTTGAAAGATAAGCTTACCTCCACTCTGGTGTTGACCTTATTGGAGGGTACCAAGGGGTTTGTGGTGTATTATGATGCTTTTCGAGTAGATTTGGGTTGTGTCCTCATGAAACATTATAAGGTGATAGCTTATGCATTTAGACAACTCAAGGTGCTAGAGAAGAACTATCCAACCCATGACACTGAATTAGCACTTGTAGTGTTCGCCTTGAAAATATGGAGACATTATATTTATGGGGTCCATATGTATGTATTTACCGACCACAAGATTCTTCAATATGTGTTTACTCAAAAGAAGTTGAATCTCCAACGAAGAAAGTGGTTTAAACTTATGAAGGATTACGACATGAGTGTTCTCTACCACCCTGGCAAGGCCAATGTGGTTGCGGACGCTCTAAGTCTAATGCCAATGTGTAGTGTAGCCCATGTTCCCAATGATAATAAAGCGTTGGTGAAAGAGGTACATAGATTGGCTCGATCGCGTGTTCCCTTGGAAGATTCTCCAAACGGGGGTATCATGGTTCATCATAATTCTGAATCATCTCTAGTGGTGCAGGTGAAATCTAAGCCACACCTTAACCCTCTATTGATGGAATTGAAGGAATTGGTTCTTGGTAAGCTTAATGAGTCATTCTCTCAAAGGGGGGATGGGGTACTTAGGTACCAAGGTAGATTGTGTGTGCCGGATGTTGATGACCTAAGAAGACAAATTTTGGAAGAAGCTCATGGTTCTCGATATTCCATTCATCCGGGTGCCACCAAAATGTATCGTGATCTTTAAAAGGTCTATTGGTGGGAAGGTTTGAAAAACGATATTGCGGAGTTCATAGCAAGTTGTATTAATTGTCAACAAGTTAAGGCCGATCATAAAAAACATGGAGGTTTAACTCAAGTGATGGATGTCCCTACTTAGAAGTGGTAAGATATCAACATGGATTTCGTAGTGGGTTTGCCTCGGACACATAGGCAAAATGATTCAATATGGGTGATTGTTTATAGCTTGACAAAATCTGCCTACTTTATTCCCGTCAAATCTACTTATTTGGCGGAGAAATATTCTAGATTTTACCTTAATGAGATTGTGATTTTGCATGATATCCCTTTGTCCATCATCTCGGATAGAGGTGCCCAATTCACTTCTCGTGTTTGGAGGTCTTTTCAAAAGGGGCTAGGTACTCAAGGGAAACTTATAACCACTTTTCATCCTCAAACGAATGATAAAGTGGAACGTACCATACAAACCCTATAAGATATGTTAGATCTTGTGATATGGACTTCAAGGGTACTTAGGACGATCACCTACAGTTGATAGAATTCTTTTACAATAATAGCTACGATTCGAGCATTTCTATGGTACCATTTGAATAACTCTATGGTAGGAGATGTAGGTATCCGGTTGGGTGGTTTTAGGTTGGTGAGTCTTTACTCCATGGTCCTGAGATAATATATAAGGCCTTGTAAAAAGTTCGGATAATAAAGGATAGGTTGAAAACAGCCTATAGTCGGCAAAATTCTTATGCGAACAACATGAGAAGAGACCTTGAGTTTAAAATATGTGATTGGGTCTACTTGAAGATTTCACCAATGAAAGGGGTGATGAGATATGGTAAAAAGGGGAAACTTAGTCTCCATTATGTGGATCCTTATGATATTTTAAAACAGGTTGGGAAATTTGCTTATGAGTTGAGATTATCAAGTGAATTAGCCCCGGTTCACCCGGTATTTCATGTCTCTATGCTTAAGAAATGTATAGGTGACGTGGTGTCTATTCTCCTATTGAAGGGTTGGGGTGGATGAGAACCTTTCTTATGAAGAGGTTCCGGTTGAAAACCTAGATCTCAAGTCAAAAAGTTGAGGAACAAGGAGGTGGCCTCCGAAAAGGTTCTACTGAGAAATCATCTAGTTGAGGGTGCAACATGGGAGGCCGAGGCCAATATGAAGTCCCTCTAACCTCATCTTTTTCCTCTTACTCCTATTTAAAGTTGAGGTTAGTAGTTCCTCTTAAAATAAAATTATGAAATATGTGAAGTTGTCTTGTTTCTAAGTATGTGCATATCTTTGTAAAGGTTCATACTAAAATGAGTTTTCATCAAAAATGCTCTCATGTTAAATTAGAACTTATATGTAACATGTATATTTGTATTCATGAGAATTGTAGTGAGTATGTTTGATGTTGCTTGACAAAAAATATTGCATGGTAACTCTTGATGTTAATGTTGAGCTCATGTTGATATTGAGAAGGTAGTTCCTCATTATGTGATATGAAATATTCAGATCTTATATGTGGTAAATGGTGAATTGAGTTGTATATGTAATGCCATGATTATGTGTTGAATGGGGTTGAGAAGTACTTTTATGAGTTGTGAATCATTATGATTTTATGTTGTTGTTGTTTGTTGGGTTGCTAGTATTGACTCTCCTTCTCTCCCTATAAAAAGGATTTAGGTGTCAATCGGGGACGAATGTTCCTAAGGGGGGATACTGTTACACCCCAAAAATATATTGACCTATACTAGAGCCTCACTTAATAATAATGAAGCTTATAGACCTAAATAAGTGTAATTAACTCAATTTGAAAGTATAAGAGCCAAAACGTCAAGGGACGACCATGACGTCCGGGTGAACTAATAACCTAAACTAGTGTGGTACTAGTGGTGGTAGGATGTTTACAAAGAAGTGTCTAAAGGGTTGTCAATGAAGAGAAGATGAGGGTGGACATAGGTACCTAAGATAGGGTTAAAGGATTTAGGGCCAAGGGAAGAGTGCCAACCTTGAGGGGCAAGCCAAAGCCGAAGGCCAAGGTTGCCCCAAAAAGGGAGGTTATTACCTCAAGTTTCACGAGCATGACAACGGCTCGTGGTCATCATCACGGCCAAGTGGGGGGCTCGTGAAGATGCCTTGTCCATGATAGAGGGATGCCATGGTGGATTAGCTATTGTCCAAGGCACCACGAGCCACTTCACGACTCGTGGTGCACTTAACGGAAGGAGTGGCTTTCTCGTGGTCTTGCCTTAGACGTTTTAGAAAGGGAGGTTTTAGGGGAGCTACTGCCTAGAGCACCAAGAGCCACTTGACGGTTCGTGGTGCATGTTCACGGAATGAGAAGGGTCGTGAAGTTCACTTAGAACATTTTTAGGATTGTATGTTTGGGAAGATACTGCCTCACCATTCACAACCACTACCACGGGCCGTTAAGCACTTCACGGCTCGTGAAGTGGGGCGTGAAGGTGGGAGGGCTTTCACAGCCAAAGTCAAGTTGGACTTCACTTTTGGAGGTCCACATTAATGAAGGGTAGTTTGGGTATTTTTTGGGGTTGACTATATATTAGTTTTAAGTCATTTATCACCCATTTCACACTTAAAAACTCAAACACAAATTGAAACCCAATTTCTCCCACTTCTCTCCACATTCTCTCTCTACTTCATCCTCCATTGAAAACACATTGAGTTCAAGAAGAAGACTCAAATCTCCAAGTTTCTTAAACAAATCTCGTGGATAAAGTCTCACCAAGGTATGGTTTCTTTCACTCTTGAGATTTCTTTCCCCAAGAGGTCCTCTCAAGGAGATTTTCAAACTTCCCCAAACTAGGGTTCTTCTCTACACATGGGTCTTCTTTGAAAAATGAAATTAAGGAATCATTGTGATGAATTATGGTCAATTAATGTTGTTTAAGTATACATTGATGGCTAATTCTTGTTATTCACTCAAGGTTCCCATGGACCCATGTATTTCCCTCATTTCATGAAAACCTTGAATTGATATGGTGAATTGTGAAGATGATGAATATGTAATTTACTACATTGATGTTAATTATGTAATTTCTTCTTAAATTACCTTGTTTTGTGTATTTATTATTAATCCTTGGTTGATGGAAGTATGGAGTCCCATGCAAGGGCAAGAAGGTATGAATATTGGTTCTTTCTTGAACTCAATTATGTAGGATGAATTACTTGGATAGTAATGGTGTGATAGCTAATGTGTTGTTGTGGTGTTGATGCCAAGGTTTCCTCATCCTTAACCCTATACTCTTGAATTAGCTGTGAAGTATGAATGTATGTTATGCTAGGTTGGTTATATGATTGAAAGCTAGTTATCATGATTATAATAAGGTGTTAAGTGAAAGGTTTACTCATTTGTTAGTGATTTCTAAAGTGAAAGGATTGTTCTAACTTATGATTACCTATGATCTATTATGATAAGATGTTTACATAGAGGTTTAGTAGAGACTAAGGAGAAGTTGTATGATTAATACAGATGATTACTAAAGGGAATAAATTCTTAGCACCGAAAGGACATGTAAATGAGATGGGGGTCTCACGCTTAGTAAATACGACTCCCCACATGGTTTCCTTATTTTTAGAAATTCCGGATTCCCAAGTCATGTGTTGTCTCATGAGATGGAAAACCCCACGTTTAGCAAGTTAGGGTTTCCAATAACAATCTCCTTGGGCCTTAACTATGTGCCTAGCTTAGTAGATCCATCTATATAGCTATGTACGAAAGGTTACACCTTAGGCAAGTGTCAACCCTCTCTTTTCGGTGTGGGAGTAGAACACCGGATTCCATGTAGCTCACGTGGTCTAATGTCGGTTAGTGCAACTTATTTCCCTAATGTAAAAGTAAATGAATAATTGAAATGTGTGAACGCTTATTACAACTTTCTTAAAGGTTTCTACATAGTGTGGGAGGGTATGAGACTTCTCTTACACATTGCACTTGTAGGATCCTAAGGGATGGTCCTAGTAGTGTTCTTGTATGAATAAGTTGATTATGTGTTATGTTGATAAGCTATAAGTGATCTTTATGATAAAGCATGTCATTATGAAATATGAGGTTATGTGGTAAGTATGAAGTAGGTGGCTTAATGTGATACTTATCTTGGACTATGATTATGGGGTTGTATTCTTTGCATTGCACGAGTATTTTTTGGGTTGCTTACATGTTGGGTTAATATTATGTCGAGTTGACTTATAATGCTTACTATATGTGCATGTTGGGTTAAAGTGATAGAGAGCATGATTTTGACTAAAATTTCCCTTTTCTCATGCATTGATGATTTTTATGCATAGTCTAGCAATGGTCATTGGGTGTTGGCCACATCCAGGGTGCAGGCTCGGGGCGTGACAAACTTTGTATGAGAGCACAGAGTTCAAAAGTTATAGGGAGTCTATGAAGTCGTGTCTGTAGAGTCTTAGTCATCAGTGTGAAGCGCGGCATATCTATTATTAGGAGATTGCAATATTTATGAATTCCTCACTTCTTTCATATTTCTTTTCGTGCGTTAGAGTTTATCTCTAAAAAATTTCTCTCTAATTCGTGCTTGTGCGTATTTCAGATCATCATGCCTCCACTAAGAGAACCAAGAGGTCGTCCAACCAGAAGGAATGTTAAGGAACTATAGGTACCTAATGCACCAAACGTGCAACCTCAAGGAGAAGTCACCAATGCTGAGTTCCGTGAGGATATTCAAATGTTAAGCCAAGCAGTGACTAACCAAGTTGGGCAATAGAGAGGAGCTCGACAAGAGGAGTCTGACACCTCGAGGATTCGCGAGTTTATGAGAATGAATCCTCTAAGCTTTATCAGTTCGAGAACTAATGAGGATCCAGAGAATTTTGTTGAGGAGCTGAAGAATGTTTTTGATACGATACATGTCATAGATGCTGAAAAGTTTAAGCTAGATGCATATCAACTAAAGAATGTGGCTAGGACGTGGTTCTATCAGTGGAAGAAGGGCAGAGATAAGAATGCACCACGTCTAAGTTGGGATTGCTTTGAAGAAGCTTTCTTGTGTTTTCCTTTCCCCGAGAACTGAAAGAGGCAAAGGTACGAGAGTTCCTTACCTGAAGCCCCTTGAGTGTACATGAATATGCGTTGAAGTTCACCAAGTTTTCCCGCTATGCTCCTAAAATAGATAAGGACATGAGGAGCAGGATAAGTTTGTTTGTTGCTGGCTTCGGTCGTGCTTCAAGCAAAGAGGGCAGAGCTGCAATGCTGATATGCGACATGGACATATCCAGGTTGATGGTCTATGTGTAGAGGTTTGAAGAGGAGAAGATGAGGAAAAGAGAGGATTATAGGAATAAGAAAGCTAAGACTGGAATGAATCAGGGCCGCGGAAGAGCAATGCCAACCGGTCATCGTTCCAGCAGAAACAGAAGGGATGTACTCTATCATCTGCTATTGCACCTGCACCTAATAACAAGAGTGAGTACAATAATCAGAGTTTCAGAGTTAAACCTACTTATTCTTAGGGTAGTGTGGCACAAGGGGTTAGTAAACCTCATGCATGCGTCAAGTGTGGCCGAAAACATTCAGGTACTTGTCGTGATGGCTCCAATGGTTGTTTCAAGTGTGGTCAGAATGGGCATTTCTTGCGAAACTGTCCAAAGAACAGACAGGGAAATGGTAATAGGGGCAACAGAGCCCAATCTTCATCAGTTGCTCCACCAGACAGGGTTGCACCTAGAGGACCCAATTCTGGTACTGGCGGAGTGGCAAACCGCCTATGCAATAACTAGCCGCCAAGAGAAATATAACTCTCCAGAAGTTGTCACGAGTATGATAAAAGTTTTAATTTTTGATGTTTATGTTTTATTAGACCCTGGAGCAAGTTTATATTTTGTATTTCCTTATGTTGCAAATAAGTTTGAGATTTTTCCTGAGAAACTTTGTGTACCTTTCTGTGTTTCTACACTTGTTGGAAAGTCTATTCTAGTGGAAAGAGTCTATTGTGATAGTCCTATTTCTATCAATCACAAGAACACCATAGCTCACCTAATGGAGTTAGACATGGTAGATTTTGATTTCATTCTAGGTATGGACTGGTTTTATGCCTGTTATGCATCAATAGACTGTAGAACTCGAGTTGTCAAGTTTCAGATTCCTAATGAGTTATTCATAGAGTGGAGTAGTAGTTTAGCAGTGCCTAAGGGTCATTTCATTTCATACCTTAAGGCGAGAAATTTAGTTTCAAAGGAATGTATCTATCACTTAGTCCGAGTTAGTGACTCAAGTGTCGGGGTACCTTCCCTTCATCAGTTTCTATGATAAAGAAGTTTCCAGAAGTTTTTCCTGATGATCTACTCGGAGTCCCTCCTGAGAGAGAAATAGACTTCGGCATTGATATAATTACAAATACTCATCTTATCTCTATTCCTCCATATGGAATGGCACCAGCAGAGTTAAAAGAGTTGAAAGAACATCTAAAAGATCTGTTAGATTAAAGGTTTCATTCGACCAAGTGTCTCGCCTTGGGGCGCTCTGGTATTGTTTATAAGAAAAATAGATGGTTCCCTTAGGATGTGTATAGACTACCGTCAATTTATTAAGGTTACCATCAAGAATAAGTTATCCTCTCCCGAGGATAGATGATCTTTTCGATCAACTTAAGGGTGCCACTTATAGTTGGAAAATTGATCTCAGATCTGGCTACCGTCAGTTGAAAGTTAGGGAAAGTGACATTCCAAAGACAGCTTTTAGAACCAGATATGGGCATTATGAGTTTTTGGTCATGTCTTTTGGGTTGACCAATGCACCAGCAGCGTTAATGGATGTTATGATCAGAGTCTTCAAGCCTTATTTAGATATGTTTTTTATCATCTTCATTGATGACATACTAATCTATTCAAGGAATAAAGAAGATCATGCTACTCACCTTAGAAAGTCCTTCAGACTTTGAAAGATAAGGAGTTGTATGCCAAGTTCTCCAAGTGTGAGATTTGACATTACTATAGGGTACTCAAGGTTTTTGGTGTATTGTTATGCATCTAGAGTTTGTTTGGGGTGTGTGCTAATGCAGAATGTCAAAGTTATAGCTTATGCTTTCAGATAGTTGAAGGTTCATGAGAGGAATTACCCAATCCACGACTTGGAGTTGACTGTTGTGGTATTCGCCTTGAAGATATGGCGTCACTACTTATACCGTGTTCATGTTGATATATTCACTGATCACAAGAGCCTACAATATGTGTTCACCCAGAAAGAGCTAAATCTCAGACAGATGAGGTGGTTCAAATTACTCAAGTATTATGACATGAGTATTCCTTACCACCTAGGTAAGTCTAATGTAGTTTCTAATGCTTTAAGTAGATTATCTATGGGGAGTACCGCCCATGCTGAGGAAGAAAAGAGAGATTTAGCCAAAAATATGTACAAACTTGCACGCTTAGGAGTCAGACTTAAAGATTCCACAGAATGGGGAATAATGGTCACTAATTGGGTTGAATCATCACTAGTGTCAGAGGTGAAAGAAAAGCAAGACCAAGACCCCATTTTGCTTGATTTAAATACAAATGTGCATAAGCAAAGAGTGTTGGCTTTCGAACAAAGGGGAGATGGTATGCTGAAGTACCAAGGCAGATTGTGTGTTCCTAGGATAAATGGGATTCAAGAGAGGATAATGGAGGAGGCTCATAGCTCCACATATTCCATTAATCTGGGTTCCACCAAGATGTATCGCGACTTGAGAGAGGTATTATGGTGGGAAGGTATGAAGAAGGACATTGCTGAGTTTGTTGCCAAGTGTCCGAATTGTCAGCAAGTGAAAGTAGAACACCAAAGGCCTTGAGGGTTGACTCAAAACATAAAACTTCTGGAATGGAAGTAGGAGATGATTAATATGGACTTTATTACAGGTTTAACGAGGTCTCGCAGGCAGCATGATTCGATTTGTGTAATTTTCGATATAATGACAAAATCAGCCCACTTTTTGCCGGTAAGGACCACTCATTCGGCAGAGGATTATGCAAAGTTATACATTCAGTACGTGGTGAGAATCCATGGGGTACTATTGTAGATCATTTCAAATAGAGGTGCACAATTTACGGCTCAGTTCTGGAAGTCTCTTCAAAAAGGTTTGTGTTCAAAGATGAACTTAAGCACGACTTTTCATCCCCATACGAATGGCAAGCAGAGCGTACTATCCATACCTTATAATATATGTTGAGGACTTGTGTGATTGATTTCAAGGGGAATCGGGATGATCACCTACCTCTCATTGAGTTTGCTAACAACAATAGCTATCATTCAAGCATCCAAATGGCTCCATATGAAGCTCTTTATGGGAGAAGATGCAGTTCTCCTATTGGGTGGTTCGAAGTTGGTGAAGCAGGGTTGATAGGACCAGATCTAGTTCACCAAGGCATGGAGAAGGTGAAGGTTATTCAAGAGAGATTGAAAATGACACAGAGTCGTCAAAAGTACTACACAAATGTTAGGAGGAGGCAGTTGGAGTTTGAAGTGGATGATTGGGTATTTCTGAAAGATTCACCCATGAAGGGTGTTATGAGGTTTCGTAAGAAGGGGAAACTTAGTCCCCGGTATATTGGACCTTATAGGATATCCAAGAGAGTTGACAATATAGCTTATGAGTTTGACCTACCACAAGATTTAGCAGCGGTCCATCTGGTATTTCATGTTTCTATGTTGAAAAAGTGCATGGGTGATCCTTCATTGATTGTACCAACTGAAAATGTTGGGTAAAGTATAGCTTATCCTATGAAGAGATTCCGGTTCATATTTTAGATTTGCAAGTTCGTAAGTTGAGAACAAAGGAGGTTGCGTCAGTCAAGGTCCTTTAGAGGAACCAATTTGTTGAAGAAGTAACTTGGGAAGCTGAAGAGGATATGAAGAAGAGATTTCCACATCTCTTTGAATTCGGGGAGAATTCAACTCAAGGTACTAATCATCTTCTTAAGTACTTTATAAATTATGAGTAAGCATGTTGTACTTGCTTTTGGTTTGGAGTGTTGACCTTGCTGTTACTACTCTTAGCGTGGTGAAAGAAATCTCATTCGAGGACCAATGTTCCCAAGGGGGAGATATTTTAACATCTTGTAACTCTTAGTAGCCTAGAATAAGCTAATAAACTAAAAACATCAACTTTTGGAAAGAAAGGGGAAAATCTGGAAATTTTTCAAAGTTGAATATTTTGTAAATTTCAAACAGCCATAACTTCTTGCTTGGTATGAGTTAGAGTCAGTTCTGTATATGGTTGAAAATACCTTGGATAGATCTTTTCAACAGCGCCAAGTTTGATCGATTTCGATATTGTATGAGAGAGATATACCTTTCAGAAGTTGGGCTGTTGAGGTAAGGAAAGTCCAATCGGGATTTTTAAAAGGGCAAACTAGTCTTTTTACCCAATTATTTCCTAATTCGTTTTAAGGGTTTAATAGGGGTAAAGATAAGTTTTATATCAGATTAGAAAAGTTCATCGATGCTTAGGGTTTGGGAGAAAAGTGAAGAGAAGAAGAAGAAGGGAGAAAGATCAAGATTTTGCCAAGAACGCCAAGGGATTTCGAGTGGAATTCATTGGGGGTGATCCCTATCAAGTTATGTGAGATGTTTCATGTTGGTTTAATCCATCTGCACACCAATCTTGTTTCAGTTCAGGAGTTTTAGAATTGATTGCATGATTAGAAGCGAAGTCTTGAAAATCTCATTGAATCTCTTTTTGGTTGAATTGATTCAATACTCGTTGATATTGATTAGTGGACTTCAACGTTGTTTTAGGTTTAGATATGATGGGTATTGAAGGTATTAATGATCCTAGGGGTTTAGGGATGAAACCATGGAGGTTTAGGTGATTTGGAACTAGAAAACAAGTTGTAAACTTCGTCAGTCGCACAGTCGCACATGGGCAAGGCTAGGCGCGGTGCGCCACCAGTGCGCCAGAACCAAGCCTCAATCAAATGAGGCTGGTGTGACGCGCCACCAGTGCGCCCGGATCGGCATTTTTCGCCTAGATTTTGTAGTTTAACTCTTTTAAGTCTTTTTAAGGTACATTAACATCTTCCGATGATTCTAATCATTTCAAATGATTTCTAAACACCTAAAAATCACTAATGAACGTAAACCATAACCTTGAACCCATAATCCAATTAAGGAAAGTGATGAAAGTCAAAGAAGTTAAGAGTTAAGTCTAGAAGTTAAGAAGCAAGTCAAAGTAAAGTTATTTAAAGTTTTTAAGAGTCTTTATTAAACCTTTTAACTCTTTTGTAAGGATCAAGTTTCAAGTCAGAGCAAAGAGTAAAAGTTGAAGTCTTTTTCCTTCAAAGAAATATACGGGAACTACGTATTCCCTAGAAGTTGGTTAGACTTAAGTTTTCAAGTTAAGCAAAGAGTAAAGAGTTGAGTTCAATTCTCAAAAGCTATAAGGGAAATAAGTATTCCCTGAAAGTTTATAAATGTTTTCACATTTAAGTTAAGAACGGAAACTGAGATTTCCAAAGAGCTTTCGGCTAGTTTTCAGATAAGAGTAATCGCTTTCTAAATAAAGCAAGAGAGGAAACTCAAAGTTCCAAGTTAGCCTTTTGAGCATTTATATCAAATCACAGAAGTAAGTATGTTTTAAAAACATAAGAGCTAATATAATGATATTTTGGGGAGTAGTATTGATCACCGATATGGGGATAAGTTCAGATAACTCCCAGCCCCCATAAACCATGTAACCACCATTAGTAGAAAAAGGGTCATACTTTTTAGATGATTCCTTTAGTGCTTTTTAGCATAGATTAGTGGATCCATTAGGCAGTTCAGGTTTACATCGATGGCAAGGTGTAGGACGGCCCTAGCAGCGTGAGGTAAAACGTTGTATCATCACTCTAGCTCTTAAGTGATAGTTGTCGGTTAGAGAAACTCCCACAAAAGTTAAATGTATTTACATATATGCATCATTTTAATTGTATTTTACATGCTTCTCAGAGTTATTTGTATCCTTCTATACATCTAGATTTTCAGCATGTTTCCAAACAATTTTTCTTTATATTGCACTTGTGCTTAAATTGCTTTGTATTGAAATGAGTCAGTCATGTTAAGCTGAGTTGAGCCAGGTAAGTTCTTCAGTTTCTTTCGGACACTTTCTAGCCGATGTTGTTTAGCATTCCAACTCGCATACGCTTACATTCAATGTACTGATGTCAGTTGACCTTCATCATCTCATGATGAAGACGCACGTAACGAGGATCAGCATTCAGCCGCCTCGTTGATCCAGTTTGAGCACTCAGAGTCAGTGGTGGGCCTCTTTGCATTTTGGAGGACTTTTTTATTGCTTTCTAGTCTTTTCATTTGTAGAATGTTGTTGGGTTTTTTCCCAACATTCATTTTAGTATTATAGAGGCTTCGTAGACAAATAGTCAGTCAAATAATCAGTTATGAGTCTCTCTTTATTTTGCATTTTAGATGTTCTATTTGGAGACTAAAGTGTCATTTTGTCTAAGACATGTTATTTTAAGAATTTTGTGAGAATGATTCTTACTTATTATTGAGTTAGTCTTTCGCTGAGTTAAGTAAGTCACGCCAAGGGTTCGCTCAAGGCTAGCAATGGTCATTAGGTGCTGGCCACGTCCAGGGTGTAGGCTCGGGGCGTGACAATAATTCAATTAAAGATCGATAGAGTAAAAGGAAAATTTCTCTTTACATAACAAAATTTAAATAACTTTCTTAAAGTGGTACTATCTTCATTTTTTAAAATGAACAGAGACTAACATAACCTTTTTTTTTGCTGGAGGGAGGGGGGGGGTAAGGGGTTCTTTACCCGTCTTTAGAAAAGGTTGGGAGTAAAAATGAGTAATTTAAGTTTCTTGTTTATTTGTGCTATTTGGTTGGTAAGAAAAACATTGGCTCAACAATATTTATACATAATTTAGAAAAATACTAAAGAGTGTTTTCGAGGATGAGGAACGGCTCAAAATATTATAAGCGCTCTAAAGTCAAATAAATTTTATTGATAGGCCTTAAATTTTAATTAAAAAAACATAATTATAAATATTATTCATGTTTTATATCTCGACATATTCAAATTCTAACAAGTAAAACAAAAGTACTCCTACGACGTAACTTTTTTTTAAAAAAAAAAGTTTGTTGTTTTATATATATTATAAGGTGAGAGTTTGAAAATAGAAGTTTGTTCTTGGTGTTGATAAACATTAATCCATACGAAACACACCCTTTAAGGCAAGTACATAAACATATGCCAATAGCAAGAGTTTTTCTATTTATAAATATACTAGGAAGAAACTTAATGGGACCAAATTTCATAGTTTTCATTCCTCCGACTCGATGACAAACATTCATCCTCCACTGGATGAAATGAAAAGCTACATAAAATAGCCTTTATGGCCACATCCCTTCATCCTTAATCTAATGAACTATAAAAGTAAATATGCCTATGTGGCGACAAACAAAGAAATGCAAATATAAATAAAATAGCCTTTATGGCCGCAATCATTCATCCTCCATTGGATGAACTACAAAAGTAAATATCATGGCCTTTAGACAACATTCTTCCATCCTCTATCGGATGAACTTTGAAACTAAATATGATGACCCTTGTTGGATTTGGCTGATGAAATTGATATGCATCATTTGGGGGTTGCAAATGACATTATCTCAATCGCAACATGCTTGTACATTTCTTCCAGTGTGGATGCTTTGGAGAATTGAGTTATGCTAGTTCCACCTTTAGCCTGAATATACATCAAACATGTTTTTAGAACCAAGCAATAACAATAACAGTAATATATTCAGTAAAATATTTACAAGTGTGGTCTAAGGAGTGTAATATATACACGTGATTACCCATATAATCTTGTAAAAGTAGAAATACTATTTTTGTTAGACACTCCACTCAGGTAAAACAGTTTTAATAATTTCTAAGTATAATCTATGACTATACTATATGTAGTAGCAAATATAAAGTTTTGACCTCAAGGTGAAACTAGGTGAGAGGAGGCATTTTTAAAACAAAGAAGAAAGATATACTTTTTTTTAACCTTCATTTCATGTAAAGATAATGTTTAATTAGACGCGAGACTTATGAAAGAAAAAACAATTATTTCTCAAACACATTTAATTTTAAATCAAAATTTTTTTGAACGCGTGTCATTTCTTTAAATTCATGATCACTCAAACAAACACACATAAAGTAAATCGGAGAGTATGCTAACTAAAAACCCTAGTTCACAATCTTTAAAATGAACAACATATTATTTTGAAGAAAATGAAAGAACCTACATGAGCTTGGATCATGAACATGCTCCTGAATTGATCAGATGAAACCTGAGCAGACACAATCTCAATCTTATGTTTCCCCAAAACATCACAAATGAAGGTGAATAGCCCGGAATTCTTAGGAAAACACACACTAATATGTGCATCTTCACCACAAACATTAAGTATCACGTTTGGTGAACTCCATGTCATAAAACTTGTTGGAATGTTATTATTCACCAAAAGGGGATTGGTACCATGAGTTGTTGATGTAATAGCAGATGAATTATGTGTTGATCCTTGATCACCCAGATATTCCTCCCAACTATTACCAGCATTAGTGAATTTATGTGAACTCATACACCTTACGTTATGTTCTTGAAGCCTTTCTAGTTTTTCCTGTTCAAGCTTCTCAAAAGTATTCTGTAGTTTTTGGATGTGGTTCACTGCTTTCTCAACAATGGTAGATTTATCAGCCTGCATATACAAAAAATATGAAATTAATTTAATTTCTACTTCAAAGGCAAAGTCAGGATTTTCACTGATTAAGGAGAAGTAAATACATACCAAGAAGTCAAGGGAATACCATATATATATATATATATATATATATATATATATATATATATATATATATATATGTATTAATTAGTTTCAAGTCATTTATTAGTGTCTGAAAAGAATTCATTAAATAAGTAAATGTTACAAAAAATGCTATAATTTGGAATCTATAATCTTCAAACCATGTCTATTAATACGCATATGACCAATCTATCTCTCTTATAAAATTAATTGTAATAAGCAACTTATACATAAAAAGTGTTGTAGTTGTAATAAATATGAAAAATAAGCAAGTTTTATCGGTAACAACAAGTGAAATACGCTACTACTAGTGTAATGATTTTGTATATGGTTACTTTATACAAATTAAATTGAAATAAATATTACTATTTGTTAATTACTTCAATGAGTTACAAAGATCTTATGATTATACGGATTAAGAAAATGCAATTTTTGACAAATTTATAATGGAATTAGAATAATGCTCAAAGCTTCATATTCTTATGCTAGAAGAGAAAAAATAAAGAAATTTGTGGTGATTCTTTTTTATAACTATATATGCAAAAAAATCGAAAATTCTATATTTTTTTATCCTTCCTTTTTATTTTGTAAAACAAAATACATCTTGTTATTCTATTTTGGAATTAACATGAAGATATGTACAAATTAGTAATAAGGAAAATCTGTATTTCACAAAATAAATTTATTCCAATTGGGTCCAGGGTCTACTAGAAATAGTTTGTCTAATGTTTTACTTTTTTTAGTTTATTTCGAAACATTAAATAATATTTCTTTCATTTTTGTTAATATTTAAATTGAACTTCCACATGATATGTTTAAGATCACAAGATTAAGAAACAATTTTGTGTATATACATATATATATATATATATATATATATATATATATATATATATATATATATATATATGATTTCCAAAATGAACCAACCAATGAACTAATTTTTAAAATCATTTTACAAGTTTTTATTTTATTTTTAAAAATTTCATGTTCATTTTTACAATAATTCTCGATGACTTGATTATGATTATTAATTAAAGTTACGGAAGACATTAAAAGGAAAATAACAAAAAAATTGCTTCAGCTAATGATAAAATTTATTGAATTATTTTTCTTTTGGTCGATAAGATATCGGATGATAAAAAATAAGGTATGTAATTGATATAATTTATGTTTTACCTTAGCAGGGATATTAGGAATCAAAGCACGGAGAGTATCGAACAAAATTCCGATTTTCTTTGTCCTTTCTCTCGCCGTCCATATGTGTAACTCATGCTTTAATCCTCCTCTATCTCCGGCTCCATCAGCACCAGAATTTGGTTCAACAATTTCCTTACCGTTCTTTTTTCGGTTGGGTGGACTTCTCTTCTTACCAGGATTGGTACTTCCTTCAATCACCTCATTAACAATTGTCAGCGGTTGATAAGTATCAAATCTAGTTGGATCTGGCAACTTTTCACCCTCAAATGTCACTCCACTCCCAATTTGATTGTCATTCAAGTTCAGGTACGGCCATCCATCATTAGTTTCCCATGGAAAAACATGATTATTCTCGCCGCCTCCATTCATTTTTTTTCTTTTCAGGTGGTATGATATTGTAACCTAAGTTACGCCTTTATAGAGAGAGTATTTTCTTGTAGGGGGCAAAGTGTAAAACTGAGAAATGAGGGATTGGATATGATGAATATTAAATATGAAAATAATATACAGAAGGGTGACAAAAAGAAAAAAAAGAGAAAAAAATAAAAAGTAAAGATAAAAAAGGATAATCCATTTGTAATGAATAAAAAATAAAATAAAATCATAAGCCAAAATGTCGTTACTGGCTTCAAAACAAAAAAACGGTAGCTATATTACTTTTTTTTATAGATTTTGTTCTCACTCAACTAGGCATCAATTCACACTTACCTCTACTAGAAATAATTATTTAATATTAACTAATTTACAAAGTTAATCGAGATATTATTTTCATCTATACAAATAGACTATGTTTTTTTTCAATTAAAATGATTGTATATAAGTATAAATACTTAAAGTTTTATTTATTTTTTAAAAAATGCAAGTCTTAATTCTTAAGTTATATGAATTAGGTGAGTCTGAGTTGTAGTCCTATAATATAAGAGGTCACATGACTAGCGTTAATGAGATTTTAATAATAACTTATTCACGTGATTATTAATGTTAATGAAATTTAATTAATAGCTGGCTCCGACTATATACATTAGATTTTACGCATCTTTTTACTCATATATTCAAGTTAATCACACTATAATTAATAATTAAGCAAGTGTTTTTCTTTAAAGAATATATTTATCGAAACATGGAAATCTGATCCAATGGTATACCGAAACGTGGCAACCGATCCTAGTTAGCTTGTCGGAACGTGGCAATCTAATCCCCATAATCACAACAACAGTATATCATCAAGATCATACATTTACATCATGATTTCATTGATACATCATTCACCCATCTCATTTACAACAAGGGTAATCAATACTGCAACATTCATACACATACAAGTATCACAATGAAGCACGAACATGCATACATCATACAATCATGAAATCACAACTAACCATCACCTACCTCGAAACAAGCTTGAAACCCTCAGAAACTTGATTTTTCTCCTTACGAATTGCTTCCGTTTGTTCTTGGTCTACAAAAATTAATAACATATGGAAATTAATAAACAATCTCTAATTACCCGCATTATTAACAATCCTACAAGCCCTAGATCAACCCATGATCCCAATTAACAAAATTAGGATTGTTTCCACCATGAAATCTACCAAGAAACCTTTCCCCATCAACATGGACCCATTTATTACACTCTATGGATCGAAAAGTTAATTCGGAGAGTGAAAAGTTTATCTTTAGCTTCAAGAATGGTGGAAAACGAAATGAAATCGCCTTGGGGTCGTTCTTTAGCTCTAAAAGTCAAAAATTGTCAATTAAGGTCGTTTAGGAGTTTTATTAATGACTAAATTCACACCTGCCCCGCGACAATGATACTCATCCCGCTGTAGCCGCGGTGCTACAGCGGCTCATTATCCCGCTACAGCGGTATTTTCGTAACAGAACACTACCCTCTCGGACTTACGATTTTAACTCTCGTCTCGTCCGCCACAGACCATCCCTTCGCAACGGGAATAATCCCGCTACAGCGGCACAAACCTTAAAAGAACGCTCTCTGAAGAAATTTAATTCCCCCTTTTTACAATGCACCTCCATTTCACTATGTGCATAAAATACCCCTTACACTAAGGTCGATTTCCGGAGCTTTACTCACTCAAATTCAATTTCGTAAAATTGTACGAGTTCGTTAACGAGTTATATAACACCTCATGAAATTAAAAAAATAAATAAATCACTAGATTGTTACCAGATATTCCTACACCACAACTACTCCGAGTTCCTCCAAATCATGACAAGGTTGAAAAAAATTCAAATACTACAAACAAGGTTGAAAAAAATTCAAATACTAGAAAATATTTTTCCGACCCGAATTTTTCCTCCCTGGAACTTCTATAATGACGGAATCCGGTCATTACAAGTTACTCAACAATATATCAACACAAAATTATAGATTTAACTCAAATGTCTCAAGCATATAACTTATAATATTTTTAGAGTATTCAATTAGCCAAAAAGGCAAGTCAAGTCTCATACATTAAGAATGGAAAAAAAAAAAGACTCCTCAAAACACTATTATCTATGAAGTCTCTAATAACTATGCTAGACGTCGGTATAATACCCACGACATCTTAGAAAAATAGAAAATAGAAGTGAAATCCTTCAGAAGTATAGAGGCTCACCAAAGCAATTATGGAACTGCAAGTGGTACGAACGGTGCGCCTATTGATGACTCTGAATTCTTATATCTGAGTTATAAAAAGATGTAGGCCAAATGGTGTCAAGACATGGAATGTATGAGCATACAAGGGAAAATCTAAAGCACATACATAACCTTGAACACATAAAAGAGGAGAGCATACTAACATCATTTCAACTCAACTAAACTCAAGGATACTCAAACTCAGAAATACTCAACTCAGATCAATATAAAAACAACAATAAAAATGTATTATAAAAAAGCTTTTGAAACAATATATTATAACTCAATGTATTTAAAAATACATTAATAACTCTTTTACTCTTATTTGGGAGATTCTCTAACCGACAACCATCACTATGTGATGATACGTCTTATACTCTTATCCATGCTTTCAGAACTGTCTAATACCTTGGGGGAGTATAAGACATCCTCAACTAAGTTGATCCACTAAGATATGCTTAAAAGCAATAAGAAAATAATCTAACAAGTATGACCCTTTTTACCCATATTGGCATACATGGTTTATGATGACTTTAAGTTGTTTGAACTCGTTTCTGTATCGGTGCTCAATACAACTTCCAATAATATAGTTCATGCTCATATGTTTAAAAATATTTCCTCATCCTCAAACTTCGAGATTATTATTCAAAAGGTTAAGAGATACTGCTCAAAAACTCCTTATGAACTCATTTGAAAATTAAAGTTTCCTCTCATTTTATATGTAAACCATTTAAGCTTGAGAATGCTTAGTTACCGTAAAATCATTTTTAAAAATGAAACTCGACTCTCCTCATCATCATACTCAAGTACTCAAGTTTAAAACAAGTTTTAAAAGTTTGCAAAAGACTTCTCAAAATGAAATGTGAATTCAAGAGTAATGATCCATGATATATAAGATCTCTCGATGATTATTGAAGATTTAAAGGAACAACTGGGGAAAGAAGGGCGGAAGGGAAAGTTTGTTGATGCTCATGTGCATCTCTAGCGTGCCACGCCAACCCTCCACTTACTGAGTCTGGTTTATGGTGCAATGGAAGCACAGGGTGCCAGCCCTCTTGGCGCATCTAGGTGGTGCTGCCCCAGCCAATTCTCAGAACGTTTCGACAAATTTTTCTTCTCAATTTTTGGCCCTAATTCACCTAGAATTGAATGATTTCTTTCAAACACTCTTACATTCAAATAACCAAGATAACTAAACAAAAATCTACTCAAGAACAACTCTCACACTCATAATATTCACCCGAACAACTCATCAAACCTCAATATTAAATATTTAAGGACGAAACTTCAAGAAAACCCATCAAGAACTTCAATACATTGACTTTCATGGACGAAATTAAATCAAGAAAGTCATGATTAGCGTGAGGGTGAACGAATCCATCACTATAAAATCTTACATACCTCAAAAGGATCAAATCATTGGCGATTTTTATCAAATATCGCAAGAAGTCTTGAACGTTTGAAGCTTTTCTCCCTTTTCTCCTTTTAAACTTTGGCCTAACTTTCCAAATGCTTCTCGACTTTAGCGTAAATTGATTTTAATCATATTTGACCTCTAGTTTGGATGGGAAAATGTGTGAACCTTGTGGGGTAAGGAAAAGACCAAAATACCCCTCCATAATTTGGATGAATTTTCTTAACTCGATAGACCGAATTCAAACTGACATATCTTCCTCATTCCAACTCGAAATTTATCAAACTTGGTGATGTTGAAAAGAGGACTCAAATATTTTTCATTTGATATCTTATGAGCCACCTAACGCATCCAGTACTAAAATCATGATCATTTGAAGTTGACCCAAAACACACAATTGAAGACTAACTTGCACAAATATCAAAATGACTATTTCTAATTTAGTTCTTTCAATAATTAGCCCTTTCTAAGACCGAGGTGTTACACTTTCTTCCCCAATTCTTCATCTCCCAGTCCCCCTCCCCCCTACAATTCTATTTTTCTCCAATTCTTGTTCTTCATCAATTCAAATCTGTTGACACCAAATTTTGGTCTGATATTTCTAAAATTAATACTTTTTAGTATTTTATTTTTTAAATAGTTCAAAATATATGATGTGTCATTTTAACGCAATTTCTTGATAATTATTCTTATTATCAAAGTATTAGGATTTTTTATCAGTTAATTCTTTTTATATTATTTTATCATAGTCAGACGTTCAAATATTTGTTCACTTTATATAAAATCATTATTTCTGTTAAATTGCATTTTTATATGTCATTTGTTACGTTCATTACATTTTTTTCTCTATTACATTTGTTATTATTTATTTTGATATTTTGCACAGTCCAAAAATTAATATACAATTATGTTATTAACCGGTGGTTTTGGCCAACGATTTTAAGATAGTGGTATTTTACAAGTAAATTCAGGGCGGAGACAAGATTTTTAGTAAGGATGTTCAATATCTGTAGAAATAGACACATAAAGTAGCTGAAGAGGATTCGACATCTACTTATATACATATAAAATTATTTTAACCATATATAAATAATATAATTTTCTGTTGAAAGGGATTCAGATGAACCCCCTTCCTACAAGGTAGCTCCGCCCCTATGTACAATTGGTAATTTTCATCTCCTTATATATAGAATAGTTGTGTCATTAGGTTAAAGGTGGTGGATAAAATTTAGGGATATTTTTACATTGTTAGTGTTTAAGAGATTCTTTTATTGTTTATTATTTTCCGGTGATTAATTCACCGGAGTTTCGGCGAGTCCACCACCCAAAACCCCTTTGTTTTTTCTTCTTTTTCCGGTGAAATGGTCAGCGGAAACATCTCCAAACAACGACCAGGCATCTCCAGTCACCACCCTCCTTCCCTATTTCTTCTCCAGACCATGTCCAACAACGGCAGAAACAACCCCAAAAATCCCCATTTTCTTGCAGCTTCAATGAGCAACAGCTTCCAGCCACCAGAACTAGACCTCAGTTTCCATTTTCTCCTTCTCCTCGTCTTCTCCGTTTAGCCCAAGAACCGGTGAGGAGCTCAAAGCTCCGATGAGCATACCCCTTCCCCTTTTTCCCCTTTCGATTTCTGTTTGTTTTGCAGGTTATTGGTGAGCTTCACACCGGTGAACAAAACCCATTTTTTTGAGCGAACTAGCTCTGGCTCACCGTTCATATTCCTTCTTCTCCGGCAAAACATCACTCTTTGTCTCCATTTAACCCTTTTACTTTGATTATTTAATGGTATTTTTCTTAATCAATGTTATTACTTTGCTTTTTATTATTATTATTATTATTATTATTATTATTATTATTATTATTATTATTATTATTATGTCACTATTTTATTTCTCACCGTAGCTTTCTTCATTGTTATGTTCACAGAAGATTTATTGTATTTTGATTATTATTGCTTATTTAATTCATTACTTATTTTATTATGTACAGGGATAATTTTTCTCTCACGGCCTTTGTTAGTGTTTAGGAATGAAATGGTCTTATTTCCTTTTTATTTATAGTTTATTTCGTTGGAATTTGATTATTATTATTATTATTTATTTGTTTCTCTCACTGCCTTTGTTAGTGTATATATTTTGTATGTTTTGTTACCGGCTTTAATTATTGTTTTAGTCGTTATTTGATTAGGTTGATGTAGTTTTGTTTATCATGTTATGTATTTCCCGTTTAATTCATTTTTCTCTATTAATAGTTTATATACTTATGTTAATTCCTCATTAATTAATTGTTCTTGATTTATTAAAGTTGTATGTATGCATTTTAAAAATACTTTCAGTAAGTAGTGTTGCTAGTTTGTTATCATGTAATTGTTGTTGTTATCTTATTTTGCTATCTTTTAGGATGTCGTATGTTGCTTTATGGCTTATTTTATTAATTTAATATATATTATTTGTTAAAATTGACCGATGAAGAAATTAATGTCGATTTCCAAGGTCTTCCATGTTAATAAGACGGGTTTTATTTTCAGTGATTTATTTCATTTATCTTTATTCATATTTACTTATTAATAACACTTTTGCTAAGTGTGTTTACCGGTACTCCGAAGTCGCTTCCCATTGAAGTTATTCTAATGAAATTCGAATTATAAATTTTTATTTATTATTGTGTATATTGTTCACGATAGGCTAATTTAGGTCGATTCATGTATTATTGCTTTATCATATTACTTGTGTATATTGCATGTTTATTATATTTGTACATTATTTTATTTTCCTCCTTAATTTGAAAAAATAAATTCAGTCGACACCCACACCTGTGGATTTCGAAGGGTGCCTTACCCCTTCCCTTCGGAATAATTTGAACTCTTTACCTAGAATCAATTGGTTTCGTAAAACTTCTTTTATGTTAGTTAATTAATCAATCTCCTAGTTTTCCTAAAAAAAAATAGGTGGCGGCTCCCTTTTCCCTTTAAAAATTTTTAAATTTTTTTAAATTTGTTGTGCCCTCTCAGAGGATGTCAACAAAATCAACACTCGATTCCATAACATTCTATCAGTGGAGAATAATTTGATTCTCCTATAACATCATGAAAGTAGAATTTCAGAGCAACAGTTCATTAGTTCTCACGTTGAGGCAATTATAGTAAAATCTACTTCTCATTATAAAAATTTAATCAGACAAATTTCAAACAAAATCAAAATTAATACTTTCAAATACATTGAGATTAACTATGAAATTGTATTTGAATTTTCGCAATTGAAAATATCTAATAATATAAGCGTGAAAGTCTATATTGAGTTGAAGAAGTAGAAAAAACCTGAAATTACTTCATATCCTTGTTGATCAAATACAATCATTATTTTACCAAACCAATCATCAATATTTATGTGAAACATCTAATCCAAAACTATACCATTAGCTTCTACTTTATCTAAAAAGAAAATACCTCTTCCTTTCTCTATTTTTGATCAGCGGATTCAGAGTGATCAGGTGAAGTCCCCCGTCTCGTTGGTACGAAAAACAAATTGAGCTCCTGAATCATCAATTGGACACATTTTCTTTTACTTTTGAAGACTTGCCTAGAGAAAACAGCGAATTACTTTCTGCCAGCCACTTGACTGTTATGAGATGAGCGACAGTGAAATGATGATTCCTCCATTTCCATTGAAGTAGGGAGGGCCTCCTTTCCTGCCATTCCGGCCTATTATTTATAGGAATTTTACCGATTCTAAAAATACCTTTCTTACAAAGCCTCCACTTGATAAGCTACTCTCTAGGAAAGAAGTGAGGATGAAGTGAAGTTGTCTACGAAGCTTTGCTTCTCCCCCTGTAGTCATAATATTTAGCTTGTTGCTACTTTGATTTAAAAGGTATTCAAAAGTTTACGACTTTCTCCGCTTTCCGCAACCATAACCACTTGTCATTTGGATTACTTTAGCCATAAACCATCATCTGCTAAGGAGTACCTTAAGGCTAGTAATAAGTTCACTTCTGATGAGCAGGACTATTTACACCGCCCTCAACAGTCTACAATGGAAGGTATAATAGTTTAGCCCAGTCAACTATTGGAGGCAAAATCAAAGAAAAAATGAAAAATTAGAGCACATTGCATCTCCAGTGAATCATCCTACTAAGGTTTCACGAAGTCAACACATACGTTCACAGCTACGGGCTTGGACGCATCTTAACATACTCTCCTCTAGCACCATTCACAGTTGACTCTCAGCTTCATCTCTGATATGAGGATGAGAAGATAAAAGGCATTGATTACTAATAGCTTCAATAATTCACTTAAATTTATGTGAATGACAGTGACAACTCTTGAAATCCTATTCAGTCTGATTAGATATGTTACTGAAAGTTTGAAACAAAGTGATTATGTTCTGTCTCTCTTTTCATTTCATAATCCCAGGATGAGTCGACTGACCCTGACATATTTTATGAGGATCCAGACGACGAAGCCTCCTTCTCAGATAAAATTAGTTATTCTTTCTATCATAATTATTATTATTTTTACAATTCAAAATATAATGATAAATAAAGATTTTTAATTAATTTTATTTTTAACGATAAATGTTATTTTACTGTGTTGACAAAAAATAACTAAGCTAAAGAAAACTAATCTATACGACCCTTACCCATTAGGGTTATTACCCCACTAACTTACAAATAGATAGGATATGTGTTATAAGAAATTGAAAGAAATTTAAGTCAATAACATAGTGGAGGAATACAACTTCTAAAAATTGTACTTTGTGCTAAAATGTGATAGAACGATTGCAGGCATTTTTGGAAATGTGAATATATTTTGTGCCTTAATTTTCCTAGAGACAACTGTACTTTTTTTGGTCATAGAGGCAACTATACTTTATCTATTCTTGTAAAGATCAGGTTTCGTCGTTATAAAAATGCCAACAAGGGATAAATGGGGGCCGGAATTTTTTTCATAGTATTAGAATTTTTCCAACCTTGTCCGGATTTTAGGAATTCAGAGTCATCAAGGTGTAGGGAAATTTGGTTTCAATCAGGTGGAGTATATATGAATTTGATTACATAATCGGTCAGGTAACTCGTTAAGGAAACCATACGACTTTACAGAATTGAATTTGAATAAATAGATATCTGAGAATCGATCTTAGCGTTAAGGGTATTTTACCGAGCGTAGTGGGGTAAGAGTGTGTAATAAAAAGGGGGAATTGAAATTTTCTAAAACGTGTTCTGTCTCAAGTTCGTGCCGTTGTAGAGGGATTATGTCACTACAGCGACGCCGCTACAACGGGATGGGTGCCGTTGTAACGGACGAGACGAAGATTGAAATTATAGATTTTTGGGATTTTTGAAATGATAGTTCACTGGTTCAAAAGTTGCTGGTGCAGCGACGCTGCTGCAATGGGATGGGTGTCGTTTAGCGGCACAGTAACGAATGAAGTCGTAAATAAAACCCCTACACGATCTTATTTAGCACCTTTGAGTTTTAGAGTTAAAGAACGACCCATGGGCTATTCAAACTCGTTTTTCACTATTCTTGAAAATAAAAGTAAGTTTTTCACTCCCCGAATTCACTTTTCAATCCGTCAAACGTAATAGAATGGGTCAATATTGATGGGGAAGGATTTCTTGATAAGTTCTATTGTGTCATTAACCCTTATTTGATTAGTTGGGATCATGGATTTGAACTAGGGTTCATAGAATTATTTGTAATTTGGGTAATTAGCGATTGTTTGTTGATTCCCGTGTTATTGTGATTGTTTGTATACCAAGAATAAGTGGAATGAATTCAGAAAGGGATGGATCAAGTTTGTTAGGGTTTCAAGCTTGTTTTGAGGTAGGTGATGGTTGTGATTTCATGATTGTGTGATGTATGCATGTTCTTGCTTCATTATCATACTTGTATGTATATGAATGTCACAATATTGATCACGTTGTTGTAAATGGGGATAGAGCAATAATATAGCCCTGAAATCATGATGTAAATGTGTGATCCTAATGAGGCACTTGTGATTGTGATTGTGGTGTGTGAATGGGGATCGGATTGCCATGTTTTGGCAAGCTAACTTGGATCATATTTCCATATTTTGGTAATCTAACTTGGATTAGATTGCCACGTTCCGGTATAAATATTGGATCAAGTTTCCATGTTCCGGCACAATGAGATTGCCACATTCTAGCAAGCTAACTGGAATTGGGTACCACGCCGGTACACTGCAGTTTGAGTTTGGGTTCCGTGAGAGAACCAATTATGTGTTAAGCATGTGAAATTGTTGAATATTTTGGTGGATAATGTTGTTTATGTTGATATATATGCATGTGATTATAATGATTATTCGACTTGTTTATATTGCACTAGTGGATAGCCGCGTGATCCTACCAGTACACAGTGATTGTGTACTGATTTTGCACTTGTTCTTATTTTTGTTGAGTACAGGACATCTTCAAGCGGTTATTGACAGACCTCGCTTAGGATATTAGAGATTTTCGCATCGACTTCAAGGGTGAGTTGCATCTTTTGGGCTGTCATGGAGTTCTCTTCAGTCTATGTCCATCATTTTCGGACTTAGACCATCGTTTTAGTTAGTTGAATAGTTCATTAGTATTTTCTTCTTTAGATTTGATTATCGTTAGTAGTTTTGGTACATTAACTTTCAGATTCTACGTTTAACTTTCGCAATATTTTAGTTGTTGAGATCTTTTGTTTAGTAATGAACTTCGCTTTTAGTCATTTAACTTGCTTCCCTAACTTAAATGCCTTAGTTGTAGAATAATTGCTTTAGTTGGATAGTAGTAGTGAGTCTCCCACCGGCTTGTAAGTGTGGGTGTCCATCACGACGGGTTTTGGATCGTGACAATTCTTAATCAAACATTAATTGAGAAAAAGAACAAAAACAAAACTTAAACCCTATGCCGACTCTTAGCCTTCAGACTTACGGCGGTGACAAGGCCAATCTTGATCCGACTCTTGATAGATCGTTTCTCTTTTGTTGTGTTGAATTTCCACTTTCTGAGAGAAGTTATAGGAATATGACCGTTTTTATCTTTCATATTGATGCTAATGATACTTTTTTTATTACACTATCAATTTTTGCTTTTTATTTTTCCTATTTTTATATTTGTTGGTATCAATGTAAGATTTTGTGTTTGAACAATAAGTGATGATCAAATTTCCACTTCATTTCTACACTTGGTTAAATACATTCTATGTATACTATAACTGTGACATCGGACTGTGGTCTGTTGACTATTGAAAATATTGATCTCATTTGCTATATATACTCGATGATTTTTTTTATATTTTTTCAGGTTTAGTGATTTGAGACTAACAACAGACCGACATGGATTGTGGTGCAGTGGTGGAAGTACTTCACCCTTATCCAAAGATCTCGGATTTGAGCCCCGGATATGGAGAAAATTATGTTGGGAACGCCACCCCCGAATGAGCCCTACAGAACGTGATCCGAATTTAGTCGGAGCTCCAATATTGACTGCGAACACCGGGTGGGAAAGCAAAAACAACATATGTCATTGAATTGTAAGTGGCTTCACATATCCTTCTCCTTAAAGGTTATTCTTCTGAATTCAGTATCATTGTCTCATTATAGGGTAGTTTGAATAAGTTATTTGAGCTTAAGCTCCTCTTTCTCTATGTTATGGTTTTTTTATGTTCTATGTTTTGGTGTTTTCTTTTAGTAATAGTATATTGAGTTGACGTTCGAAACGAAGAATCTATATACCTTCACATCTTAAGGACAATGTTGCGTACACACCATCCTCCCTGGATTCCACTTCTTGAATTATATTGAATATGTTTTTGTTATAGTTTGTAATTCTACTGATCTGATTGTGGTCTAAATAATATTCTGAATGTTCAAGATTATGCTACTAAAACAGTGTTTAAATAAAGGTAAAACTCCAATGGTGAAATGATAGGATAGAACTAGATCCACATTTATTAAAAAAAAATTCAAAATGTCAATATTTTAACATTTAAGAGGGTTCATTAGCAACACTTTCAATATTTAGTAAAAATGTCAAAATTTTAATTGGTTATGTATCTTATTTATGTTTTTATTATTTATTTTTATTTAAAGAATACAATTTTTACATAACAGATTGGAGGAATTTAGGGAGAGAATTTTCTTTAAAAAATGAACAAATGCTTAAAAGTCTCATCTGTTACAATTTATCAAAATACACCAACTTCTATCTCTTTCTTCTCTTCCACCATGTTCTAAAAAACACGTCTTTCACCATTGTTCTAAAAAAATTCAATATCTAATTTTCTTAATCTTTTTTGTTTCTAAACATTTTTATTTACCAAGATAAATTCCAATTTTTACTAATTATTATTATGAAAATCACGGAATTAAAGAAGTACCACATCTATAAAATTTTAATATTTAATTTTCATTAATTATTGTTATGAAAATCATGAAATCAAAAAATTCAATATTCAATTTTCACAAATTATTATTGTGAAACTATATGATAATACATTATAGTTTTATCAATTAAATTTAAATTTTTTTAATTCAGAAATTTGTACACCTATACTTTTATCTGTTATTTGGCATGCTTTTCTCACAATGTACTTATTTTATTTTCAGAATTTTGTATCATTGCTTAAATCATATTCATTCCAATATGTATACCATTTGTATTTGTATTCATTCTAGTTTTCATGTTGTATATTGTATAATAAAACTTGTATCTCTTGATTAGTTTGTATTCATTGCAACATGTATGTAAAATAAATATGTAGCTATATAAGAAACATATTTGTATTCGTATATTTGTTTCAGTATTTATTTTTCTCTTCAGATTTTGTTTCCTTTCCTTAGTCGTATTCATTTCAATATGTATATTATTTGTATTAGTATTCGTTCTAGTTTTTATATTGTATTTTCTATAATGGTGTATAAAATATAAAAATAATATGATGGAAAAGTGAGAATAAATATAAAATTGGAAAAGAATACGAGAATATTTGTTGCAATCAGTCTTAAATAAAATATATAACTAGTTGGCTTACTTTTGAGATGAATATAATTAGGAACAAATAAGATTCATAAAGTATGCAACATGAGATTTTGAATGAATACAAATATTACTAGCATACATAGTAGTTTGAATACGAATTGAGAAAGGATACAAGAATTTGAAAAAAAATATAAAAACAAAATTAAACTAATAGAAAGTTGTTCTTCCTATAAATAAAATACATAACTAGCTGACATATTTTTGGGATGAATAAAATTAGGACAATACTATGCAACATGAGATTTTTAATGAATACAAATGTTGATAGCATACAAAGTGATTTGAATACAAATTGAGAAGGAATATCAAATTCTAAAAAAAGAACTATAAATACAAAAAAAAAAATAGAAAATTGTTCTTCCTCAACTTGGTCTTCAACAAGTTTTTGAAATCTTCTACACCCAAATTTTTTTCTTTTATTAATAGTGATACAAAAAGATGCAAATACCAACTCTTTGATCGTCTCTCTTCCGTTATTTTAGCAGTGGATCCTACATTGTCCGTTATTTCTTGAGTAATATATATATATATATATATATATATATATATATATTAAAAGATTAAAAATCGCTAGAAAATCGTTGATTAAGTTGCATACCTCTTGTAATCCTCTTACATACGACCATTAGAGAGTGATATTATGGTTTTCAAACCCTAAACGAAAGTTGTTCGATTTAATACTCAACTACTAACAAAAATTTTGAGAATTTTTTATAAAAAAAGTTAACAAACCTAAAAATCGGATGAAGATGCATAGTTTAATCAAAAGAATTATTGTGAATATCTTTAGAGATATATTTCCCGATTTCTAAAGAAAAAAATGAAAAGAACGGAAAAGAGAAGTGAGTTGAAAGATGAAGAAGAATTGGAAGAGTGAATCAGTGAGAGAGAAAATATTTTTTTTAAAAAAACATATGAGAGTATGAGTTGAAAAAGGTATAATTAAGGCAAGATAAAATAGGGTCTAAATTAGGAAACACAATATTTTTTAAAATATTGATATTTTGATATTTTTTCTAAAATTTGTAAACATGAATGTTTTTAATAATTATGTTAAGATTTTTGACTAGTTTACTAATTTATCCTTTATGTAATTAGAAAGAATGTAGTACCTAATAAATAATGTTGGATTTAGTGCACAAACGTTATTATAATATACACAATAAAACTGGATAATTCCTTTTTTATATGGTTTTCTTATGCATTATTGTTTTTCCAAATGCCATTTTGTTAGCTCTCCATAATTTCTTTGCTATTGTGAACTTGAAGTTGGAGTTTCCTATGATGATCTTTTTGTCTAATTGATACAATATAGGGAAAAGTATTTGAAATATATCTGAACTTTAATCGAATTTAATGTAACGATATCAAACTTTGGAAATGACATTTTACCCCCTACACTATTTAATAGTATATTTTAAAGGTATATATGTGTCCACGTGGACATCATAAATATTGAATAATTATAAATACTAATGTGTCCATGTGGGCACATATATATCTTTAAAATGCACTATTAAATATTGCAGGGAGGTTAAAGGTCCTCCATCAAATTTGACATCGTAACAGCAATTTCAGTCAAAATAGGTGTATTTTTCAGACTCTTAATTTATGTCAAAAGTTATGGTGTGTCAATTAGGAATAAATGACATGCTAGGTTCTTGAAAAAATAATAACAAAGAGGTCAAAGGTAAATATATTCCTTTAAGATTTCATATACCCACAATATTATTGACGAAGAAAAATGTGTTAGTAGCTTCTAATGAAAATCTATCATAAAAATATTAACTAACAAAAGAAATTGTGGATTTTCTTTTTTTGGTAGCATTTATAAATTGACTTGACCTCCTTTTTGGACAAATTTTAGCTATGTGAATCGCTCGTTGCCTAAGAATAAGTTGGATTTTCCTCATGACATTCAGTCAGATGAAGTGTTAGAGTGACTTATATGGTTTTTTAAAATGATACTAGAAGTTGTAATACTTGAAACTATGAATTTGAGTGAATGATATAGATGATGCAAGGTTGAGTTTTATTTGTAAACTAGATAATGTCGCCCGTGCATACAATAATATAAATGGTATGTTTTGGGGTCTAATAACAGAGTTTTTGAAGTGATTGTTTGCTTGGATAAAAGAATAAGTTTCTTTATCGCAAACATGTACTTTCTTTTACACTATTTAAAGCATAATAAGAGTATCCACATGCAAATGACTTTCGGTGAATTTCAACACTATGAAAAACATAAAAAAAAAAAAAAAGTGACACATGCATATTGTTGTAGATCACAGAACCAGAATTAAAACTTTGAAACAAAAAAAGAGCAGCAATAAACATCTGTGTTCATTTTCAATTTTGTGTATATGACATTACCAATCATTTCTTGTAGGATCTCTAGTATTCCCAACGATGAAATAGTTCATATTAGTGACAACGAAACTTTTTGTCATTTGCTCAAACCTTAAATATATCAAAAAAGGAAACATTATAATAGCAAAGTAAATTAGTAATACTATAAATAAACTTGAGGGGTAGGTTTGAAGTTCAGGAATTGTGAAAGCAATAGAACAGAACAAATTATTTCATTTACCGTTCTATTCGTGATTTTGCTTCCATCCATATTTCTTGAAGGCAGAATTATATAATGTGATCTCAGATATTAAATCACCTGCAAATGTCAGTATGTTCAATTGCCTTATTTCCCCCCACTAAAATCAAAGGAATCGTGGGCATGTTTTTGTAGACTTATATTTTACAACTCTCGAGACATAAGAACAGTTAGGTGATAGACAATCCATATGCAGCTGGAAATATAAGAAGCAGTACCAATATACAGCTCCTCAAGTATAATAATCATGTACCCCTTGAAATTTAAAATACTTGCAAGAGTAACAACCGATAATAACAAAGAAGAAGCACAATTCTTTTTCAATAACTTCAGAATTCAAGACTAACTAATATTTAGAGCAATAGCTACTAGTTCTGTTATGTATTGTGTTGTCATATTTCTCCTATTTGTTGAGGAAAAGTCTAATATATAACATTTACACTGTTCGGCTGTGTGTACTATCAATAACTGGGAAATACATTTGGTTTCTACGGATTTAAGGTATAGACAATCATAGTAGATTTGTTTTGCTACGATAGACAATGGGTATAAAAAAGTATGACTGTATTTAGTATTCGTACAGATGATTGAATAAGAAAAACAGGAATATAATGTGGTTCTGGGCTAATGAGTTAACAATGGTAATCTAGATTGGGTGATTGCAAAATTTTGTGAAGAAACCTGAAGGAAATATTACCTGGAATCAGCGGAAGCAAGAGCATAGTAGAAATCAGCGGAAGCAAGAGCAGAGTAGAAATCAGCGGAGGCAAGAGCAGAGAAAGCAGATGAAGAATGATAGTAAGCTGAAGCAACGGAGAAAGATAGATGAGTGAGAGCCTGAGACAGTACACACGGCAGAAGCTGGAGCTTATGTAAGGATATTGAAATTACTAGTTCGCCCTTATTAATGTCAGGCAGGCATGTTGACCTCCTGTCTGATTCACCTGTTAAACACTCTTTTATAAAATAGTAGAACTATAGATAAGATTAATTGTAATAGGTTGTAGTACTATTAGATTGACTTGTGATGTTTCTTTCAAATGTAGTCCCTTCTTTTACATTGCTTGTATATTAAGAATTTCTTCATTTTATTCAGTTTGAATTAACGTGTAATTTGTTTTTAGCAACTCCTAATAATGTCTACTTTTGAATTATTAATGACAATGAACACACTATAGTAGTAAAATAAAGACTTGAAATATCTACATAAATTTATTTTAAAGTCAATAAGAAAAACTCGTAATAACATTTCAATACTGAAGAATGTGTATTATATTCAATATATATAATACTCGCATTTAAAGATGACTGTTTTAAGTTTAACTGTTATTTTTTTTTTAAAAAAAATGTGTATAAATTAATTTGTTTTAAAATAGATTTTGTATGTAAATTGATGACTGTTTTTACTTTTAGTGTTGATGTATGTTTAACACGTAGTCACGTTACTTTTTTATATTTTATTATATATTTTTTTGTCTTTTTTTTTGTGTGTAGAAAATGGCATTTTTATTTTGAAATTTAATTTAAATATGTTACAAATCCACTTAATTGTGTGGATGTTTCTATTCATCTACCCTTCTATTAATGCATCACTTAATTAATTTCTTCTAATGTAATTTATTTAGCATTTTAAACGGATGATTTTACATCCTATAAAAGACATGCTTCACCCTTGTGAATGACACACTTGAAGAATTGAAATAGTATTTTTCCACTCTATACTTCCATCAATATTTGTCTCCCTATATTGTTTGTGTTTTCTTGTATTTTTCTCTCGTTTTACAACACGTTATCAGCACAAGTCTCTAACCAATTAAGGCCTACTTAATTCGGAATTAAATTTTTTCCTAAACGTTAATCATTTTTCTTTTCGAGTCAGGTATACATTTATATGTTTATAACATATCTAACAGGACTTGCATAAATCTTTGATCCGTACTTTTGTTACTGCATATATAACTTGCTTTAGGTATTATTATAATATTTTACTAGGCATAATCAATACGTTTTAAGTTTATATTGTTATATTATTTATGCTACTAATTTATAACTCTAAATTTAATACTAAGCAATATGATAGCACGATAGTTAGAATACGCGTAAGTAATTTTTTTTGTTATACATTTTATGTGTCATAAAGAATATAATATTTTATTAAATACAACTTGAAATTATTACTAAACTTTGATATTAACTGAAACTAGTAATAAATACTTAAAAGAAGTAGGAAATACATTTAACTATTACCGTTTCAATGCTTCATGAGTTTATATTTTTAATCTAACATTAATGTTCATACATATAATGTATTTTATACTCATCATTTACTTTATTATTTAAAATATTAATTTGTCATTTATAATAAACAAACCAACATCATAATATTAACTCAATTATTTTATGATAGTTTCATCATGTCGAATTTGTCAAAACTTGAATTTGTGGCACTTGACATTTCTGGAAAGAATTATTTGTCATGGGTACTTGATGCTGAAATTCACCTTACCGCTAAGGGTCTTGGTGATAGTATAATCGAAGGAAATACGACATCAAGTCAGGATAAAGCAAAAGCTATAATTTTCCTTCGTCATCATCTTGATGAAAGCCTGAAGGTTGAATACCTAACGGTGAAAGATCCACTTGAATTGTGGATAGGTTTGAAAGGCAACGGTATTGCCAAGGGCTCGTTATGAGTGGATGCACTTACGGTTTCAAGATTATAAAACCGTAATTGAGTATAATTCTGTTGTATTTAGAATAACTTCCAAATTGAAATTATGTGGGGAAATAATAAAAGATGAGGACATGTTGGAAAAGACACTAACTACTTTCCATGCCTCTAATATGATATTACAGCAGCAATATCGTGAAAAAGGTTTTTAGAAATACTCTGAATTGATCTCATGCCTTCTGGTGGCTGAGCAGCATAATGACCTTCTTATGAAAAATCACGAAGCCCGTCCCGCTGGAAGTGCTCCATTATCGGAGGCACACGTGGTTGAAGCACATGGCCAATCTGAAATAAGACAAAATAATCGGGGCCATGACAATGTGCGTGGGCGTGACAAAGGCAAAAGACGATATAGTAATCGTCGAGGTGGTGGTCATAACAGAAGGGAGAACAATATAAGGTTCTCAAAATAATCCTTCTAAAGGAAAGGACGATCACTGTCATCGTTGTGGCCTTAAAGGTCACAGGAAAAATGAATGTCGGGCACCTGAGCATTTTGTCAGGTTGTATCAAAATTCCTTTAAAAGGAAAGGAAATAAAGGTGGCGCCTCCTCTTCTAAAGCCCGAGTAGAGTCACATTTGACTCTTAAAGATGATGTTCAGGCAGGATCTTCTCAAAAATATAATGAGAATGTTGAGGCAAACTTAGCATTGAAAGATAATGCTTTTGATGGGCTCGATGATATTACTCATCTGGAAGCTGAGGACTTTTTGGGGGATCACAACTGAGATTGATAATTGAGCTAGGAAATGAATAATGTTTTTATGTATTTTTAATGTTTTAATTAAAATTTATGTACTTAAGATTTATTTTGTTAAATTTCGTACTTCTTATTATGTATTTTTATTATTATGAAGATAAATAAAAAATTTCAGTCTTCAGTTGGATCCAAGATGAGTAGTGGAGATATGTGTCTTCTGGACAGTGCCACAACTCATACGATACTAAGAGAAAAGAAATATTTCTCTTCTTTGGTAATGAAAAAGGCATATGTTAATACAATATCCGGTAGTACAAAATTGATTGAGGGCTCTGGAAGAGCAGCCTTATTACTACCTGGAAGAACATTAATTGTAATTGACAATGCATTGTATTGTAGTAAGTCTCATAGAAACTTGTTAAGTTTCAAGGTTATTCGCCAAAATGGCTATCATGTTGAGACTGCGAATGAAGGAAAGGTGGAATACCTTTATATTACTACAATAAATGCAGATAAGAAAACTGTGCATGAAAAATTGCCAGCACTTTCTTCTGGATTGTACCATACAAATATTGGTACGGTTGAATCACATGCCGTGGTAAATAAAAAATTTACTGATTCTAATGATTTTATCATTTGGCATGACCGGTTGGGCCATCCCGGTTATAATATGATGCGCAACGTAATTGAGAATTCACATGGGCATACTTTGAAGAACCAAAATGTTCTTCAATCAAAGGAATTCTCTTGTGCTTCTTGTTCACAAGGAAAGTTGGTTATCAAACCATCAATGGCTAAGGTTGGGGTGGAATCCCTTGCATTTTTGGAACGGATACAGGGTGATATGTGTGGACCTATTCACCCTGCATGTGGACCATTTAAATATTATATGGTCTTGATAGATGCATCTACTAGATGGTCTCATGTGTGCTTATTATCAACTCGCAATATGGCTTTTGCGAGGTTGTTGACTCAAATAATAAGGTTAAAAGCACAATTTCTAGATTATGCAATAAAAACAATTCGTCTTGATAATGCTGGTGAGTTTACATCTCAGGCATTTAATGATTATTGTTTGTCCACTGGAATAACAGTTGAACATCCTGTTGCACATGTTCATACTCAAAATGGTTTAGCAGAGTCATTGATTAAACGTCTTCAATTTATAGCTAGACCTTTGTTGATGAGAACAAAGTTGCCTGTTTCGATATGGGGTCATACTATTTTGCATGCAGCAGCACTTGTGCGCATAAGGCCAACCAGTTACCATGACATCTCCCCGTTACAATTGGTTTTTGGTCAAGAGCCAAATATTTCCCATCTTAGAATCTTTGGTTGTGCGGTATATGTTCCGATTGATCCACCACAACGTACAAAGATGGTTCTCCAAAGAAGATTGGGGATATATGTTGGGTATGAATCTCGTTCTATTATAAAATATTTAGTTACTAGAATTGGAGATTTATTTACGGCAAGATTTGCTGATTGTCATTTTGATGAATCAGTATACCCAACATTAGAGGGCGAACAAAAGCAATTGGGAAATGAGTGTAACAACCTTAAAAAATGAATAAACTAAATGTTTAAGGTGTCAAGAATTCTTGCGATTAGACCAAGGTTCACACGGATTGATACGCGTAGAACCAGACCTCAGAAACCTTACTACGACCAAGCCAACTAACTTGGGGAGTTAGTTGAACTTGTGAAGGTTGGAACCAACCAATTAAGGCTCTCGAAATGAAGATTTAATCGAATGAGTCTTTACCGGACTTAAAAAGAAGAAATTTTAAGTTTTGAGGGTCTAAGGGTAAAATGGTCTTATACCAGGCTAGGGGTAATATCGTAATTACCCTAAATATATAACTAATTAATTATTTAATAAAGTGGAGGGGCAATTTGGGGAGAGAGAGACGAAATTGGTCTCTTGATATGAAGTCTTGCTCCACCCGGGTTCGAACCTAGGTGGGAGCAAGGATTTAATATGATTTTTTTATTATTGGTGAATTAATTTAATAAATTTATAATTAATGGCTAATGTAAAAAGGAAAATCAGATTTTATTTTTATTTATTATTTATTTACTTATTAATTAATGTTTTTTTTTTAAATTGACTAAGTCTTGCCAACTATCCTAGTTTTATGATGCACTATCTCACACTATCTCTCCATCAAGCCTAAATCTCTCTCTCTCTCTCATCCAAATCATTTTTCTTGGCTGCAAAAACAGAATATAAAAACATTAGAAAGCAATCAAAAGTTCTCTAAACTCAAAGAACTTACAAAAAAAATATATACAAGCAAGCAAGCTAACTTAAGAAACGAAAACTTTGCATCATCTTTTCGACGGGTTTGTGTTGAAGGTTTAGGGGAGGAGTTTGGCAGCACTTGGAAGGTGTGGAAAGCTACAACAAGGTATGGGTTTTCTCTCTTGGAATCCTTTCTACAAGGGGAATTTCTTTCTACAAAAGTCGACATATGAAACTAGGGTTGTCCCCTTGAATGTTGAACTCCTTGTCCCTAGTCTCCTTCCGATTTTAATCTAAATTAGTTTAGAAATCATGTTGTTGGTATGGTTGCTGGTAGATAAGTGTGAAATATGATGTTCCTTGTGATTTTATGTTTGTAAATAGCAAGCATGTTCAATGATGTCAACCGAAAATGATGTGGTGCAATGCGTAAAATGTTTGTTGTTGTTCTCCGTTTTGAAGTCTTAAAATGGCTTGTTTGATGATTGGAATTATTGTGCATAAGGTGTGTAAATTGTGATGTTAAATGAAGTGTAAGGTGGCTGATTTGTGAAAAAATCTAAGCTAAAACAACAATGAATCTACACCTAAGAATGTGTTAAACGAATCGTGAAAGTACCTCAAAACGAACGTATGAATGTTGTTAAATAAAGGCCAGAAAATTTAATAAAATTTCCAGCACTTGGTGATGGAATTTTCGGCCATAATACTTAAGGTGGAGAGGTTTAAAAATATATTTAAAATATGTGAGGTCAGTGGGGATTGAACCCAAGACCTCACTACATGAAAGTTGGAAAAAAAAAATGAGAGGTGTGGGATTCGAACCCACAACCTCTCGGCCAAACAAGAGAGTAAGAGGGGAATTTTAAATTAATAAAATAAATGTGGAGAGTGGGGATTGAACCCACAACCTCTTGAATGGATGAGAGAGTTAGGAGAAAAATAAAGGAGAAAAATAAATGTGGAGAGTGGGGATTGAACCCACAACCTCTTGAATGGATGAGAGAGTTAGGAGAAAAATAAAGGAGAAAAATAAATGTGGAGAGTGGGGATTGAACCCACAACCTCATGAATAGATGAGAGAGTTAGGAGGAAAGTAAAGGAGAAATACAAAATGAGGTGAATGGAGATTGAACCCACAACCTCTTGGATAGGTGAGAAAGTTAATAGATAAATTAAGAGAAAAAGAATGAGCTTGTGGGGGATTGATCCCACAACCTCCATGCCTTGGACGAAAAATAGAGAAGAAAAAGAAAGGAAATATTATGGGGCTGATGGGGATCGAACTAGGGTCCCCCAAATCTGAAAAATACAAAGGATTAAGTGTTGCCTAAGGGATTTGAATTGGGTTCCCTTGACCAGTTCCGTATTGACACATAAGTCATACGTAAGTAAATATTTAATGAATGCTGCCTCTAAAGATCGAAATCAATATCTTGGCATATCTACAAGATGCATAAGTCTTGTACCACATAATCTTGGGTAAACATGAATCACTTAGACAAACTATGAATGAAGCCTCATGGCTTGTATGTATAGACACATAAGTCTAACATACGTTCAAAAGTAAGTGAACCTAAGATGTATGAAATGAGATGATGAACCCTAGAAGGGTTAAGTATGAGTTTAAGATACACTAAATGGCCAAGTGCATTGACATATGATGAGATGAACAATGAAATGATGAAATGAACAATGAAATAATGAAACCATAGAAGGGTTAAGTGAGGGTGTGAAACACACCAAATGGCCAAGTACATTGGCATATGATGAAATGAACATTTACGTAATAAGAGGTGAATAACTATGAAAAGCAAAGGTGCTAATGATGATGAATGTGGTGACAACATGATATGAGGCTAATGTAAATGATGAGAGCAATCTCAAATGAGCCTAATTAAATGTTACCAATACGTATGAGAGTGTAAGATAATGAAAAGACCAGTCTCTATGAACACTCTAATGAGAGTTTTGAGCTTAACACACTCAATACGAATGATGAGATGAGAAATCATCTAATGAGCTATGATGTCCTCATACTAGAAGCCAACTTCTATGACGTATGAGATTAGTGTAATGGAACTTTATACTGAGCACCGATAGACTAGCTATGAGCGGTGATGCCTTCTTTCGGGAAGGGCGGAGGTTCACGTAACTCTCATGAGATGAGACTGTCCGACTTGCCGGGTATGTGTCTCCTTATATCTCCTAGGCTTCGAACCTATACTGCCAATATAGGGATCTGGCGGGGTTAAATTCCCATGTACGCTAGCATGTTTTTGGGTCACTTTGGCCGGTGATTCCACCTCTTTTCGGTGTGGGGGAGACACTGAATTTCATGATGCTCACATGATCTATGTCGGTTAAAGTTAAAGTTCCCAATGAATGAATGAGGCCAGCCTCAAATGATGCACATAATGAAATGAATGATACCAAAGGTGTTAGGATATGATAATCAAAAGGTGAGTTAGATTCAAGTAATGACATTAGGTCATTCTTGGTCATTGCACAACGAACCTAATGAAAGTCTTAAACTACATCCTAGGTATAACTGGTGTTTACACTGGTCTATGAATGAAATGAAATGGAGTACGTATGAATGAACGAAGCAGACTCTGTGTTTGCTAATGAAGACTCCCTAGTTGAGGTCCCATCTGTTGAGCCCTCATTTCTGGGATGTCTTAATGTCAAGTCCATGATTCCAAGGTCTCATGGCATATGAATGAATGATATGAACTAAGTTATGTGCTACATGAAAAATGTACTGTATGCTATATGATATGTGCTATGTGTAAATGTTATGTGCTGTGTGCAAATGTGAAAAGTATGATGATGTATGTTATTCTCATGGCATAACTTTCTTATTCCAAATCTGGAAAGCTCACTGACTTTGCTAATCCAAATTTGGAAAGATCATTTACTTTCCTAATCCAAATTAGGAAACTTTCCTAATCTCAATTTGGCAACTCCACTGACTTGACTTCTAAAAATCATGTTGTTAGGAAAGAGCTATTCTTTCTCATGCATGTCCTTGGTGTGTGCTTGCATATACCCATACTTAGTACAAGTGTGTACTAACCCTATACAAACTCTACTATTTTATGTGCAGGCACAGGTGGACGATAGAGCTACAGGATCATCGTTGCAGTTATCCGGACGTCCAACATTCATCCGGTTTGGTAGGTCCTCATGCTTTCGAGGATGCTATTGTTTTATATTCTAGCTTAGTTTTAGAGTTGAGCTAGTGGATAATGTTCCACTAGCGTTGCTTTCCTATTTTATTCAGACTATGTATTGGTGCCATTTTGGCAATTATACACTTAATATGAATTGAACTATTTCTTTCAGTTACTTACCTCTTAATGTTAGATGGTTGATGGTGAAAAATTATGTATTAATGAGAATCTTTTTATAAGTATGTTAAGAAACAAAAAGTTTTAAATTTTCCGCTAAAATTAACCTAGATGAAGTAAAAATGACGTAAGTAGGATTGTCTGCGACCTCTGAGAGGTCAACGACGCCGGTCTCGTCTGGGGTCTAGATTCTGGTTGTGACAAAGTTGGTATCAGAGCACTAGGTTAAATTTCAAGAATAATGAGTTCACATCAACCACATTGAGTAGTTTCTAAGTCATGGTAGTGAAGTGCACCACTATCCTGAATTAGAGACTGCACGATGCGTAGGAAAATTTCCCTTCTTCTAATCTTATCGTGCTTTTCCTATCTGAGTTCTTGGTGTTCTGAGCGTGTCTAACATCAACCCTTGTTGTTTTTTTAGAGAATGAACCCTAGGAGGGCTATTCGTTAGAGGAGGAGTGGGCAGCTGCTGGGGGGCAATCGAGTTCCACCCCAGGCCCCAGCTGAAGGAGTGGCCATTCCGGTTAACCCAGTTGGGTTGACCGATACTGAGGTGAGGGCATCTTTGGCCTAGATGGCACAGGCCATCACGATGCAGGCTCAGACTATGACTGCCCAAGTCAACCGGCAGGATGTTCAGAGGGAGAACCCACCGGTTCGCAGCATGGCTGACAGACTGCGAGATTTCACGAGGATGAATCCTCCCATATTCACAGGGGCTAAGACATCGAAGGATCCTCAAGAGTTTGTAGATGAGGTGCATAAGATCCTGGTGGCTATGGGGGCCACTGATTGAGAAGGCTGAGCTGGCTTTCTATCAGCTCAAGGATGTTGCACAGACTTGGTGCAAGATGTGGCAAGATAGCCGTGTCTTAGGTGGAGTGCCAGTCACTTGGGAGCTGTTCAAGACAGCATGTCTGAAGAGGTTCTTTCCCAGAGAGATGATGGAAGTCAAGGTTGAAGAGTTCATCAACCTTAAACAAGGATCCATGACAGTCAGGGAGTATTCCCTGAAGTTTGTTAAGCTATCCAGGTATATTAATTTCCTTAGTATTTAATAGCAAGATTGAGGAGAGTACTGAGGCTTGTTGAATTATCTAGGTATGCTACTTCCCTGGTTTCGAATAGCAGGGATGAAATGAGTAGGTTCCTCACAGGAATCAATGGAGACCTGGAGGAGGAATGTCGGTCTGCGATGCTTCATGATAATATGGACCTTTCCAGGTTGATGGTTCATGTACAGCAGGTGGAGGACAGCCGTAGAAAGAGGGGTATTCGTGATGTTAGGAGGCCTAGGCCTCAAGATCAGGCAGGTCCCAGCCACGGAGGCCACAGAAACAACTTTGGCATCCGTGAGCAGCCAAGGTTTAAGAAGGGACTCTCCCACCAAAGGGAGTCAATTTCATACAGTGGTCTCTATGATAGGGATTCCGAGTCCAGAGATAAGAGAAACAATGAAGTATATACACCTAAGGAAAGGCAACCTTGCAGGAAGTGTGGCAGACAGCATGGAGGAGAGTGTATGATGGGCTCTAACGCTTGTTACAGCTGTGGAAAACCGGGACACATGGTGAAGGATTTTCCGAATAGAAGAAGTCAAGAACAAGGGAAGGAGAGAGTTCAGACTAATGGCCCAAATGAAGAGGCTCCAAGGAAGCAACGATTCTTCGCACTCAAGTCTAGGGGTGCAGGGGAAGTCACTTCTGATGAAGCCTCGGGTGCGTATCCTTAATTAGCCTTTCATATATTTGACTGTGTATGGTGTTTATGCCCTAGTATGAGGTTAATATGTTTGAAGTCATCATGTTGGTTGCTGATTTATATGACTTTTATGTTGACTTATGTTGTATGCTTTGATGAGACTAGTTTATGGAAGAATTTCTTAGACTATTAATGTGAAGCTACTAGTACGTTTCAAGGATGTGTACCATCATGTTAAGATGTGAATCAGATATTCACCCATGGAAGTATTGAAGTACCTACGTATGTGTACATTCTATAGATGACATACTTATTGTTAGTAAAGAGTAGTGTCATTCGGGGACGAATGTTCCTAAGGAGGGGATAATGTAACAACCTTAAAAAAATGAATAAGCTAAATGTTTAAGGTGTCAAGAATTCTTGCGATTAGACCAAGGTTCACACAGATTGATACGCATAGAACCAGACCTCAGTAACCTTACTACGACCAAGCCAACTAACTTGGGGAGTTAGTTGAACTTGTGAAGGTTGGAACCAACCAATTAAGGCTCTCGAAAATGAAGATTTAATCGAATGAGTCTTTACCGGACTTAAAATGAAGAAATTTTAAGTTTTGAGGGTCTAAGGGTAAAATGGTCTTTTACCAGGCTAGGGGTAATATCGTAATTACCCTAAATATATAATTAATTAATTATTTAATAAAGTGGAGGGGCAAGTTGGGGAGAGAGAGACGAAATTGGTCTCTTGATATGAAGTCTTGCTCCACCCGGGTTCGAACCTAGGTGGGAGCAAGGATTTAATATGATTTTTTTATTATTGGTGAATTAATTTAATAAATTTATAATTAATGGCTAATGTAAAAAGGAAAATCAGATTTTATTATTATTTATTATTTATTTACTTATTAATTAATGTTTTTTTTAAAATTGACTAAGTCTTGCCAACTATCCTAGTTTTATGATGCACTATCTCACACTATCTCTCCATCAAGCCTAAATCTCTCTCTCTCTCTCATCCAAATCATTTTTCTTGGCTGCAAAAACAGAATATAAAAACATTAGAAAGCAATCAAAAGTTCTCTAAACTCAAAGAACTTACAAAAAAAATATATACAAGCAAGCAAGCTAACTTAAGAAACGAAAACTTTGCATCATCTTTTCGACGGGTTTGTGTTGAAGGTTTAGGGGAGGAGTTTGGCAGCACTTGGAAGGTGTGGAAAGCTACAACAAGGTATGGGTTTTATCTCTTGGAATCCTTTCTACAAGGGGAATTTCTTTCTACAAAAGTCGACATATGAAACTAGGGTTGTCCCCTTGAATGTTGAACTCCTTGTCCCTAGTCTCCTTCCGATTTCAATCTAAATTAGTTTAGAAATCATGTTGTTGGTATGGTTGCTGGTAGATAAGTGTGAAATATGATGTTTCTTGTGATTTTATGTTTGTAAATAGCAAGCATGTTCAATGATGTCAACCGAAAATGATGTGGTGCAATGTGTAAAATGTTTGTTGTTGTTCTCCGTTTTGAAGTCTTAAAATGGCTTGTTTGATGATTGGAATTATTGTGCATAAGGTGTGTAAATTGTGATGTTAAATGAAGTGTAAGGTGGCTGATTTGTGGAAAAATCTAAGCTAAAACAACAATGAATCTACACCTAAGAATGTGTTAAACGAATCGTGAAAGTACCTCAAAACGAACGTATGAATGCTGTTAAATAAAGGCCAGAAAATTTAATAAAATTTCCAGCACTTGGTGATGGAATTTTCGGCCATAATACTTAAGGTGGAGAGGTTTAAAAATATATTTAAAATATGTGAGGTCAGTGGGGATTGAACCCAAGACCTCACTACATGAAAGTTGGAAAAAAAATGAGAGGTGTGGGATTCGAACCCACAACCTCTCGGCCAAACAAGAGAGTAAGAGGGGAATTTTAAATTAATAAAATAAATGTGGAGAGTGGGGATTGAACCCACAACCTCTTGAATNAAATCAATATCTTGGCATATCTACAAGATGCATAAGTCTTGTACCACATAATCTTGGGTAAACATGAATCACTTAGACAAACTATGAATGAAGCCTCATGGCTTGTATGTATAGACACATAAGTCTAACATACGTTCAAAAGTAAGTGAACCTAAGATGTATGAAATGAGATGATGAACCCTAGAAGGGTTAAGTATGAGTTTAAGATACACTAAATGGCCAAGTGCATTGGCATATGATGAGATGAACAATGAAATGATGAAATGAACAATGAAATAATGAAACCCTAGAAGGGTTAAGTGAGGGTGTGAAACACACCAAATGGCCAAGTGCATTGGCATATGATGAAATGAACATTTGCGTAATAAGAGGTGAATAACTATGAAAAGCAAAGGTGCTAATGATGATGAATGTGGTGACAACATGATATGAGGCTAATGTAAATGATGAGAGCAATCTCAAATGAGCCTAATTAAATGTTACCAATACGTATGAGAGTGTAAGATAATGAAAAGACCAGTCTCTATGAACACTCTAATGAGAGTTTTGAGCTTAACACACTCAATACGAATGATGAGATGAGAAATCATCTAATGAGCTATGATGTCCTCATACTAGAAGCCAACTTCTATGACGTATGAGATTAGTGTAATGGAACTTTATACTGAGCACCGATAGACTAGCTATGAGCGGTGATGCCTTCTTTCGGGAAGGGCGGAGGTTCAAGTAACTCTCATGAGATGAGACTGTCCGGCTTGCCGGGTATGGGTCTCCTTATATCTCCTAGGCTTCGAACCTATACTGCCAATATAGGGATCTGGCGGGGTTAAATTCCCATGTACCCTAGCATGTTTTTGGGTCACTTTGGCCGGTGATTCCACCTCTTTTCGGTGTGGGGGAGACACTGGATTTTATGATGCTCACATGATCTATGTCGGTTAAAGTTAAAGTTCCCAATGAATGAATGAGGCCAGACTCAAATGATGCACATAATGAAATCAATGATACCAAAGGTGTTAGGATAGGATAATCAAAAGGTGAGTTAGATTCAAGTAATGACATTAGGTCATTCTTGGTCATTGCACAACGAACCTAATGAAAGTCTTAAACTACATCCTAGGTATAACTGGTGTTTACACTGGTCTATGAATGAAATGAAATGGAGTACGTATGAATGAATGAAGCAGACTCTGTGTTTGCTAATGAAGACTCCCTAGTTGAGGTCCCATCTGTTGAGCCCTCATTTCTGGGATGTCTTAATGTCAAGTCCATGATTCCAAGGTCTCATGGCATATGAATGAATGATATGAACTAAGTTATGTGCTACATGAAAAATGTACTGTATGCTATATGATATGTGCTATGTGTAAATGTTATGTGCTGTGTGCAAATGTGAAAAGTATGATGATGTATGTTATTCTCATGGCATAACTTTCCTATTCCAAATCTGGAAAGCTCACTGACTTTCCTAATCCAAATTTGGAAAGATCATTTACTTTCCTAATCCAAATTAGGAAACTTTCCTAATCTCAATTTGGCAACTCCACTGACTTGACTTCTAAAAATCATGTTGTTAGGAAAGAGCTATTCTTTCTCATGCATGTCCTTGGTGTGTGCTTGCATATACCCATACTTAGTACAAGTGTGTACTAACCCTATACAAACTCTACTATTTTATGTGCAGGCACAGGTGGACGATAGAGCTACAGGATCATCGTTGCAGTTATCCGGACATCCAACATTCATCCGGTTTGGTAGGTCCTCATGTTTTCGAGGATGCTACTGTTTTATATTCTAGCTTAGTTTTAGAGTTGAGCTAGTGGATAATGTTCCACTAGCGTTGCTTTCCTATTTTATTCAGACTATGTATTGGTGCCATTTTGGCAATTATACACTTAATATGAATTGAACTATTACCTCTTAACGTTAGATGGTTGATGGTGAAAAATTACGTATTAATGAGAATCTTTTTATAAATATGTTAAGAAACAAAAAGTTTTAAATTTTCCGCTAATATTAACCTAGATGAAGTAAAAATGACGTAAGTAGGATTGTCTGCGACCTCTGAGAGGTCAACGACGCCGGTCTCGTCTGGGGTCTAGATTCCGATTGTGACAATGAGATAGATTGGAATTAACTTTCACTGTCTCATTTAGATCCTCGAACAAATCAATGTGAGCAAGAAGTTCAAAAGATAATTTATTTGCAGAATATTGCAAATCAACTGCCGGATGCATTTACTAACCTTCCATGGGTTACTAAATCATATATTCCAGCTGCTAATGCTCAAGTTCGAGTTGATGTCCCTATAGGACAAAATGTTAAGGAAAATGAGTCTGGACCACGCTTAAAACGTGATAGACCAATTGGTTACAAGGATAAAAATCCTCGGAAAAAAAAAGGAATAAATGATCAAGATGATGATCATAATATAGAGGCAATTGCTCATGAAGAGCTCCGAGACATAATAAATGATGACACCACAAAGGAGATCCATGTACCTGAAAATAATGAGAATGAGGAAATCTCTATAAATTATTTCTCGACGAGAATAAGGTGGAATCGTAATAATATTATGGTGGATAATATTTTTGCCTATAATATTGCAGTTGAAATAATGCAACAAGATGAGGATTTGGAACCAAGATCTGTCAACGAGTGTAGACAGAGAAATGATTGGCCAAAATGGAAGGAAGCAATTCAAACAGAATTGACTTCACTTGAAAAACGTGAAGTTTTTGGACCAATAGTCCGAACACCTGAAGGTGTCAAGCCAGTGGGGCATAAATGGGTTTTTGTGAGAAAACGTAATGAAAATGGTAAAGTCGTAAGATATAAAGCACGACTTGTGGCACAAGGATTTTCACAAAGGCCTGGCATTGATTATGAGGAGACGTATTCTCCTGTGGTAGATGCAATTACCTTAAGGTATCTAATAAATATGACAGTTCATGAAAAGCTTGAAATGCATTTAATGGACGTTGTCACAGCTTATTTGTATAGCTCGCTAGACCACAATATTTTTATGAAAATTCCTGAAGCACTCAAAGTTCCTGAAGCATATAAAAATTCAAAAGAAAGTTGTTCAATAAAGCTTCAAAAATCTTTATATGGATTGAAACAATCAGGGCGAATGCGGTATAACCGTCTTAGCGAATACTTGCTAAATGAAGGGTATAAGAATGACCCTATTTGTCCTTGTATTTTTATACGAAGGTCACAATCTGAATTTGTAATAATATCTGTTTATGTTGATGATTTGAACATTATTGGAACTCCTAAAGAGCTTTCAAAAGCCGTTGAGTGTTTGAAGAAAGAATTTGAAATGAAAGATCTTGGTAAAACAAAATTTTGTCTTGGCCTTCAGATTGAACATTTGACAAATTAAAAATATTTATCCATCAATCAACATATACTGAAAAGGTTTTGAAAAGATTTTATATGGATAAATCACACTCATTGAGTACCCCGATGGTTGTGAGATCTCTTGATATAAATAAAGATCCATTTCGACCTCAAGAAAAGGATGAAGAGGTTCTTGGTGATAAAACATCATATCTTAGTGCTATTGGGGCACTAATGTACCTTGCCAACAATACCCGGCCAGATATTTGTTTCGCAGTAAGTTTATTGGCGAGATTCAGCTCATGTCCAACAAGAAGACATTGGAAAGGTGTTAAACATATATTCAGATATCTTCAAGGAACAATTGATATTGGATTGTTGTATTCTAATGCATCCAAGTCAGAATTGATCGGTTATGCAGATGCAGGGTATTTGTCTGACCCACATAAAGCCCGATCTCAGACAGGCTATTTATTCACATATGGAGGTACAGCTATATCATGGCGTTCAATGAAGCAAACAATAGTTGCTACTTCTTCAAATCATGCAGAAATAATAGCCATTCATGAAGCCAGTCGAGAGTGTGTATGGTTGAGATCAATGACTCAACACATTCTGCAATTATGCGGTCTTTCTATGCAAACAAAGACTCCAACAATATTGTATGAAGATAATGTTGTTTCCATATCTCAATTAAAAGGAGGATATATCAAAGGAGATCGAACAAAGCATATTTCACCTAAGTTCTTTTTCACACATGATCTTCAACAAAATGGTGAGATAAATGTTCAACAGATTCGTTCGAGTGATAATCTTGCAGATTTATTCACTAAGGCATTGCCAACGTCAACATTTGAGAAGCTAAGATATAAGATTGGGATGCGTCGTCTCCAAGATATCAAATAAGTTCTTCATCAGGGGGAGTAAATACGCGTTGCACTCTTTTTCCCTTAGCCAAGGTTATGTCCCATTGGGTTTTCCTGGTAAGATTTTTAATGAGGCAACACTCAAGGCGTATTACAAGATGTGTGTACTCGTTTTCCTTCACTAGGCTTTTTCCCATAGGGTTTTTCCTAGTAAGGTTTTAACGAAGCACATTATATATAAACATCCAAGGGGGAGTGTTACAAATCCACTTAATTGTGTGGATGTTTCTATTCATCTACCCTACTATTAATGCATCACTTAATTAATTTCTTCTAACGTAATTTATTTAGCATTGTAAACGAATGATTTTACATCCTATAAAAGGCATGCTTCACCCTTGTGAATGACACACTTGAAAAATTGAAATAGTATTTTTCCACTCTATACTTCCATCAATATTTGTCTCCCTATATTGTTTGTGTTTTCTTGTATTTTTCTCTCGTTTTACAACAAAATATATATTTTTTAAAATAATGCTAGATAGTTCCACAAAATTAGGCATTATATTTTTTAAAGTAATATATTTTAAAAGGATAATATTTTATTGTCCACAAAATTAGATAATGCTTTATAATTCATAGTTCCACTACGTTAATTTTTGAAATTGATTTAAAATATTTTTTTAAGATAAAATAGTAGATAATTATTCAAACTAATTACACATCATTAATTTTTAATTAAATTAAAAAGTAGATAATTATTCAAACTAAATTACACATCATTAATTTTTAATTAACTTTTTAAAAAACTATTTTTGTGGTGCTGACACGTGGAACTTTTTCTTCTCCTATTATATATAGATAATAGACAGATAACATAGAGATAGATTATTATTATTATTATTATTATTATTATTATTATTATTATATGCATTTGTTTTGCTATAAATAAGGGGATTGTGGAAATATAATTAAAAATATTTTTCCACAAGGAAAAAGAATCATAAACGTTATGAAATTAAAAATTAATTAAAAATCATTAAAAATAAAAAATCGTCTTTACAGTTTTTTTCTTTTATGTTGTAATTTTTAATTTTATTTTTGGAATTTAAATTTAGATAAACGTGGAAAGTTAAATTGAGATATTTAAAAGAATAATACTTTATAGTTTTCTAAAATTAGATAACTTTTAAACTGATCCCACTAATAATATTGAAATAAGTAACTACTAATACACATGCATTTGTTGTTTTTTTTAAAAATACAATTTTATTATTTTAAATTTTTTAAAATACTGCTTTGGTCTGGCGCTGACACGTAGGCACAATCATCTCTCTTATATATATATATTATATATATATATATATATATATATATATATATATATATATATATATATATATATATATATATATATATATATATATATATATATATATATATATATATATATATATATATATATATATAATAGAGATGACAGTGATATAGGTATGCATAAAATTTCAATCTTTAATGATCAAGTGATACAAAGTGCACTGAAAAACATTTCTTGAGCTTTGTAAAGGAGCAAAAGAAAAACAATCGTTGGCTTGATCATTTTTTAATTGTGCTTAATGATTTAGTGATTAGTCATACATAGATTAAGGGGTTATCAAATGTGTTCATTGATAGGCTGATGTTTTGTGTTGCATCTCAGAATTTGAGTTGTGTATCTGAGGTTTGAATTAATGTACTCTTTCACTACGAAAAATGTTCAAAAATACCCCTGAACTATTCGAAAAAGTTTAAAAATATCCCTCATTCATCTATTGGGTTAAAAATTCCCTTCCATCCACCTTTTTGGTTCACAACTACCCTTAAATTTAACAATTTTTTATTTTTTTAATTATACTATTATTAATTATTATGTGACATATTTTTATTGGATAAATTTAAATTTCAATCCACCAAATTTTTTCTACCTATTTGACCCATATCCACATTCTTTGACCCAAATTCAATTAAAAAATTTATCAAAAATAATAAATTTCATCATCTCTTCTCTTTCCGTTGAACCTAATAACATATTTTATTTTATTTTATTTTATTTTCTCATTCAACAATTTCAAAATAAAATTAATGATTTAATCAAGTAGTATTTGAATTTGAAATTGACATATTGGTATTTGAATTGGTTTTATCAAATAGAACTAAAAAGCTCTTCTTGATTGTGTTTGAATTTGGTCTTTCTTGTTTCTTCTTTTTGGTTCACACCATGTGAAAATATTCAGTTTTTTAAGGGGAAGTTGCACTAAATAGCTCTTCTTAATCGTGCTTTTGTAGTGGAATTGAGGTAATTTGACTTGGGTTTTGTTTTGTTTCTTCCTTTTGGTGCACACCCTTTTCAAAAGATTCAATTTTCATGGTGGAGTTGCACTAAAAGAGTTGTTCTTGATTGTGTTTTCATGGAAACATTGAGGAAACTTGAATTGGGTCTTCTTAATTCTTCTTTTTGGTTCACACCCTTTTCAAAGATTCAATTTTTCATAGTGGAGTTACACTAAAAAACTTTATTTGATTGTATTTTAATGGTGGCACTGACCAAATTCTAACACAATCAAGAAGAGTTTTTTAGTTCTAATTGATATTAAATTCGCTAGTTCTTGGTTGATTATTGATATGAATATATGTATTATTTTAGTTATCATTGATTGAGGTTATATATGGTGATGAGAAAGAGATTAGGTTATTAGGTTTGAATGGTAGAGAAGAGATGTTTAAATCTTTTGATTTTGATGAATTTTAATTTGGTTTGGGTCAAAAAATATGGATATGGGTCAAATGGGTAGAAAATTTTTCGGTAGGTTGAAATTTAAATTTATCCAATAGGAAGATGCCACATAATAATTAATAATAATAATAATAATTAAAAAATAAAAGGTTGTTAGGTTTAAGGGTAATTATGGACCAAAAAGGTGAATGAATGGGTATTTTTAACCCAATAGGTGAACGAATGATATTTTTAAACCTTTTCGAATAGTCCAAGGATATTCGAATAGTCAAAGGGTATTTCGAATAGTCCAAGAGACTATAACGTATGACTAAAGAGTAGATAATAAAAAAGGTTCAATGATTCAATAGAAAAATGACATAGTTGAAATATCTGAAGAAAAGTTTAGAGATTTGTTTAAGGATTCGGCCATTAAAAAAAAGCATTTTTGGTTTAAAATCAAGTTAGTTCACATTCTCATACCCCCGTTTGTACAAGCATGTGATGACGTAGCAAATACCACGTGAACTAATCAAATTGCTTAAACTAACTTCCATATAGTGATTATAAAAAACAAGGAAAATTTTCAAAATATCAATATTTTATTCTCTTCGTTTCAAAAAGAATGTCCTTATTTTTTTTTTAGTTTGTTTCAAAAAGAATTACCCCTTTTCTTTTTTGGCAACGCTTTAACTTTAACTTTCCACGTGACATGTTTAAGACCACAAGATTAAATGACATTTTGGTACATTTGTCATAACTTTAATTGAGAACCACAAGATTAAAAAGTCTTCTTTCTTTTCTTAAACTCCGTTCCAAGTCAAACTAGGTCATCCTTTTTGAAACGGAGGGAGTAATATTTAAGAGGACTCATTAACAACACTTTCAATATTTAGTAAAAATATCAAAATTTTAGTTTGTTATATATCTTATTTATGTTTTTATTATTTGTTTTTATTTAAAGAATACAATTATTTAATGACAAAAGAGAGAATATCAAGGGAGAGAATATTTCAACAAAAAAAAGAAGGTAAGGATCACTTAATTTTCTCATAAATTATATTTTCAATGAAAACTCAAACTTTGTTCTTTTTTTTTTCTCCAGAATTTTAACCTTTTTTAAATTGTATTCATTCTAGTATGTATTTTATTTATATTCATTATAGTTTTATGTTGTATTTGTGTAATGAAACTTGTAATTTTTTCATTAGTTTGTATTCATTTCAATAGGTATGCCAAATGAATCTATAGCTATTTAAGAAACATATTTGTATTCATGTATTTTTTTCCTTGTGTATTTATTTTTTTCTTCAAAAATCTTGTATTTTGTATTCAATTCAATATGTAATTTATTTTTATTTTTATTTATTTTAGTTTTTATTTAGAATTTTGTATAATAATATATAAAATACAAAAAAATAGTATGATGAAAAAATGAGAATGAAATATAAAATTGAAAAGGAAAAAATAAATATTTGTTGTAATCATTCTTTAATAAAATACATAAACTAGTTGACATACCTTTAGAATGAATACAAATTTGGAACAAATACCAAATTTATAAACTATGCGACATGATTGTTGAATGAATACAAATATTAATTGTATACATACGATTTTAAATACAAATTGAGAAAGGATACAAACTTTTGAATTTTTTTAAATAAAAAAAACAAAAGAAACTAATATGAAGTTGTTCTTCATATAAATAAAATACATATCTAGTTGATATACATCTGGGATGGATTCAATTAGGAACAAATACAAGATACAATATGATATTTTGAATGAATATAAATATTAATAGCATACATACTAATTTGAATATTAGTTGAGAAAGGATACAAAATTTTAAGAAAAAGTTATAAATACAAAACAAACTAATACGAAATTGTTCTTGGTCTTCAACAAGTTTTTTGAAGTCTTCAGGCATCCAAAAAAATTTATTTATATTTTACTGATAGTGTCTTTACATAATAGAGGGAAATCTCAAGAGATACGATAATATATGTACCTTTATCATTGGATGGAAAATATTTTGAAAGAATTGAGAGATTTCTTGAACAAATTGAAAAAAAATAGAAGAGATGATTTTCACAAGGAAAGAAGAGAACAATGGTGAAAAACTCAATAGAGAAAGGAGAAATTGAGAGTAAGAACCTAGAAAGAGGGAAAGTGAGTGATGAGAGTTTTTTTTCTTCTTTTTTCACACGTATTGAGGAGTAAAATTAGTGGAATGTGGGTCCTGATTTGAGAAATAAAAGGAACGAAAATTAATTATATTAGATACATTTTATTTGGTAAAATATTGACATATTGACAATTTCACTAATTATTTAAAGTATAGATATTTTTAATAATTATGTTAGGGAGTTTGACTAATTTGCTAATTTTTCCAAAAAAAAAAAATCCTAAAAACCATTTATATTAATACTTCACCAATTGTTTTATACAACTTATCAGAAAAAAGGTAATTCACATTGATATGATATACATAACCACATATCTAATCAATGGTTGTAAACACAACATTTTTATCGATCTTAGCTTTTTTAGGTCTAGGCATGTTTGGGTCTTCATTGTTACTAACATAGCCATTTAGAGCATTTATAATCCAATAATTCCATAGGAGTGAAGCGTATCTCTAGCGAAGGGTGTCATCACTAATTCCACATGATGGTACTTCTAATCCATCACTCAAAAACTCAACGTATGCAGCAATAAAAAGTCCACAATCTCTGCATGGTATATCATCATCAGAAAATATATTAACAGCACAATTCGATAGACTTACAAAAAAATAATGTGATACTTACAGACTACTGCTTTCTTGTTGGGCAATACCAGTAACATGTTTGACTTCGAATGGGTGAGATTTGTTCTTTCCTTGGTAACATTCAAGAGCTGACCAGTTGGTTCGCTCTTTTTGCTAAAAAAATCCACTTAACTCAAGGTACTTTGGCAACATTGTAGACAACTTTTTAAGCTCGGAGGATAATTTTCTATTAGACCTAGTTGAGGACATGGAATCATACACTTTTATGCACCTTTCCTTCAATGCAACGACTGTCAAGAGCCAATGAAATTCCCCATTACTATTTACAGGGACATAAACATCATATGTCAAGTGCCAAGGCAGTCTACAAGTTATAACAAACCCTTTCATTATGCCAACGATTTTATCCTCATATTCACTAGCATTGTCAATGTATGTTTTGAAAAAATAACTAGTGGTAGTATATTGATATTTAGAATGAATATGTTGCTTCGACTTCTTACGCAAATAGTAAAATATGACATCCACATACTGCACACATGCATCAAACAAGTATATCAATTTAATTGTATATATTCATCTACTACACAATACATAAAAGTGGGCATGAATTTACCTCATCATTCCAGCACTTATTGGGTTGAGACATTACGTAGAACCAGTCCTTATTATTTGAAAATGCAACTACAAAATCAAGTTGGTCAATTTAAAGTTTTGAGCAATTGGCTAAGTAGTGATCTTCCTTGTTTCCTCTGCAATTGTGTAATCATTATAAAAAATTATTTAGTGGAAAACAAGAAGAACTAATGATAATAGTTGAATGACCTTACTTACTTCTTTGCATGATGCTTGTAAAGACCCTCGTTTATCCATTGCGAGAAGGATGACATTAGTTCAGTTGGACCCTCGCCGTCAATGTTAAAACTTTCAAATGGATATTGTCGCTTCACATCACAACTGACGACTTCGACTTTCTTCTCTTTATTTTTTGCTTTCGCTTTTTCTTTCTGCTTCTCATTCTCCTTCTCCTCCTTCTCTTTCTGCTTCTCGTTCTCGTTCTCGTTCTCCTTCTTCTTAGCCTTCTCCTTCTGCTTCTGCTTCTCCTTATCCTCCTTTTTCTCCTTTTCCTCCTTTTCCTTCTTCTCCTTCTCCTTCTTCTCCTTTTCCTTCTTTGCCTTCTTCTCCTTCTCTTTCTTCTCACTAATTGTAGAAAGTGTTAGGGAAATAGATTTTTTCAACCTCCTACACTTTAGAGGCTGTGAATTCTTCTGAGATCTTTGTACATCAATATTATGAGACATTTCCTTAACAATATCAGTGAGTTTTTTAACACGACTAATACTGAGTTTTTTAAAAATATCTGAGTTTCTCTTCTTATTTAACAAATCTACGACTTTCATCCTAGCATATATGGGATATTTCCCGAAGTTGTTTTCCACCTTTCTAACTTAGAAATTCTTGATTTATTATTCAATCCCCAGCTCACTGTTAGGTTTCCCACAACCAAATGGAATGCATCGAAACTTTGTCGAATTCAGGTTAAACATACTTATAGGGAAGGAAATATACTCTCATATTATTTAGCCAACATGGCTTTTGACATTACTGTCACGTTTGATATTCATAGTTTTTTAGATCAACCAAGTCAAGCTAGGAGGATTCTGAATTTAGACAAACAACAAGTTCTTAATCTATGCATCAAGACATATATCATGTGTGGTGAAGAGGAAGCATTGCTTATATCATGATTATCAGTCCACATATTTGATTTGTAAGCACATGAGGACAGATTCACGGAGTCACCAAATCAGAAAAAGGGAAGGAGTTATTTCACTAGCAACATACATCAGTAGAAGATCGGAAACAACATGCTCAAGCACCACCAAATGATCTGGATTGCACAGCCGCAGAAGCATCATGCCAAAATCTGGTCATCTCCTTGGTTTCTGGATATGACCTACAGGACAATGACTTTGAGAAAGATTAAATAGTCTTTACATATTGTGTGACACATTGAATGTGAATATGTAATTGACAACTCTAAAATTGACTAAAAATGACTAGGTGACCTTCCTGGAATTGATTACTTCAAAGCAACACTTAAATATGCATAATAAATTTCTTTGCTTGATTTGTGCTATATTTGTTATCTGACTATTAATTTTCTTTGTAAGGAACTGAATGTTGCTACAGCAAATTAATAAAAGTTCATTGATACCACAATTTCCACCTGCATCAAACAGTTCAGAAGCTGTTGTTTGATTTTCTGTTTAAGTACTCCTTCAATCCCTATAGACTCATTCGTATCAACTAACATATCATTTTAACCAATCAAAAAAGAAAAAAAGAATTGATTCTTCACTTGACTAGTCAACTTTAAAGGATTTTCTACTGGATTTGTTATTTTTTGGGATAATGCACAAGTACCCCCTCAACCTATGTCCGAAATTTCAGAAATACACTTATACTATACTAAAGGTCCTATTACCCCTGAACTTATTTTATAAATAATTTTCTATCATTTTTGTCCTACGTGGCACTATCTTGTAGGCCCAATATGTGTTGACATTTTTTTTCAAACTAGTGTCACGTAGGCCAAAAAGGGATAGAAAATTATTTATAAAATAAGTTCAGGGATAATAGTATCTTAGTATAGTAGAAGTGTGTCTCTGAGATTTCAGGCAGGGGGTAATTATGCATTTTCCCTTTTTTTCTTTTTGTCAAAGTTTATACAACCACTAATCATAGTGGTAGGACGTTCAAAGGGAAGTGTAAGATTACAGGAATGGAATAAGCTTTAAAGGATTACGATTCTTAACTCTAAGTCTAAGGTCTTGAGTACCTAGAGTTAAGAAATTTTGTTCATAAAGAACTTGAATTATTCTGTGCTCAACTAAATTAAGACATGGCAAAAAACTTGCACAGTTTCCTCCTAAATGCCTCAAATGATTAATTAAGGGAATCACTTCACCTTATCTGTATCTCTTTCTCTTATCAAATTCGAGACTTTGTTCATACAGCCAACCGACATAACATCGAGGCATTCCGTTGCAGTTATCATATGCAGCTCATACCTGCAGATTTAACTGCAAAAACAAATTTCTTCTTCATCACTTCCAAAATTGTGGAAATCTGAATCTGGAAAAGTAACTAGCTAGCAAACATTTGAACAGGTACAGGTTAATTATTTTGTTCACTTTCAGATACAAATTAATAATTTTATTTGTTGTTAAAAGTTGAATTTGCCAGCAAACACAAGGTGAAATGCTTACATGTGTATCCTGAGAGAAAACAGTTTTTTTTTGGTTGTTAAGACAAAATGCATGTGTTTTTTCTTGAATGGTGTGACCTTCCTGGAATTGTGTTATTAAATGTGTATAGCAAATTTCTTTGCTTAATTTATGCTATATATACTTCATCAAATTGTTGAATACTGACACAGATCAAACATTTCTTGATTTCTTCTCTACCAACTTAATTAGTTTTGAACATTTTAGTGCAGAAATGGGCTACGTAAACCTTGTATTTTTTATGATATATCCCTTTTTCTTTCAACTTGTTTTCTCCTCATCCTCACCTCATGTATGCCCCAAAGATCAAGCTCTTGCTCTTCTACAATTCAAGCACATGTTTACAATAAGTCGCGATGCTTTTGATCCTTGTTTCGACATAACAGGCCAACTGATTCAGTCATATCCAAAAACTCTTTCGTGGAACAAGAGCACGGATTGTTGCTCTTGGGATGGAGTTTATTGTGACGAGATGACAGGACAAGTGATTGAGCTTAACCTCACTTGTAGCAAACTTCAAGGCAAGTTTCACTCTAACAGTAGCCTATTTCAACTCTCCAATCTCAAAAGGCTCTACTTGTCTAATAATAATTTCTCTGGATCGTACATTTCGCCTAAATTTGCTGAGTTTTCTAGTTTGACGCATCTTGATTGGTCGTATTCAAGTTTTATAGGTCTAATCCCAGTAGAAATCTCTCGTCTTTCTAAATTACAAGTTCTTCACATCCGCAGTTATCCATATGAGCTTAGATTCGAACCTCACAATTTTGAACTGCTCCTTAAGAACTTGACCCGATTAAGAGAGCTCCACCTTACGTCTGTGAACATCTCCTCCACCATTCCTCTAAATTTCTCTTCTTATTTAACAAATCTAGAACTTCCAGACACACACATATACGGGACATTGCCCGAAGGAGTTTTCCACCTTTCCAACTTAAAATCTCTTAATTTATCAGACAATCCCCAGCTCACTGTTAGGTTTCCCACAACCAAATGGAATAGCAGTGCATCACTCATGGAGTTATATCTCTATAGAGTGAATGCTACTGGTAGGATACCTGAATCATTTGGTCATCTAACTTCACTGCGTACATTAGAGTTGCCTTCTTGTAATCTCTCAGGCTCTATTCCTAAACCTCTATTGAATCTCACCAACATAGAGGAATTACACCTTGATGATAACCATCTTGAAGGACCAATTTCTGATTTCTTTAGATTTGGAAAGTTCTGGTGGTTATCACTTAGAAATAACAACTTTGAGGGCAAACTTGAGTTCTTATCCTTTAACAGAAGTTGGACACAACTTGAAACCTTGGATTTTTCATTCAATTCCCTAACAGGTTCAATTACTTCTAATGTAAGTAGTTTGCCAAACCTAGATTCACTCTTCTTGTCATCAAACCATTTGAATGGGACTATACCATCCTGGATATTCTCCCTCCCTTCACTAATTCAATTAGACTTGAGTGATAACCATTTCAGTGGAAACATTCAGGAGTTCAAGTCTAAAACATTGTCTCGAGTTTTTCTAAAACAAAATCAGCTTCAAGGTCCTATTCCAAAGTCACTCCTAAACCAGCGTGATCTATTGTATCTTGTCCTTTCACACAATAATTTCAGTGGACAGATCGCTTCAACCATCTGCAATCTGAAAACACTACATCTGCTAGATTTGGGCAACAATAATTTGGAGGGAACAATCCCACTATGTTTGGGTGAGATGAGTGGACTTTGGGTTTTGGATGTAAGCAACAATAGTCTTAGCGGGACAATTCATACTACTTATAGTGTTGGAAACCAACTAATAGTCATTAAATTTGACGGGAATAAGCTAGAGGGGAAAGTTCCACAATCTTTGATCAATTGCACGGAGTTGAAAGTTCTTGATTTAGGTAACAATGAGTTGACTGACATATTTCCTAAATGGTTGGGAGCCCTACCTTATTTGCAGATTTTGAACTTGAGATCAAATAAGTTCTATGGCCCTATAAGGACTGACAAATTGTTTGCTCGAATTCTAGTTATAGATCTCTCATCCAATGGATTTAGTGGAGATTTACCAGTGAGCCTTTTTGAGAATTTTGAAGCCATGAAAATAATTGGTGAGAACAATGGAACCCGAGAGTATGTAGCAGATAGGTTTTCTGTTTATTACACAAGTTCCTTTACAGTTACAACAAAGGGCCAGGAGCTTGAACTTCCTCGAGTTTTGACTACAGAGATTATTATCAATCTCTCAAGGAATAGATTTGAAGGTCATATCCCAAGCGTTAATGGAGATCTCATTGGGCTTCGCACGCTGAACTTATCTCATAATCGCTTGGAAGGTGATATACCAGAATCATTGCATCATTTATCTGTACTTGAATCATTGGATCTCTCATCCAACAAAATCAGCGGAGAAATTCCACAACAACTTGTATCCCTCACATCACTTGAAGTCTTAAATCTCTCTCGCAATCATCTTGTTGGATGCATCCCCAAAGGAAAACAATTTGATACGTTTGAGAATAGTTCATACCAAGGGAACGATGGGTTACGTGGATTGCCACTCTCAAAAGATTGTGGCAGTGATGAAGGGGTACCAGAAGCAACAACTCCATTTGGGCTAGATGAAGAAGAAGAAGGAGGAGATTCATCAATAATAAGTTGGCAGGCGGTTCTCATGGGTTACGGTTGTGGACTTGTTATTGGACTGTCCATAATATACATAATGTTGTCAACTCAATATCCAGCATGGGTTTCAAGGATGGATGTAAAATTGGAACACAAAATTCTTACGACAATGAAAAGGCACAAGAGAAGATATTAGTGTGTTATCTCCAGGTATTCAATTTGATCTTTATCAATGAATTTGCTCATCTCCTTCATCCTTAAAGCTCTTAAGTTTAATTTTTCGTTTTTGGAAACTGCAGGATTCAAGTCTAGTATATATGTAGCCGGTGATGCAAATTCTTTCGTATTTTGTGATGTTTTTGAAGTGTGCATTTCCCTGTGAATAAAAGCATTAGTTTTTTTTATCATTAGTTTGTTACATATTAAGTAATTTCATTAACAAGCTAATAAGACTGTCCTTGGCGACAAAACAGAGTCTTGGATGCGGAAAACCGGTTTGAGTAGGCACACTATAGTAAACTTCTGTGACTATCCTAGTGCATAAGCAAAGTGACGTCCTACTCGTAAAATACATTCTGGTGTGAACAATAGTTCGCCTTTGTTTTCTTTCCGAACAGCTGTCCACCAGATAACACAGGGGATTGTGTGAACAAAATCTTATCAGAAAATAAAACAGTGCCTGATAGTCGGAAAATTCTAAGCTATACTGTTACTCCTATTTTGAGTATCACTGTGGCTATTTACAGAGGAGCATAATGCTCAATCGATCGATAAATAGTTAAGAAAGTAAAAGTAGGATGTGCAATATGAGCAAAACATCATTCCACATCATTTGTCAAAAGCAAAGTTGTGGAACTAACAACCAGTGGCGGATCGGAAACAGAATTTTCATCGTCTTCTGTATATACATATACAAAAAATTTGACCATGCATATAAAGTGTAATTTTTTGGCAAAGGGGTTCCAAATGATATTTTCTTCATAAAAACACGGATATTCAATTATATGTGTTGACTCTTCAATCAATCCACTTACATCAGACAAATTCAAGCTGCTCCATAACTTATGGACCATAAGTATGCAGCTTATAGACGTAAACCCCAGGTGTGTGCGCATACAAGGAGGGATATTTTTACTCTCTCTCCATGACTCGTATTTACCTAAAGTGAACACTCAGTGTTTTTGCATGTACTATTCCGCAACATGATTTGTCGTCAAAACAACTTGTTTTCTTCGCTGTTGAATATGTACTGGTAATTCATGAATAACTTAAAATAACTATAATCCCGAATTCATATGGTGGCCTGTGAAGTGTAATTTTGAGTTTCTGAACTAAAATATCAGACATCCTCTGTTAGATTTATCAGTTAACCAACAGTGTGTTTCATTTTGAATTCAGATAGATATACGGAACTCAATTGCAAGTAAACATATTCTTAATAACAGTCGAGATGAGGAGAATTTTTTGATTTTTTTAGAGTTAACAATACACTTTTATAAGGGAGAATGACTTACAATGCAAATCGCACCAAGTCGTATAGATAGTGGTTCTCAAACGCAAAATAAACTACCGAAAAGGCCTAAAATACCTTGAAGTATTACAAATGGTACAAAACTACCCTTCATCAACCTACTGGCACCAAAATATTTTTCTCACCCACTTGCTCCAAAATACCCTTGTCATCCAACTTTGGTTCAAAATTGACCACTTATTTAAGGGTTTTAAATTTAAACTATTTAAATATTTTATTTAAGTATGTGACGCTCAACTATTTGTTATATTTTAACTTATTAATATAATTTATAACTCAAACCACTACCCACCATTACTAATTAAATACCCACCCAATTAATAAACACGCCGCATTACTAATGCAACAACATGAAAGCTACTGCCAATGAGTGTTTCTAATAATTTTCGGCGAAAATGTCTATAGAAGTACATTATCATACATTCAAGTTCTCAATCAAAACATATTATAATTCAAGTGTCTAAATATAAATTGTCGATAAAGTTAAAAGTGTGACTATGTTCATCTTAATTATTCCTTCGTCTCGCGTATGTGATGTTACTTAATAGATAACATTTAAAAAAATTAATATATTAAAGTTTTAATATTCAAAACAAATCATAAATATTTATTAAATTATATTCTTTTAAAAAAATACTTGAATTAATTCGGGAATGTACTACTTCTTTACCTTTAATCATGAATTTCGATTTCAAGCTTGAAAGAGAATCCTATTGAATGTATCCTCCTAAATAAGCGGCTCAACCTAAATTTAATTGGGGGTTCGATTAGGACTCGAATAATTTTGGATGACATTTTCAAGAATATGTAACTTCGTCGTGTTTTAGTAGTGTTAAGGGCGATTTTGATATTAGAATTAGGTATAATTAGTAATTAGTAGGTAGTGGGTTGATATATAAATGATATAAATAAATTAAATTATAATCAATAGTTGAGCACCAAGTATTTAAAAAAATATTTAAACGGTGTAAATTTAAAATCGCTAAATAAGTAGTCAATTTTGAACCCAAAGGTGGATGACATGGGTATTTTGGAGCCAAAGGTGGATGAAAGGGCATTTTGGAGCCAATAGGTGGATGGAGGGTAGTTTTGTACCATTTCCAATAATTCAAGGGTATTTTAGGCCCTTTTCCGAATAAACTAGTAGCGCAATTCAAACGAGAATAATATGTCGGGTCATGCTCAATTAATTTCTCAGTCTGATAAAAGGGAGGCATAGAAAGCTTTCCTTTCATGGAGAAAGAATTTTGTTCCACCAGGACGTGTCATAGAACGACAACTATGGATATTCACAAAATCTGATTTCGATACAAGAGATATACAGAATGTGGAAATGCAATTGAGACAGTTGACGGGAAGCCATGAGAATATTTCAACGAATCTGAAAGAAGCTCATGACCCATTAAAGGATCCTGATAAGCCAACATGTTTGAACAACATGCTTAACAAAAACGAAGTTCCGAAGGAGAAAACAGAGGCCACGTATAAATAATTTGCAACGTCCTATTCCAAAGTCAAATCCTAAACCAGCGTAATATAAATTCTCTTGTCCTTTCGCACAATAACTTTGACTTTAGCTATTATAATATTCGAATGTTTCTATTGTGAAATTGGAGTTGTTACACTATATCCGAAATTTCAGAGACACACTTATACTTTACTAAGGTCCTATTACCTCTCCGAACTTATTTTATAAATAATGTTCTATCCCTTTTCAACCTACGTGACACTATCATTGAAAAAATAGTTAACACACGGTGGGCCTAACATAAAATGCAAAAGGAATAATTTTCAAGCTAAAGGATAAAATCGTAATCCAACTTTGAAGTAATATATAAAGATTATTTCATTTTAGAATTAGTCAGCTTTGTCAAATACAGAGAAACCCCCCCAATCTGTACCACCTTCCTAGTCCCAATTAGTCTAAGTATTTGATATCTAGGAGTGGCTCCAACATGTATTTATTTATTTACACTCTCTCCATTGTTAATTTATATAAATGGACTTTGCCAGAGATAGCTTTTCCGTTATTTTAGTATAAACAGTGAGATAAATAATCTTGAAACTAATTATTTGTTTTAAAAGTCAAGAAAACTACTTGCAATATTGTGTTTAGGATTTTGAAACAAACAACCATTAAAAACGTACAATTGGATTATTTTTTTTGCAATCCTAATTCAAATGTTATAAGGAAATAGAGGGAAAAGTTTACCCGCTATAAGAAGATGAATTTAGTCAGAAAAAGTATCAATTCCTGATCACAAAATAATGTTTGAAATATTCTCATGGCTTTCTGTTAAGTCGTTAATTTATTTATGTTTCTAAATCCTGTAATTCTCTTGGACTTGATTCAAACTTTGTGGATATCCATAGTTATCGTTCTATGACCCGTCGTGGTGGGACAAAATTCCTTATGCATTGAGAGGGGGAGTTTGTTACACTTAGCAAAAGGAAGATGGACACACCACTACTGTCGACTTTCGACCTTGTTCAAATTGAGAGTTTTGATGAACTCCCCTTCAATATCCCGGTAGATTCTCATTTGAATTAATGGTTTATTTTGCATTTGGGAATCAATATCCTTGCATTCTGGAGGACTCTTTTATTGATTTCTACTCTTTTCATTTGTAGATTGTTGTTGGGTTTTTTCCCAACATTCATCTTAGTATTATAGAGGCTTCGTAGACAGATAGTCAGTCAAATAATCAGTTATGAGTCTCTCTTTATTTTGCATTTCAGATGTTCTATTTTGAGACTAAAGTGTCATTTTGTCCAAGACATGTTATTTTAAGAATTTTGTGAGAATGATTCTTACTTATTATTGAGTTAATTCTTTCGCTAAGTTAAGTAAGTCAGGCCAAGGGTTCGCTCAAGGCTAGCAATGGTCATTGGGTGCCTGTCACGTCCAGGGTGTAGGCTCCGGGCGTGACAATAATTCATTTAAAGATCGATAGAGTAAAAGGAAAATTTCTCTTTACATAACAAAATTTAAATAACTTTCTTAAAGCGGTACTATCTTCGTTTTTTAAAATGAAGAGAGACAAACATAACCTTTCTTATTGTTGGGTGGGGTGGGGTGGGGGTGGGGGTAAGGGGTTCTTTACCCGTCTTTAGAAAAGGTTGAGAGTAAAAATGAGTAATTTAAGTTTCTTGTTTATTTGTGCTATTTGGTTGGCAAGAAAAACATTGGCTCAACAATATTTATACATAATTTAGAAAAATACTAAAGAGTGTTTTCGAGGATGAGGAACAACTCAAAGAGTGTTTTCGAGGATGAGGAACAACTCAAAATATTATAAGCGCTCTAAAGTCAAATAAATTTTATTGATAGGCCTTAAATTTTAATTAAAAAAAATATAATTACAAATATTATTCATGTTTTATATCTCGACATATTCAAATTCTAAGAAGTTAAACAAAAGTACTCCTACGACGTAACTTTTTTTTTAAAAAAAAAGTTTGTTGTTATATATATATATATATATATTAAGGTGAAAGTTTGAAAATAGAAGTTTGTTCTTGGTGTTGATAAACATTAATCCATACGAAACACACCCTTTAAGGCAAGTACATAAACATTTGCCAATAGCAAGAGTTTTTCTATTTATAAATATAATAGGAAGAAACTTAATGGGACCAAATTCCATAGTTTTCATTCCTCCGACTCGATGACAAACATTCATCCTCCACTGGATGAAATGAAAAAGTACATAAAATAGCCTTTACGGCCACATCCCTTCATCCTTAATCTAATGAACTATAAAAGTAAATATGCCTATGTGGCGACAAACAAAGAAATGCAAATATAAATAAAATAGCCTTTATGGCCGCAATCATTCATCTTCCACTGGATGAACTACAAAAGTAAATATCATGGCCTTTACGACAACATTCGTCCATCCTCTATCGGATGAACTTTGAAACTAAATATGATGACCCTTGTTGGATTTGGCTGATGAAATTGATACACATCATTCAGCGGTTGCAAATGACATTATCTCAATCGCAACTTGCTTGTACATTTCTTCCACTGTGGATGCTTTGGAGAATTGAGATATGCCAGTTCCACCTTTCGCCTGAATATACATGAAACATGTTTTTAGAACCAAGCAATAAGAATAACAATAATATATTCAGTAAAATATTTACAAGTGTGGTCTAAGGAGTGTAATATATACACGTGATTACCCATATAATCTTGTAAAAGTAGAAATACTGTTTCTGTTAGACACTCCACTCAGGTAAAACAGCTTTAATAATTTCTAAGTATAATCTAAGACTATATTATATGTAGTAGCAAATAGAAAGTTTTGACCTCAAGGTGAAACTAGGTGAGAGGAGGCATTTTTTAAACAAAGAAGATAGATATACTTTTTTTAACCTTCATTTCATGTGAAGATAATGTTTAATTAGACGCGAGACTTATGAAAGAAAAAATAACTATTTCTCAAACACCTTTAATTTTAAATCAAAATTTTCTTGAACGCGTGTCATTTCTTTAAATTCATGATCACTCAAACAAACACACATAAAGTAAATCGGAGAGTATGCTAACTAAAAACCCTAGTTCACAATCTTAAAAATGACCAACATATTATTTTGAAGAAAATGAAAGAACTTACATGAGCTTGGATCATGAACATGCTTCTGAATTGATCAGATGAAACTTGAGCAGACACAATCTCAATCTTATGTTTCCCCAAAACATCACAAATGAAGGTGAATAGCCCTGAATTCTTAGGACAACACACACTAATATGTGCATCTTCACCACAAACATTAAGTATCACGTTTGGTGAACTCCATGTTATAAAACATGTTGGAATGTTATTATTCACCATAAGGGAATTGGTACCATGAGTTGTTGATGTAATAGCAGATGAATTATGTGTTGATCCTTGATCACCCAGATATTCCTCCCAACTATTACCAGCATTAGTGAATTTTTGTGAACTCATACACCTTACGTTATGTTCTGGAAGCCTTTCTAGTTTTTCCTGTTCAAGCTTCTCAAAAGTATTCTGCAGTTTTTGGATGTGGTTCACTGCTTTCTCAACAATGGTAGATTTATCAGCCTGCATATACAAAAAATATGAAATTATTTTAATTTCTACTTCAGAAACAAAGTCAAGATTTCACTGATTAAGGAGAAGTAAATACATACCAAGAAGTCATGGGAATACCATATATATATATATATACGAGTTAATTAGTTTCAAGTCATTTATTAGTGTCTGAAAAGGATTCATTAAATAAGTAAAAGTTACAAAAAATGCTATAATTTGGAATCTATAATCTTCAAACGATGTCTATTAATACGCATATGACCAATCTATCGTTCTTATAAAATTAATTGTAATAAGCAACTTATACATAAAAAGTGTTGTTAGTTGTAATAAATATGAAAAATAAGCAAGTTTTATCGGTAACAACAAGTGAAATACGCTACTACTAGTGTAATGATTTTGTATATGATTAATTTATACAAATTAAATTGATATAAATATTAATATTTGTTAATTACTTCAATGAGTTACAAAGATCTTATGATTATATGGATTAAGAAAATGCAATTTTTGACAAATTTATAATGGAATTAGAATAATGCTCAAAGCTTCATATTCTTATGCTAGAAGAGAAAAAATAAAGAAATTTGTGGAGATTTTTTTTATAACTATATATGCGAAAAAATCGAAAGTTCTATATTGTTTTATCCTTCCTTTTTATTTTGTAAAACAAAATACGTCTTATTATTCTATTTTGGAATTAACATGAAGATATGTACAAATTAGTTATAAGGAAAATCTGTATTTCACAAAATAAATTTATTCCAATTGGGTCCAGGGTCTACTAGAAATAGTTTGTCTAATGTTTTACTTTTTTTTAGTTTATTTCAAAACATTAAATAATATTTCTTTTATTTCTGTTAATAGTTAAATTTAACTTCCACATGATATATTTAAGATCACAAGATTAAGAAATAATTTGTGTATATACATATATACATACATATATATATATATATATATATATATATATATATATATATATATATATATATATATATATATATATATATGATTTCCAAAATGAACCAACCAATGAACTAATTTTTAAAATCATTTTACAAGTTTTTATTTTATTTTTAAAAATTTCATGTTCATTTTTACAATAATTCTCGATGACTTGATTATGATTATTAATTAAAGTTGCGGAAGACAGTAAAAGGAAAATAACAAAAAAATTGTTTCAGCTAATGATAAAATTTATTGAATTATTTTTCTTTTGATCGATAAGATATCGAATGATAAAAAATAAGGTATGTAATTGATATAATTTATGTTTTACCTTAGCAGGGATATTAGGAATCAAAGCACGGAGAGTGTCGAACAAAATTCCAATTTTCTTTGTCCTTTCTCTCGCCGTCCATATGTGTAACTCATGCTTTAATCCTCCTCTATCTCCGGCTCCATTAGCACCAGAATTTGGTTCAGCAATTTCCTTACCGTTCTTTTTTCGGTTGGATGGACTTCTCTTCTTACCAGGTTTGGTACTTCCTTCAATCACCTCATTAACAACTGTCAACGGTTGATAAGTATCAAATCTAGTTGGATCTGGTGACTTGTCACCCTCATATGTCACTCCACTCCCAATTTGATTGTCATGCAAGTTCAGGTACGGCCATCCATCATTAGTTTCCCATGGAAAAACATGATTATTCTCGCCGCCTCCATTCATATTTTTTCTTTTTTCAGGTGGTATGATATTGTACCCTAAGTAACGCCTATATATAGAGTATATTCTTGTAGGGGGCAAAGTGTAAAACTGAGAAATGAGGAATTGGATATGATGAATATTAAATATGAAAACAATATACAGAAGGGTGACAAAAAGAAAAAAAAAGAGAAAAAAAATAAAAAGTAGAGATAAAAAAGGATAATCCATTTGTAATGAATAAAAAATAAAATACAATCATAAGCCAAAATGTCGTTACTGGCTTCTAAACAAAAAACGGTAGCTTTATTACTTTTTTTTATAGATTTTGTTCTCACTCAACTAGGCCTCAATTCACACTTACCTCTACTAAAAATAATTAATTAATATTAACTACTAATACTAAGTTACAAAGTTAATCGAGATATTATTTTCATCTATACAAATAGACTATGTTTTTTTTCAATTAAAATGATTGTATATAAGTATAAATACTTAAAGTTTTATTTTTTTTTTAAAATGCAAGTCTTAATTCTTAAGTTATATGAATTAGGTGAGTCTGAGTTGTAGTCCTATAATATAAGAGGTCACATGACTAGCGTTAATGAGATTTTAATAATAGCTTATTCACGTGATTATTAATGTTAATGAAATTTAATTAATAGTTGGCTCCGACTATATACATTAGATTTTACGCATCTTTTTACTTATATATTCAAGTTAATCACATTATAATTAATAATTAAGCAAGTGTTTTTCTTTAAAGAATATATTTATCAGGCAATACTCGTTCCATATAAATGAAAAAAGATCATCATTTTATTTCATCTTCTACCAAGATGTTAAAATGCCTCTAAATTATAATGATGACTTCCCCTTTATTAGGAGAAAAAATGAAATTGGTTAGGATATTAATTCCTTTGCTAATACTTTACTAGTTTGTAGCTAGAATTTTTTATTTTTTTTGATAATTCATTAATAAAAATTATAATCAATTTTTTTTGAATTATTTATTGGTAAAAATTGTTTATTGCTAATTTCTTTTAATGATGACAATCAGGAGTATCAAATGTAGGGAGGTGTATTGATTGACTTGGTTTGGTTTCGAAATTTATCGGTTAAATTTATTGGTGGTTTGTACACATGCTAAATCGTTGTAGAACTATTGCGATATTGGTTGATCGATGATTGATTCATGATAAAAATCAAAATTGTTACCGAAACCATCGAACAAATAACCCACTATCGATAAACTGATAAATTTTTTTGTTCGATTTTGAACAAGCCTAGTCAAATGAATGAGTTAAATTGAATTTGGGCATGTTAAATCGAATTGAGTTAATAAATAAACGAGCCAAGTTACTTGGATTGAAATGGACTAAATTCCGAATCATATCCCAATCCACCAATTTCTTATTAAGTTTTAGTTTTTTTATGAGGAACTTTCGCAAATAATCACTATAATAAACTCAATTACGTTTCAAATCTATTGTTTGCATAATTACGGGTTGTACCTACAATTTAAGTTATTTCGTTTGTATATGTTGCGGATTTGTATAATTTACAGGTTTGTATAATTCGCGGGTACACTTATGTAATTCAGTTATGTTTGTATAAACTCAAAATAAAAAATTTATACAATTACACACATCAATAGTGTATACAATTATACAAATTGCTGGAAGTTTTTCTCACAAGATTCGGATTACTGAAACTTTGTTGTCTTCCAAGTCAACTTTCTCAACGGGGACGAAATAGAGAACCCCTCAACAAACCTTCTATAATAACCAGTCAATCACAAGAAACTCCTAATATTCCTTGGAGATGTGGGTCTGAGCCAGTTCTGCACTGCTTCAATCTTCTAAGTGTCAACTAGTGTCCCTTCTCCAGATACAATGTGGCCTAAGAATGACACATACCCAAGAAAAATTTACACTTGGAAAATTTGTCATATAACTCTCTATCTTTGAGAGTTTGGCACTACATCAAAAATGAACATTAGCAGCAATTAATTAGTAATTTCCATAAAATATGTATTTTAGCGATAATTAACACTTTTTCTTTAGGTCTCTAAAGCATTTAGCGACAATTGTTCTAATGTCACTAATGTCGGTAAATAATTTAGTCCTCTTTATTGATGTCTATATTTATTGTCGTTGAAATTTGTTTTTGTTATAGTGTGGAAAACTACTCTAAGATGATTAGCGTGATCTTCCTTATTCCTCGAATAAATAAGAATGTCATCAATAAATAGGATAACAAACATATCAAGATAAGGCTTAAACACTTTATTAATGAGGTTCATGAACGCTGCAGGAGCATTAGCCAAGCCAAAAGACATAACCAGAAACTCATAATGACCATAGCGGTCTGAATGGTGACTTTGGAATATCACTCTCTCTTTCCCTCAATTGATAATAGCCAGATCTAAGGTCTATCTTAGAGAAGCAAGTGGCACACTAAAAGTTGATCAAAAATATTGTTAATTCTCGAAAGAGGATACTTATTCTTTATAGTAAACTTTTTTGATTCGTGGTAATCAATACACATACAAAAACAAGCATCTTTCTTTCTCACAAATAAGACGGGAGTATCCCAAGGTGAGACACTTGGTCGAATGAAACCTTTATCAAGAAGATCTTTGAATTGTTCTTTTAACTCTTTTAACTCAGTTAGAGCCGTTCTATATAGCGGAATAAAAGATAGGTCGAGCATCAGGAAGAATATCTATACCAAAGTTTATTTCTCTCTCAGAAGGGACTCTGGCAGATCATCTAGAAAGACCTCTGGAAACTCACGCACAAGTGAAGCTGACTGAATAGGTGATGTCTCAACACTAGAGTCATTAACTCGGTCTGAGTGATAGATGCACCCCTTGGAAACTAACTTTCCGGCTTTAAGGTATGAAATAACATGACCCTTAGGCACTGTTGAACTGCTCATCCACTTAAAATTGGCTCATTAGGGAACCGTAACTTAACTACTCGAGCTATACAATCAACCGAGACATAAGGCGTAGGTTGGTCTTCATTAGACGAGTGGATGTGCAAGAGGAACCCATTTGATATGGGGTAAGTTGCCCGAGAGGGAATTTACTTTCACCTAAAGATTATCGTAGTCATCATTATCTGTCAAATTTTCTATCAAAATCATGTATCCAACGGTTTACTTCAGCATATATTGCAGTCACACCCTAAGAATGTCTCCCTATACTTGATTCCCCTTTGTTTTTACTGTTTTTACTACTTGTGACAAACCTTTTTGATATTTTACACTTCTGTGTCACAGACTAAATTTACTTTGTTTTGATTCGATAATTTCTTAAACTACAACTAACTAGAATGGAAATTCTAGTTTAGGTACTATTTTCACTATCTCTCCCTTTGGACACGACCCCAACCCTTGGTTGGGTTACTTTACTCGCTTCGATTCGTAGACATTCAGACTATAGGATAGTGTCATTGATCATGATATCACAAGAAGCATCAAAGGCGACCAACTCGTTTCGGTACATCGAGATCAATGAACCTAGGTTCTGATACCAACTTTGTCACGATCCAAACCATCATGATTGGAACCCACACTAACTCTCGGGTGGGAGAACCACTACTACCATCCAATAAAACAAATAATCTAAAACTAAGGCATTTAATTTACGGAAGCAAGTTAAATAAACTATGTAAGAGGTTCTCATAAACCTTAACAAGGATTGTAAAGAACCAATTAACAATTGTGGAAGATAAACCTAGAATTAGAAAGTCAATGTACCAAAACATCTAACAATTGATCCAAGTCTAAACATGATTTACTAATAGACTGATCGTCTGACAAAACCAAAGGTCATCGACTGATTATCTGACTAAATCAAAGGTCTAAGTCCGAAAATGGTGGACTTAGATGAAAGAGAACTCCATAGCAGCCCAAAAGATGTGGCTCACCCTTGAAGTCGATGTGATAATCTCTAGTCTCCTAAGAGAGGTCTGTCAGTAGTCGCTTGAAGTTGCCCTGTACTCAACAAAAATAAGAGCAAGTGCAGAATCAGTACACAACCACAGTGTATTGATAAGATCACGTGGCTATCCCACTAGTGTAACATAAGTAAGTCAAATAAATTATAATCACATGCATATATATAAAACATATACAACATTATCAACATGACAATTCAACAATACATTTCACAGTTATCACCACATCATTGGTCCTATCATGGAACCTAAACCCAAACAATTAGCTTATCGGAACGTGAAAATATGATCTCATGTTGTGCCGGAACGTGGAAATCCAATCCAATGGTATATCGAAACGTGGCAACCAATCCTAGTTAGCTTGTCGAAATGTGGCAATCTAATCCCCATAATCACAATAATAGTATATCATCAAGATCATACATTTACATCATGATTTCATTTCTACATCATTCACCCATCTCATTTACAACAAGGGTAATCAACACTGCAACATTCATACACATACAAGTATCACAATGAAGCACGAACATGCATACATTACACAATCGTGAAATCATAACTAACTATCACCTACCTCGAAACAAGCTTGAAACCCTAAGAAACTTGATTTTTCCCCTTACGGATTCCTTCCGCTTGTTCTTGGTCTACAAACAATTAATAACATACGGAAATTAATAAACAATCTCTAGTTACCCGCATTATTAACAATCCTACAAGCCCTAGATCAACCCATGATACCAATTAACAAAATTAGGATTGTTTCCACCATGAAATCTACCAAGAAACCTTTCCCCATCAACATGGACCCATTTTATTACACTCTATGGATCAAAAAGTTAATTCGGAGAGTGAAAGTTTATCTTTAGCCTCAAGAATGGTGAAAAACAAAATGAAATTGCCTTAGGGTCGTTCTTTAGCTCTAAAAGTCAAAAAAGTGTCAATTAAGGTCGTTTAGGGGTTTTATTAATGACTAAATTCGTACCTGCCCCGCAACAACGATACTCATCCCGCTGTAGCGGCGGTGCTACAACGGCTCATTATCCCGCTACAATGGCTCATTATCCCGCTACAGCGGCATTTTCGTAACAGAACACTCCCCTCTCGGACTTACGATTTTAACTCTCGTCTCGTCCACCACAGTGACCATCCTGTCGCAACAGGAATAATCCCCCTACAACACACAAACCTTAAAAGAACGCTCTCTGAAGAAATTTAATTCCCCTTTTTTACAACACACCTCCATTTCACTATGCGCAAAAAATACCTTTTACACTAAGGTCGATTTCCGGAGCTTTACTCACTCAAATTTAATTCCGTAAAATTGTACGAGTTCGTAACGAGTTATATAACACCTCATGAAATTAAAACATAGATAAATCACTAGATTGTTACCAGATATACCTACACCAAAACGACTCCGAGTTCCTCCAAATCAGGACAAGGTTGGAAAAAATTCAAATACTACAAAATATTTTTCCGACCCGAATTTTTCCTCCCTGGAACTTCTATAATGACGGAATCCGGTCATTACAAGTTACTCAACAATATATGAACACAAAATAATAGATTTAACTCAAATGTCTCAAGCATATAACTTAGAATATTTTTAGAGTATTCAATTAGCCAAAAAGGCAATTCAAGTCTCAAACATTAAGAATGGAAAAGAAAAAGACTCCTCAAAACACCATTGTCTATGAAGTCTCTAATAACTATGCTAGATGTTGGTATAAGGCCCATGACATCTTAGAAAAATAGAAAATTGAAGTGAAATCCTTCGAAAGCATGGAGGCTCACCAAAGCAATTCTGGAACTGCAAGTGGTATGAACGGTGCGCCTATTGATGACTCTGAACTCTTATATCTGAGTTATAAAAAGATGTAGGCCAAATGGTGTCAAGACATGGAATGTACGAGCATACAAGGGGAAATCTAAAGCACATACATAACCTTGAACACATAAAAGAGGAGAACATACTAACATCATTTCAACTCAACTAAACTCAAGGATACTCAAACTCAGAAATACTCAACTCAGATCAATATAAAAGCAACAATAAAAAAGTATTATAAAAAAGCTTTTGAAACAATATATTATAACTCAATGTATTTAAAAATACAGTAATAACTCTTTTACTCTTATTTGAGAGATTCTCTAACTGACAACCATCACTATGTGATGATACAACGTCTTATACTCTTATCCATGCTTCTAGAACTGTCTAATACCTTGATTTTAGCATCTTTGAAGAATCATATTGAGAAAAAGAAAGAAGCCGATCATTGAATTGATTAACCTGAGATGAGAAATCTATCATGTCCGAGTTCTACGATTCGGGTTCAGAGCGGAGTTTCAAAATTGGATTTGAAAGAGCAAGCCAGAGAAAAGAGGCGTTGAGATAATACCTTTAATCCTAATCTCATCTACTGAAAAAGGGAGCCCCCTTGATCACCTGAAGAGATTTTTAGGCAGAATTGGCATAATTATTACCGTGAGGATTGAGCTGCCAAAAGAGATTATCCGTGAAAATTTTGGATCTCTTCATCATTTAGAAAATCTAAGAATGAATCACTGATAATTCGCCAGATCATTGATACAAAAAATATCCAAATACCAAATCGGGGAATATAAGACATCCTCAACTAAGTTGATCCACTAAGATATGCTTAAAAGCAATAAGAAAATAATCTAACAAGTATGACCCTTTTTACCCATATATGCATACATGGTTTATGATGACTTTAAGTTGTTTGAACTCGTCCCGTATGATGCTCAATACGACTTCCAATAATATAACTCATGCTCATATGTTTAAAAATATTTTCTCGTCCTCAAACTTCGAGATTATTATTCAAAAGGTTAAGAGATAGTGCTCAAAAACTCCTTATGAACTCATTTGGAAATTAAAGTTTCCTCTCATTTTATATGTAAACCATTTAAGCTTGAGAATGCTTAGTTACCGTAAAATCATTTTGAAAAATGAAACTTGACTCTCCTCCTCATCATACTCAAGTACTCAAGTTTAAAACAAGTTTTAAAAGCTTGCAAAAGACATCTCAAAATGAAATGTGAATTCAAGAGTGATGATTCATGATATATAAGATCTCTCGATGATTATTGAAGATTAAAGGAACAACCGGGTAAAGAAGGGCGGAAGGGAAAGTTTGTTGATGCTCATGTGCATCTCTAGCGTGCCACGCCAGCCCTCCACTTAATGGGTCTGGTTATGGCGCACTGCAAGCACAGGGTTTCAACCCTCTTGGCGCATCTAGATGGTGCTGCCCCAGCCAATTCTCAGAACGTTTCAACAAATTTTTCTTCTCAATTTTTGGCCCTAATTCACCTAGAATTGAATGATTTCTTTCAAACACTCTTACATTCAAATACCCAAGATAAGTAAACAAAATCTACTCAAGAACAACTCTCACACTCATAATATTCACCCGAACAACTCATCAAACCCCAATATTAAATATTTAAGAACGAAACTTCAAGAAAACCGATCAAGAACTTCAATACATTGACTTTCATGGACGAAATTAAATCAAGAAAGTCATGATTGGTGTGAGAGTGAATGAACCCATCAGTATAAAATCTTACATACCTTAAAAGGATCAAATCATTGGCGAAATTTGTCGAATATCGCAAGAAGTCTTGAACGCTTGAACCTTTTCTCCCTTTTCTCCTTTTAAACTTTGGCCTAACTTTCCAAATGCTTTTAGACTTTACTGTAAATTGATTTTAATCATATTTGACCTCTAGTTTGGGTGAGAAAACGTGTAAACCTTGTGGGGTAAGGAAAAGACCAAAATACCCCTCCATAATTTGGATGAATTTTCTTAACTCGACTGACCGAATTCAAACGGACATATCTTCCTCATTCAAACTCGAAATTTATCAAACTTGGTGATGTTGAAAAGAGGACTCAAATATCTTTCATTTGATATCTTATGAGTCACCTAACACATCCATTACTAAAATCATGATCATTTGAAGTTGACCCAAAACACACAATTGAAGACTAACTTGCACAAATATCAAAATGACTATTTCTAATTTAGTTCTTTCAATAATTAGACCTTTCTAAGACCAAGGTGTTACACTTTCTTCCCCAATTCTTCTTCTCCCATCCCCCCCCCCCCCCCCCCCCCCACAATTCTATTTTTTTTCTCCAATTCTTGTTCTTCATCAATTCAAATTTGTTGACACCAAATTTTGGTCTCATATTCCTAAAATTAATACTTTTTAGTATTTTATTTTTTAAATAGTTCAAAATATATGATGTGTCATTTTATAGCAATTTCTTGATAATTATTTTTATTATCAAAGTATTAGGATTTTTATCAATTAATTTTTTTTATATTATTTTATCATAGTCAGACGTTCAAATATTTATTCATTTTATATAAAATCATTATTTATGTTAAATTGCATTTTTATATGTCATTTGTTACGTTCATTACATTTTTTTCTCTATTACATTTGTTAGTATTTATTTTGATATTTTTGCACATTCCAAAAATTAATATACAATTATTTTATTAATCGGTGATTTTGGCCAACGATTTTAAGATAGTGGTATTGTACAAGTAAACTCAGGGCGGAGACAAGATTTTTAATAAGGATGTTCAATATCTGTAGAAATAGACACATGAAGTAGCTGAAGAGGGTTCGGCATCTACTTTATATACATACAAAATTATTTTAACCATATATAAATAATATAATTTTCTGTTGAAAGGGGTTCAGATGACCCCCTTCCTACAAGGTAGCTCCGCCCCTATGTACAATTGGTAATTTTCATCTCCTTATATGTAGAATAGTTGTCTCATTAGGTTAAAGGTGGTGAATAAAATTTAGGGGTATTTTTATATTTTTAGTGTTTAAGAGATTCTTTTATTGTTAATTATTTTCCGGTGATTAATTCACCGGAGTTTCGGCGAGTCCACCACCCAAAACCCCTTTGTTTTTTCTTCTTTTTCCGGTGAAATGGTCAGCGGAAACATCTCCAAACAACAACCAGGCATCTCCAGTCACCACCCTCCTTCCCTATTTCTTCTCCAGACCATGTCCAACAACGGCAGAAGCAACCCCAAAAATCCCCATTTTCTTGCAGCTTCAATGAGCAACAGCTTCCAGCCACCAGAACTAGACCCCAGTTTCCATTTTCTCCTTCTCCTCGTCTTCTCCGTTTAGCCCAAAAACCGCAGAAAACCAGCCACCACCAAGCTCCAAAACTGTTTCCCTGTTCTCCATTTTTTGCCGGCGAACACAACCAAAACCTTTCCATTTTCTCCCTCACAACCAGACCTCACTCATAACCAGACCCAAACCCCCCCTTCATTTTCTCATTATTCCGGCAGCAGCTCCGGCGAGGAGCTCAAAGCTCCGATGAACAGACCCCTTCCCCTTTTTCCCCTTTTGATTTCTGTTTGTTTTGCAGGTTATTGGTGAGCTTCACACCGGTGAACAAAACCCATTTTTTTGAGCGAACAACTCCACAGCAAGCTCCAAGAGATCAAGAGTGCGAACTAGCTCCGGCTCACCGTTCATATTCCTTCTTCTCCGGCAAAACATCACTCTTTGTCTCCATTTAACCCTTTTATTTTGATTATTTAATGGTTTTTTTTTAATCAATGTTATTACTTTGCTTTTTATTATTATTATTATTATTATTATTATTATTATTATTATTATTATTATTATTATGTCATTATTTTATTTCTCACCATAGCTTGCTTCATTGTTATGTTCACAGAAGATTTGTTGTATTTTGATTATTATTGCTTATTTTATTCATTACTTATTTTATTATGTATAGGGATAATTTCTTTCACGGCCTTTGTTAGTGTTTAGGAATGAAGTGGTCTTATTTCCTTTTTATTTATAATTTATTTCGTTGGAATTTGATTGTTATTATTATTTATTTGTTTCTCTCACTGCTTTTGTTAGTGTATATATTTTGTATGTTTTGTTACCGGGTTTAATTATTGTTTTAGTCGTTATTTGGTTAGGTTGATGTAGTTTTGTTTATCATGTTATGTATTTCCCGTTTAATTCATTTTTCTCTATTAATAGTTTATATACTTATGTTAATTGTTCATTAATTAATTGTTCTTGATTTATTAAAGTTGTATGTATGCATTTTAAAAATACTTTCAGTAAGTAGTGTTGCTAGTTTGTTATCATGTAATTGTTGTTGTTATCTTATTTTGCTATCTTTTAGGATGTCGTATGTTGCTTTATGGCTTATTTTGTTAATTTAATATATATTATTTGTTAAAATTGGCCGATGAAGAAATTAATGTCGATTTCCAAGATCTTCCATGTTAATAAGACGAGTTTTATTTTCATTGATTTATTTCATTTTTTTTTATTCATATTTACTTATTAATAACACTTTTACTAAGTGTGTTTACCGGTACTCCGGAGTCGCTTCCCATTGAAGTTATTCTAATGGAATTCGAATTATAAATTTTTGTTTATTATTGTGTATATGTTCACGATAGGCTAATTTAGGTCGATTCCTGTATTATTGTTTTATCATATTACTTGTGTATATTGCATGTTTATTATACTTGTACATTATTTTATTTTCCTCCTCAATTTGAAAAAATGAATTCAGTCGACACCCACACCTGTGGATTTCGAAGGGTGTCTTACTCCTTCCCTTCGCAATAATTTGAACTCTTTACCTAGAATCAATTGGTTTCGTAAAACTTCTTTTATGTTAGTTAATTAATCGATCTCCTAGTTTTCCTAAAAAACATAGGTGGCGGCTCCCTTTCCCTTTAAATTTTTAAAAATTTTTTTAAATTTGAGTTACCGCGACGTTGCGCCCTCTCACAGGATGTCAACAAAATCAACACTCGATTCCATAACATTCTATCAGTGGAGAATAATTTGATTCTCCTATAACATCATGAAAGTTGAATTTCAGAGCAACGGTTTATTAGTTCTCACGTTGAGGCAGTTATAGTAGAATCTACTTCTCATTATAAAAATTTAATCAGACAAATTTCAAACAAATCAAAATTAATACTTTTAATACATTGAGATTAACTATGAAATTGTATTTGAATTTTCGCAATTGAAAATATCTAATAATATAAGCGTGAAAGTCTACATTGAGTTGAAGAAGTACAAAAAGCCTGAAATTACTTCATATCCTTGTTGATCAAATACAATCATTATTTTACCAAACCAAGTATCAATATTTATGAGAAACATCTAAATCCAAAATTATACCATGAGCTTCTACTTTATCTAAAAAAAATACCTCTTCCTTTCTTTATTCTTGATCAGCGGATTCAGAGTGATCAGGTGAAGTCCCCCTTCTCGTTGGTACGAAAAACAAATTGAGCTCCTGAATCATCAATTGGACAAATTTTCTTTTACTTTTGAAGACTTGCCTAGAGAAAACAACGAATTACTTTCTGCCAGCCACTTGACTATTATGAGATGAGCGACAGTGAAATGATGATTCCTCCATTTCCATTGAAGTAGGAGGGTCACCTTTCCTGCCATTCCAGCCTATTATTTATAGGAATTTTATCGATGCTAAAAATAACTTTCTTACAAAGCCTCCCACTTGATAAGCTACTCTCTAGGAAAGAAGTGAGGATGAAGTGAAGTTGTCTACGAAGCTTTGCTTCTCCCCCTGTAGTCATAATATTTGACTTGTTGCTACTTTGATTTAAAAGGTATCAGACAGTTTACGACTTTCTCCGCTTTCCGCAATCATAACCACTTGTCATTCGATTACTTCAGCCATAAACCACCATCTGCTAAGGAATGCCTTTAGGCTAGTAATAAGCTCACTTCTGATGAGCAGGATTGTTTACACCGCTCTCAACAGTCTACAATGGAAGGTATAATAGTTTAGCACAGTCAACTATTGGAGGCAAAATCAAAGAAAAAACGAAAAATTAGAGCACATTGGATCTCCAGTGAACCATCCTACTAAGGTTTCACGAAGCCAATACATACGTTCACAGCTACGGGCTTGGACGCATCTTAACATACTCTCCTCTAGCACCATTCACAGTTGACTTTCAACTTCATCTCTGATATGAGGATGAGAAGATAAAAGGCATTGATTACTAATAGCTTCAATAATTCACTTAAATTTATGTGAATGACAGTGACAACTCTTGAAATCCTATTCAGTCTGATTAGATATGTTACTGAAAATTTGAAAAAAGTGATTATGTTCTATCTCTCTTTTCATTTCATAATCTCAAGATGAGTCGACCGACCCTGACATATTTTATGAGGAGCCAGATGACGAAGCCTCCTCAGATAAAATTTGTTGTTCTTTCTATCATAATAATTATTATTTTTACAATTCAAAATATAATGATAAATAAAGATTTTTAATTAATTTTATTTTTAACGATAAATGCTATTTTACTGTGTTGACAAATAATAACTAAGCTAAAAAAAACTAATCTACACGACCCTTACCCATTAGGGTTATTACCCCACTAACTCACAAATAGATAGGATATGTGTTATAAGAAATAATAAAGAAATTTAAGTCAATAACATAGTGGAGGAATACAACTTCTAAAAATTGTACTTTGTGCTAAAATGTGATAGAACGATTGCAAGCATTTTTGGAAATGTGAAAATATTTTGTGCCTTAAATTTCCTAGAGACAACTGTTCTTTTCTTGGTCATAGAGGCAACTGTACTTTATCTATTCTTGTAACGATCAGGTTCGTTATAGAAATGCCAACAAGGGATAAATTGGGGTCAGAATTTTTCCAACCTTGTCCGGGTTTTACGAATTCAGAGTCATCAAGGTGTAGGGAAATTTGGTGGCAATCAGGTGGAGTAAATATGAATTTGATTACATAATCGGTCAGATAACTCGTTAAGGAAATCATACGACTTTATGGAATTGAATTTGGATAAATAGATATCTGGGAATTGATCTTAGCGTTAAGGGTATTTTTCCGAGCGTAGTGGGGTAAGAGTGTGTAATAAAAAGGGGAATTGAAATTCTCTAAAAAGTGTTCTGTCTCAAATCGTGCCGTTGTAGAGGGATTATGTCACTATAGCGACGCCGCTACAACGGGATGGGTGCCGCTGTAACGGATGAGATGGAGTTTGAAATTATAGAATTTTGGGATTTTTGAAATGATAGATCACTGATTCAAAAGTTGCCGGTGCAGCGATGTTGCTGCAATGGGATGGGTGTCGTTTAGCGGCACAGTCATGAATAAAGTCATAAATAAAATCCCTAAACGATCTTATTTGGAACCTTTCGAGTTTTAGAGCTAAAGAACGACCCCTGGGCTATTCAAACTAGTTTTTCACTATTCTCGAAACTAAAAGTAAGTTTTTCACTCCCCGAATTCACTTTTCAATCCGTCAAACGTAATAGAATGGGTCAATATTGATGGGGAAGGATTTCTTGATGGATTCTATTGTGTCATTAACCCTTATTTGACTAGTTGGGATCATGGATTTGATCTAGGGTTCATAGAATTGTTTGTAATTCGTCTAATTAGTGATTGTTTGTTGATTCCCGTGTTATTGTGATTGTTTGTAGACCAAGAACAAGTGGAATGAATTCAGAAAGGGAAGGATCAAGTTTCTTAGGGTTTCAAGTTTGTTTTGAGGTAGGTGATGGTTGTGATTTCATGATTGTGTGATGTATGCATGTTCTTGCTTCATTATCATACTTGTATGTATATGAATGTCACAATATTGATCACGTTGTTGTAAATGGGGATAGAGCAATAATATAGCCCTGAAATCATGATGTAAATATGTGATCCTAATGAGGCACTTGTGATTGTGATTGTGGTGTGTGAATAGGGATCGGATTACCACGTTTTGGCAAGCTAACTTGGATCGGATTGCCATGTTTTGGTATCTAACTTGGATCAGATTGTCACATTTTTGTATAAATATTGGATCAGGTTTCCACGTTCCGGCACAACTATGGGAAATGAGATTGCCACATTCTAGCAAACTAACTGGGATTGGGTACCACGCCGGTACACTGACAGTTTGAGTTTGGGTTCCGTGAGAGAACCAATTATGTGCTAAGCATGTGAAATTGTTGAATATTTTTGTGGATAATATTGTTTATGTTATATATATGCATGTGATTATAATGATTGTTCGACTTGTTTATATTGCACTAGTGGGATAGCCGCGTGATTCTACCAGTACACGGTGGTTGTGTACTGATTTTGCACTTGTTCTTATTTTTTTGAGTATAGGACATTTTCAAGCGGCTATTGACAGACCTCGCTTAGGAGATTAGAGATTTTCGCATCGACTTCAAGGGTGAGTTGCATTTTTTAGGCTGCCATGGAGTTCTCTTCAGTCTATGTCCATCATTTTCGGACTTAGACCATCGTTTTAGTTAGTTGAATAGTTTATTAGTATTTTCTTATTTAGATTTGATTATCGTTAGTACTTTTGGTACATTAACTTTCAGATTCTAGGTTTAACTTCCGCAATATTTTAGTTGTTGAGATATTTTGTTTAGTAATGAACTTCGCTTTTAGTCATTTAACTTGCTTCCCTAACTTAAATGCCTTAGTTGTAGAATAATTGCTTTAGTTGGATAGTAGTAGTGGGTCTCCCACCGGCTTGTAAGTGTGGGTGTCCATCACGATGGGTTTTGGATCGTGACAATTCTTAATCAAACATTAATTGAGAAAAAGAAAAAAACAAAACTTAAACCCTATGCTGACTCTTAGCCTTCAGACTTACGGCGGTGACAAGGCCAATCTTGATCCGACTCTTGATAGATCGTTTCTCTTTTGTTGTGTTGAATTTTCACTTTCTGAGAGAAGTTATAGGAATCTGGCCGTTTTTATCTTTCATATTGATGCTAATGATACTTTTTTTATTACGATATCAATTTTTGCTTTTTATTTTTCCTATTTTTATACTTGTTGGTATCAATGTAAGATTTTTTGTTTGAACAATAAGTGATGATCAAATTTCCACTTCATTTCTACACTTGGTTAACTACATTCTATGTATACTATAACTGTGACGCCGGACTGTGTTCTGTTGACTATTGAAAATATTGATCTCATTTGCTATATATACTCGATGATTTTTTTTATATTTTTTTAGGTTCAGTGATTTTAGACTAACAACAGACCGACATGGATTTTGGTGCAGTGGTGGAAGTACTTCACCCTTATCCAAGGGTCTCGGGTTTGAGCCCCGGGTATGGAGAAAATTATGTTGGGAACGCCACCCCCGAATGGGCCCTACAGAAGATGATTAGTACCTTGAGTTGAATTCTTCCCGAATTCAAAGAGATATGGAAATCTCTTCTTCAGCTTTCCAAGTTGCTTCTTCAACAAATTGGTTCCTCTGAAGGACCTTCACTGTTCTCAACTTGCGAACTTGCAGATCTAAAATATGAACCGGAATCTCTTCATAGGATTTGCTATCCTTTACCCAACATTTTCACTTGGTACAATCAATGAAGGATCACCCATGCACTTTTTCAACATGGAAACATGAAATACCAGATGGAACGCTGCTAAATCTTGTGGTAGCTCCAACTCATAAGCTACATTGTCAACTCTCTTGGATATTCTATAAGGTCCAATATACCGGGGAATAAGTTTCCCCTTCTTAAGAAACCTCATAACACCCTTCATGGGTGAAACTTTCAGAAATACCCAATCATCCACTTCAAACTCCAACTGCCACCTCCTAACATTTGTGTAGTACTTTTGACGACTCTGTGTCATTTTCAATCTCTCTTGAATAACCTTCACCTTCTCCATGGCTTGGTGAACTAGATCTGGTCCTATCAACCCTGCTTCACCAACTTCGAACCATCCAATAGGAGATCTGCATCTTCTCCCATAAAGAGCTTCATATGGAGCCATTTGGATGCTTGAATGGTAGCTATTGTTGTTAGCAAGCTCAATGAGAGGTAGGTGATCATCCCAATTCCCCTTGAAATCAATCACACAAGTCTTCAACATATCTTATAAGGTCTGGATTGTACGCTCTGCTTGCAATTCGTCTGGGGATGAAAAGTCGTGCTTAAGTTCATCTTTGAAGACAAACCTTTCTAAAAAGACTTCCAGAACTGAGTCGTAAATTGTGCACCTCTATTTTAAATGATCTACACTAGTACCCCATGAATTCTCACCACCTGCTGAATGTATAACTTTGCATAATCCTCTGCCGAATGAGTGGTCCTTACCGGCAAGAAGTGGGTTGATTTTGTCATTATATAGAAAATTACACAAATCGAATCATGCTGCCAGCGAGACATCGGTAAACCTGTGATAAAGTCCACATTAATCATCTCCTACTTCCATTGTGGAAGTTTTATGTTTTGAGTCAACCCTCCAGGCCTTTGGTGTTCTACTTTCACTCGCTGGCAATTCGGGCACTTGGCAACAAACTCAGCAATGTCCTTCTTCATACCTTCCCACCAGTATACCTCTCTCAAATCGCGCTACATCTTGCTGGAACCCAGATTAATGGAATATGTGGATCTATGAGCCTCCTCCATGATCCTCTCTTGAAGACCATTTATCCTAGGCACACACAATCTGCCTTGGTACTTCAGCACACCATCTCCCCCTTGTTCAAAAGCCAACACTATTTGCTTATGCACATTTGTCTTTAAATCAAGAAAAATGGAGTATTGGTCTTGCTTTTCTTTCACCTCTGACACTAGTGATGATTCAACCCCATTAGTGACCATTATCCCCCTTTCTGTGGAATCTTTAAGTCTGACTCCTAGGCGTGCAAGTTTGTACGTATCTTTGTCTAACTCTCTCTTTTCTTCCTCAACATGGGCGGTACTCCCCATAGATAATCTACTTAAAGCATTAGTAACTACATTAGCCTTACCTAGGTGGTAAGGAATACTCATGTCATAATCCTTGAGTAATTCGAACCACCTCCTCTGTCTGAGATTTAGCTCTTTTTGGGTGAACACATATTGTAGGCTCTTGTGATCAGTGAATATATCAGCATGAACAATGTATAAGTAGTGACGCCATATCTTCAAGGCGAATACCACAACAGCCAACTCCAAGTCGTAGATTGGGAAATTCCAGTCATGAACCTTCAACTATCTGAAAGCATAAGCTATAACTTTGACATTCTGCATTAGGACACACCACAAAAAAACTCTAGATGCATCACAATACACCAAAACCTTGAGTACCCTATAGTAATGTCAAAATTGGGGCATTAGTCAACCTTTTTTTCAATTCTTGAAAGCTTTTCTCACAAGCTTCAGACCATTGAAATTTAACTATCTTCTGAGTCAAATTAGTCAAGGGAGATGAGATAGACGAAAACCCCTCATCAAACCTTCTATAATAGTCAGCCAAACCCAAGAAACTCCTAATATCGGTTGGAGACGCAGGTCTAGGCAAACTCTGAGTTGCTTATATCTTTTGGGTGTTAACTCTAACCCCATCCCCGAAAACTATGTGGCCCAAGAATGCTACAGACTTGAGCCAAAACTCACACTTGGAGAACGTGGCATACAACTCATTACCTTTCAAAGTCTGAAGGACTATTCTAAGGTGACTAGCATGATCATCTTTATTCCTTGAATAGATTAGTATATCATCAATGAAGATGATAAAAAACATATCTAAATAAGGCTTGAAAACTCTGTTCATAAGATCCATTAACACTGCTGGTGCATTGGTCAACCCAAAAGACATGACCAAAAACTCATAATGCCCATATCTGGTTCTAAAAGTTGTCTTTGGAATGTCACTTTCCCTAACTTTCAACTGATGGTAACCAGATCTGAGATCAATTTTCCAACTATAGGTGGCACCCTTAAGTTGATCGAAAAGATCATCTATCCTCGGGAGAGGATACTTATTCTTGATGGTAACCTTAATCAATTGACGGTAGTCTATACACATCCTAAGGGAACCATTTTTCTTTCTTATAAACAAGACCGGAGCGCCCCAAGGCGAGACACTTGGTCGAATGAAACCTTTAATCTAACAGATCTTTCAGCTGTTCTTTCAACTCTTTTAACTCTGCTGGTGCCATTCTATTTGGCGGAATATAGATAGGATGAGTATCTGTAATTATATCAATGCCGAAGTCTATTTATCTCAGGAGGGACTCCGCGTAGATCATCAAAAAAAACTTCTGGAAACTTCTTTATCATAGAAAGTGACTAAAGGGAAGGTACCCTGACACTTGAGCTATTAACTCAAACTAAGTGATAGATACATCCCTTTAAAACTAAGTTTATCGCCTTAAGGTACGAAATGAAATGACCCTTAGGCACTACTGAACTACTACTCCACTCTATGAATAACTCATTAGGAATCTGAAACTTGACAACTCGAGTTCTACAGTCTATTGATGCATAACAGGCATGAAGCCAGTCCATACCTAGAATGACATCAAAAAACACCATGTCTAACTCCATTAGGTGAGCCATGGTGTTCTTGTGATTGATAGAAATAGGACTATCACAATAGACTTTTTCCACTAGAATAGACTTTCCAACAGGTGTAGAAAGACAAAAAGGTTCACAAAGTTTCTCAGGAAATATCTCAAACTTATTTACAACATAAGGAAATACAAAATACAAACTTGCTCCTGCGTCTAACAAAACATAAACATCAAAAATTAAAACTTTGATCATACTCGTGACAACATCTGGAGAGCTATATTTCTCTTGGTGGCTAGTGATTGCATAGAGGCGGTTTTCCACTCCGCTAGTACCAGAATTGACTCCTCTAGGTGCAGCCCTGTCTGGTGGAGCAACTATTGAAGATTAGGCTCTATTGCCCCCATTACCATTCCCCTGTCTGTTCTTTGGACAGTTTCGCATGAAATGCCCATCCTGACCATACTTGAAACAACCATTGGAGCCATCACGACATGTACCTGAATGGTTTCTGCCACACTTGATGCATGCAGGAGGCTTACTACCCCCTTGTGCCACGCTACCCTAAGAATAAGTAGGTTTAACTCTAAAACTCTGATTGTTGTACTCACTCTTATTCTTAGGTGCAGGTGCACTAGCAGATGATAGAGCACGTCCCTTCTCTTTCTGCTGGAACGATGACCGATTGGCATTGCTCTTCTGCGGCCCTAATTCATTCCAGTCTTCGCTTTCTTGTTCCTATACTCCTCTCTGTTCATCATCTTCTCCTCTTCAACCCGCACACATAGACCATCAACCTGGATATGTCCATGTCGCATATTAGCATTGCAGCTCTGCCCTCTTTGCTTGAAGCACGACCGAAGCCAGCAACAAACAAACTCATCCTGCTCTTCATGTCCTTAACCATTTTAGGAGCATAGTGGGAAAAGTGGGTGAACTTCAACGCATATTCATGCACACTCAAGGGGATTCAGGTAAGGAACTCTCGTACCTTTGCCTCTTTCAGTTCTCGGGGAAAGAAAGGCACAAGAAAGCTTCTTCAAAGCAAGCCCAACTCAGACTTGGTGCATTCTTATCTCTGCCCTCCTTCCACTGATCGAACCACGTCCTAGCCACATTCTTTAGTTGATATGCATCTAGCTCAAACTTTTCAACATCTATGACATGTATCATATCAAAAACGTTCTTTAGCTCCTCAATAAAATTCTCTGGATCCTCAGTAGTTCTCGAACTGGTAAAGCTGAGAGGATTCATTCTCAGAAACTCGTGAATCCTCGAGGTGTCAGACTCCTCTTGTCGATCTCCTCTCTGTTGCCCAACTTGGTTAGTCACTGTTTGGCTTAACATCTGAATATCCACATGGAACTCATCATTGGTGACTTCTCGTTGAGGTTGCACGTTTGGTGCATTAGGTACCTATGGTTCCTTAACATTCCTTCTGGCTGGACGACTTCTTGTTGCTCTTCGTGGAGCCATGATGATCTGAAATACGCACAAGCAAGAATTAGAGAGAAACTTTTTAGAGATAAACTCTAACGCACAAAAAGGAATATGAAAGAAGTGAGGAATTCCTAAATATTGCAGCCTCCTAATAATAGATATAGAGCGCTTCACACTGATGACTAAGAATTTACATATATGACTTCATAGACTCCCTATCACTTTTGAACTCTGTACTCTCATACAAAGTTTGTCACGCCCCGAGCCTGCACCCTGAATATGACTGACACCCAATGATCATTGCTAGACTATGCATAAAAATCATCAATGCATGAGAAAAGGGAAATTTTAGTCAAAATCATGTTTTCTATAAATTTAACCCAACATGCACATATAGTAAGTATTTTAAGTCAACTCAACATAATATTAACCCAACATGTAAGCAACCCAAGCAATACTTGTGCAATGCAAAGAATACAACCCCATAATCATAGTCCAAGCTAAGTATCACATTAAGCCACATACTTCATACTTACCACATAACCTCATATTTCATAATGACATGCTTTATCATAAAGATCACTCATAGCTTATCAACATAACACATAATCAACTTATTCATACAAGAACACTACTAGGACCATCCCTTAGTATCCCAAAAGTGCAATGTGTAAGAGAAGTCTCATACCCTCCCACACTATGTATAAACCTTTAAGAAAGTTGTAGTAAGAGTTCACACATTTCCATTATTCATTTACTTTTACATTAGGAAAATAAGTTGCAATAACCGACATTAGACCACGTGAGCTACATGGAATCCGGTGTTCTACTCCCACACCGAAAAGAGAGGGTTAACACTTGCCTAAGGTGTAAACTTTCGTACATAGCTATCTAGATCGATCTACTAAGCTAGGCACATAGTTAAGGGCCAAGGAGATTGTTACTGGAAACCCTAACTTGCTAAACGTGGGGTTTTCCATCTCATGAGACAACACATAACTTGGGAATCCGAACTTTCTAAACATAAGGAAACCCATGTGGGGAGTTGGATTTACTAAGCGTGAGACCCCCATCTCATTTACATGTCCTTTCGGTGCTAAGAATTTATTCCATTTAGTAATCATCTTTATTCATTATACAAGTTCACCTTAGTCTCTACTAAACCTCTATTTAAACATCTTATCATAATAGATCATAGGTAATCATAAGTTAGAAAAATCCTTTCACTTTAGAAACCACTAACAAATGAGTAAACCTTTCATTTAACACCTTATTATAATCATGAGAACTACCTTCCAATCATATAACCAACCTAGCATAACATACATTCATACTTCATAGCTAATTCAAGAGTATAGGGTTAAGGATGAGGAAACCTTGGCATCAACACCACAACAACACATTAGCAATCACACCATTACTATCCAAGTAATTCATCCTACATAATTGAGTTCAAGAAAAAACCAATATTCATACCTTCTTGCCTTTGCATGGGACTCCATACTTCCATCAACCAAGGATTCATAATAAATACACAAAATAAGGTAATTCAAGAAGCAATTACATAATTAACATCAATGCAGTAAATCAACATATTCATCATCTTCACAATTCACCATATCAATTCAAGGTTTTCATGAAATGAGAGAAATACATGGGTCCATGGGAACCTTGAGTGAATAACAAGAATTAGCCATCAATGTATACTTAAAAAACATTAATTGACCATAATTCATCACAATGATTCCTTAATTGCTTTTTTCAAAGAAGACCCATGTGTAGAGAGGAACCCTATTTTGGGAAAGTTTGAAAATCTCCTCGAGAGGAACTCTTGGGGAAAAATCCCAAAAGTGAAAGAAACCATACCTTGGTGAGAATTTATCCACGAGATTTGTTTAAGAAACTTGGAGATTTGAGTCTTCTTCTTGAACTTCAATGAGTCTTCAATGGAGGATGAAGTAGAGAGAGAATGTAGAGAGAAGTGGGAGAAATTGGGTTTCAATTTGTGTTTGAGTTTTGAAGTGTGAATTGGGTGATAAATGACTTAAAACTAATATATAGTCAACCCCAAAAAATACCCAAACTACCCTTCATTAATTTGGACCTCCAAAAGTGAAACCCAACTTGACTTTGGCTGTGAAAGGCCGCCCACCTTCACGCCCCACTTCACGAGCCGTGAAGTGCTTAACGGCCTGTGGTGGTGGTTGTGAAGGGTGAGGCAGTAGCTTCCCAAACATGCAATCCTAAAAATGTTCTAAGTGAACTTCACGACCCTTCTCCTTCCGTGAACATGCACCACGACTCGTCAAGTGGCTCTTGGTGATCTAGGCAGTAGCTCCCCCAAAACCACCCTTTTCTAAAACGTCTAAGGCAAGACCACGAGCAAGCCACTCCTTCTGTTAAGTGCACCACGAGTTATGAAGTGGCTCATGGTACCCCTCTATCATTGACAAGGCATCTTCACGAGCCCCCCACTTGGCCGTGGTGATGACCACGAGCCGTTGTCATGCTCGTGAAACTTGAGGTAGTAACCTCTCTTTTTGGGGCAGCCTTGGCCTTCGGCTTTGGCTTGCCCTCAAGGTTGGCACTCATCCCTTGGCCCTAAATCCTGTAACCATATCTTAGGTACCTATGACCACCCTTATATTCTCTTCATGGACAACCCTTTATGTAAACATCCTACCACCACTAGTAACACACTAGTTTAGGTTATTAGTTCATCGGACGTCATGGTCGTCCCTTGATGTTTTGACTCTTATACTTTCAAATTGAGTTAATTACAATTATTTAGGTCTATAAGCTTCATTATTATTAAGTGAGGCTCTAGTCTAGGTCAATGGATTTCTGGGGTGTAATAGTATCCCCCCTAGGAACATTCGTCCCCGAATAACACCTAAATCCTTTTTGTAGGGAGAGAAGGAGAGTCAATACTAGCAACCCAACCAACAACAACAACATTAAATCATAATGAGTCACAACTCATAGGAGTACTTCTCAACCCCATTCAACACATACTCATGGCATTACACATAGGAACTCAATTCACCATTTACCACATATAAGATCTGAACATTTCATATCACATAATGAGGAATTACCTTCTCAATATCAACATGATCTCAACATTAACATCAAGAGTTACCATGCAATATTTTTTTGTCAAGCAACATCAAACATACTCACTACAATTCTCGTGAATACAAATATACATATTACATATAAGATCTAATTTAACATGAGAGCATTTTTGATGAAAACTCATTTTAGTATGAACCTTTACAAAGATATGCACATACTTAGAAACAAGACAACTTCACATATTTCATAATTTTATTTTAAGAGGAACTACTAACCTCAACTTTGAATAGGAGTAAGAGGAAAGAGATGAGGTTAGAGGGACTTCATATCGGTCTCGGCCTCCCATGTTGCACCCTCAACTAGATGATTTCTCACTAGAACTTTTATGAAGGCCACCTCCTTGTTCCTCCACTTTTTGACTTGACGATCTAGGTTTTCAACTGGAACCTCTTCATAAGAAAGGTTCTCATCCACCCCCAACCCTTCAATAGGAGAATAGACACCGGGTCACCTATACATTTCTTAAGCATAGAGACATGAAATATCGGGTGAACCGGGGCTAATTCACTTGATAATCTCAACTCATAAGCAAATTTCCAGACCCGTTTTAAAATATCATAAGGATCCATATACCGGAGACTAAGTTTTCCCTTTTTACCATATCTCATCACCCCTTTCATTGGTGAAATCTTCAAGTAGACCCAATCACATATTTCAAACTCAAGGTCTCTTCTCATGTTGTTGGCATAAGAATTTTGCCGACTATAGGCTGTTTTCAACCTATCCTTTATCATCCGAACTTTTTACAAGGCCTTATATATTATCTCAGGACCATGGAGTGAAGACACACCAACCTCAAACCACCCAACCGGAGACCTACATTTCCTACCATAGAGTAATTCAAATGGTGCCATAGAAATACTTGAATTATAACTGTTATTGTAGAAGAATTCTATCAACTGTAGGTGATCGTCCTGATTACCCTTGAAGTCAATAGCACAAGCTCTTAACATATCTTATAGGGTTTGTATGGTACGTTCCACTTGATCATCCGTTTTAGGATGAAAAGTGGTTCTGAGTTTCCCTTGAGTACCTAGCCCCTTTTTAAAAGACCTCCAAAAATGAGAAGTGAATTGGGCACCTCTATTCGAGATGATGGACAAAGGGATCTCATGCAAAATCACAATCTCATTAAGGTAAAATCTTGAATATTCCTCCGCCAAATAAGTAGATTTGACGGGAATAAAGTGGGCAGATTTCGTCAAGCTATAAACAATCACCCATATTGAATCATTTTGCCTATGTGTCCGAGGCAAACCCACTACGAAATCCATGTTGATATCTTACCACTTCTAATTAGGGACATCTATCACTTGAGTTAAACCTCCATGTTTTTTATGCTCAGCCTTAACTTGTTGACAATTAAGACATCTTGCTACGAACTCCGCTATCGCTTTTCAAACCTTCCCACCAATAGTCGTTTTAAAGATCACGATATATTTTGGTGGCACCCAAATGAATGGAATATCGGGAACCATGAGCTTCTTCCAAAATTTGTCTTCTTAGGCCATCAACATCCGGCACACACAATCTACGTTGGTACCTAAGTACCCCATCCCCCTTTGAGAGAATGACTCATTAAGCTTACCAAGAACCAATTCCTTGAATTCCATCAATAGAGGGTCAAGGTGTGGCTTAGATTTCACCTACACCACTAGAGATGATTCGGAATTATGATGAACCATGGAACCCCCATTTGGAGAATCTTCCAATCGAACACGCGACCGAGCCAATCTATGTACCTCTTTCACCAACTCTTTCTTATCATCGGGAACATGGGCTACACTACCCATTGACATTCGACTTAGAGCGTCCGCAACCACATTGGCCTTGCCAGGATGGTAGAGAACACTCATGTCGTAATCCTTCATAAGTTTAAACCACTTTCTTTGTCGGAGATTCAACTCCTTTTGAGTAAACACATATTGAAGACTCTTGCGGTCGGTAAATACATCCACATGGACCCCATAAAGATAATGTCTCCATATTTTCAAGGTGAACACTACAACTGCTAATTCAAGGTCATGAGTTGGATAGTTCTTCTCGTGCACCTTGAGTTGTCTAGAGGCATAAACTATCACCTTATAATGTTGCATGAGGACACAACCTAAATCTACTCAAAAAGCGTCACAATACACCACAAACCCTTTGGTACCCTCTTATAAGGTCAACACCGGAGTGGAGGTAAGCTTATGTTTCAAGTCTTGGAAACTTCTTTCACAAGCTTCCGACCACTCAAACTTAACTTTCTTTTGGGTTAAGGTTGTCAAAGGAGAAGCGATAGATGGAAACCCATTAACAAATCTCCTATAAAACCCGGCTAAACCCAAGAAACTTTGAATATCGGTTGGATTCAAAAGTCTAGGTCAATTCTTAACTGCTTCCATTTTCTTCGGATCAACCTCTATACCCTCACTTGAAACAATGTGACCAAGGAAAGTAGCTGATCTCAACCAAAATTCACATTTACTATATTTAGCAAAGAGTTGATGTTCCTTGAGGACTTGTAATACAACCCTCAAATGGTCCATATGCTCATCCTCACTCTTAAAATATACCAAGATATCATCAATGAAGAGAATTACAATAGAATCAAGGTAACTCCGGAATACTCTATTCATAAGGTCCATAAAAGCCGCCTGGAAATTAGTTAGACCAAAAGACATAACTAGGAACTCATAATGACCATACCTAGTTTGGAAATACGTTTTAGGTATGTCAACTCCTCTAACTCTCAATTGGTGATACCCGACCTCAAATCAATTTTTGAAAAGTAGCTTGCCCCTTGGAGTTGATCAAACAAATCGTCGATCCTAGGCAGGTGATACTTGTTCTTTATGGTAACCTTGTTTAGTTGACGGTAATAAATGCACGTCCTAAGGGATCCATGCTTCTTTTTCACAAACAACACCGGAGCGCCCCATGGAGAAATACTAGGTTGTATGAAACCTTTTTCTAGTAAATTCTTGAGTTGAAGCTTTAGTTCATTCAACTCGGTCGGAGCCATCCGGTAAGAAAGGATTGAGATGGGATTTATATCCGACAATAAGTCAATACCAAAATCTAGTTCCCATTCAGGAGGAATTTCGGTTAAGTCATCGGGAAAGACTTCCGAAAAATCCTTCACTAAGGGTTCATTAGGAAACTGGAACTTAACTACCCTTGTTCTACACTGAATAGAAGAAAAGCAAGCATGTAACCAATTCATCCCTAATATGACATCAAAGTCCAACATATCGAGTTCTACCAAATCGACCAATGTAACTCTATTGGGAAATAATATGGGACAACTACTATAGACTCTTTTTGGAACAATGGAGTCACCCAGCGGGGTAATGACCAAAAAAAGGTTCAGTTAAAACATCGGCTAACACATCAAACTTCATGGACACTAAAAGAGTTACAAAAGATAAAGTGGCACCGTGATCTAGTAATGCATAAACATTAATGGAAAATACTTGTAACATACCACTGACAACATCGGGAGAATCCTCTTGATTCCCCTAGAGAGGAGAGCATAAAATCGATTCTTCTTAGGAGCATCGGGATTGGGAGCACAAGCTCTATGGCTATCACGCCCTGAGCCGACATCCTGGATGTAGATGGCACTCGAGAACCATTGTAGGCCCCAAGCAAACCCTTGGCCTTCATAACTACTCAGCGGAATACTTAAAGCATGAAATCAAAAGATTCATTGCAGTGTTACTCAACTTATTAAGATATAACTTAGAACGTTTAAAGATAATACATTCAGCTTAGCCAAAATGGCAACCCAAGTCTTAACATATAAAATAACGAAGTAAAGACAAAATGAACTATTAGCTGTCTATGAAGCCTCTAAAAGTAAGAGGGATGTCAGAACAAGACCCATGATCGTCCTAACAACTCAAATACTAAAACTATATGAAAAAGGATCCTCCAAAAAGCAAGGAGGCTCACCAACTGACTATGAGTGCTCAAGTGGATCAACGAGGCTTTGGATGTTAATCCTAGTTACATGTATATGCATCATAATAGGATGCAGGCCAACTGACATCAGTACATTGAATATACGAGAATGTGAGGAGAAAACTAAACATGACATAAGCTTAAAATGAATACTAAAAGGAAGACTTACCACAACTTTATTCAACTCATGGATACTCAACTGAATGCGTAAATAAACAAAAATAAAGATGGAGTTTCAATAAGCATTTAAAACAGTAGACCACAACTCAATATATTGAAAAATAAAATAACAACTCAACTTAAATATATAATAATATAATATTGTGGGAGTTTCTCTAACCTACAACCATCACTATGAGCAAAAGTGATGATACAGTGTCTCGTCGACGTAGCCTGAACTTTCCTATGCCTTGTCGTGATATAGAACACCTCAACTAAGTGGATCCACTAATCTATGCTAAAAAGTAATAAGAATCATCTAAAAAGTATGATCATTTTCTACCCACGGTGTATACATGGTTGATGGAGACATTGAGTTATTATGAACTTTTCCTCATACCGGTGCTCAATACTACTCCCAAAATATGCTCAACTCATGTGTTTTAAAAACAAAAATCTTTCTATGATTTGAGGTAATTACTCAAAACTTACCTTAAAAGCTCTCTTTGAAATCAGTGTTGCCCCTCTTTTTAAAATGTGAAAACATTTAAGTCTTAGGAATACTTACAACCTGTATAACTTTTCAACAAATGAATGTAACTCTTTACTCTTTTCTCAACTGAAAACTCAAGTCTTAAAAGAAAGTTAAAATGTTTGTGAAAGACTTTTGGATAACTCTTTGAACTAAACTTGACTTGACTCTTAACTTTCCTTGAATTGAATTATGGATTTAAGGCTCATGATCTCATGTTTATGGATGTGATTTTTGTACATACCTTAGAGTGTATAAATCAACAAGGAAATATAGGTACGTTTGCTAGGGAACTTATATGGAAAGAAGTGGGAAAGGGTGGAAACTTGGCGTCCTTGGCGCTCTGAGTGACTTGGGGCGCCAAAGGCAAAAATCCAGAAGCATGGTTGGGGCAAATGGTGCAGCGTAGCACCCTAGGGCCCGAACTTCAGAGCCTCTGTTGAGGCGCTCTAGTTAGGGAGGAATTCCAGCTTTTTAAACTCTATTTTCAACTCTGAGCCCTCGAAATCAACTTGGTTCATTCCCCAAACACTTAGATTCGACTACACAACCATAATATGTTAGAGTCTACTCCAAAAACGACCCAAATTTCATGAATCAAACCCATGAAACTATTTTGCAACTCCAACAACAAGAAATTTGAACAATTTCAACAACATTCATCAAGAACTACATATCTAAACTTTCAAGAACACAATATCGCTGAAATAAATTCTTATTTTATGCCTGAGTGAAATAAACCAACGTTTTGTGATCTCACATACCTCGTAGAGATCACCATTTGATGAAATCCACAAGCAATTCTTGAAAAACTTGATAATTTTTGCTCCTTCTCCTCTTTTCTCGTCTCTCATAACCGTAATCATTTTGATAAAGTGGAAACTGAATCCTATTAGTTTAGACCCCATATTAATTACTAAAAACTAAATTAAAATTAAAGGATATGGAAAAGACCAAAATGCCCTTCTAAAATCCAGTTTTGATTTTTCTTCTCTAGATAGCCCAACTTCAAATGGACATATGTCCCTCATACGAACTCGAAATCACGCAAAATTGGCGGTGTTGGAAATATAATTCAAAAATATTTCCTAATGTATCTTATACGACACCTAACTCACCTTGATATAGGATTTATTGTCATTTTAAGTTGACCAAAAGCCCATACTTAACATAACCTAACCAAATTTCCAGATTTAACTTATTTCCAAAAATGGTATCTTTCTAATTCTAAGTATCTGTAGTTGTGGGGTGTTACAATAGCAGAGTCGAGGCCAGGATGGAGCACATGATGGATCAGAAGTTTTAGGTCATTCATAAAAGCCTAGATGATTTTGAGGAGAGAGTATTGGATAGGTCAGCCCCAACTATTGATGTGACCACTTTCCAGTAGGAGTTAGCTAGCCTCCTTTCTGATTTTTCTACACTTCTACCCCCCTCCCCCGCAATTGAGCTAGATTTTGCCCCTACTGCACCGAATTATAAGGTGGTGATGATTGCCTATTTGGCTATATTATGTCGCCATCGGACCTTTCCCGTTCTAATGAAAAGTGCCACCGCTCCGCCTATACTTCTGATGCTGATAAGGAGCGCAAATTGAAAAATAAAGAGCGCCAACAGAATTGGAGGCTCGTAGAGCATCCCTAATTGATGAGCAATTGAGACAACAGCGGGTCTGTGAGGTAGGTGTAGGAACATCTCGAAGTGTGAGCACTACTAAGGGGGATGCTAGTGTTGATGTGGGTGCTACTGATGGCTTCCAGAGTATTGATCCAGTTGGCTCTGAGAAATTGTACCCACCCGCTTCTTGAGCAGTCTTCAGCGCAATTGTGCCACAAATTTACGTAACCTTCACCCTATGCCTTATTTCTGTTGTTTTTTGTGCATTGAGGGACATTACATCTTATTTTCTTTGGGGTGGGGAAAATGTATTGGAGTGTTAGGGTGAAGTTTGAGAAACTCAACTCATAATCCTACTTTGGAGTTTTCGTTCCAATGTTTTCCCCCCAAAGGACTTGTTACATTTCTATTGAACCAGCATGTTTAGGAATGTATGTGTAGAAGTAAGTAGAAGAATTAAAGCATGATGGCATAAACAACATGAAATTGATACCCATCCAAAAATTTTGAAATGTGCTAACTCTATAAGCTTAATGTGTTGAATGTGTTGGTTATTAATATGATATAATAAAGAACCAATTTGACCTCATGACTTAAGCTAAAACTTGAAATGGGTAATCTGATAATCCGATAATGAAATAATGTGCCAAGTGTGAGTGAGAAAAGTTTGAATGTTCAGATAGTATTGTGACAATCTAGAACTTGCCCAGATGGTCCTACTAAGATAATCTAGGCTAGAAGTTGGGAAATGATCATAGGCTCTTGTTTTGATAAAGTCCACAAAAGCCTAAAATGATTCATCCAAAAGCAATAATTGTTCCCTATGATCCAAATATTAGAGCCTGAAATAAACCATTTCATTGAATGCACCTAACTCACCTTCCCTTAAATAATTATCTTGGCCCTGGTCCCTCCTTGGCATGTGCACCTTGACTTAAGCAAAAGCCTAAGTTGAAGGTGGCTAATTGAACAAGTTATCTTAATCTTGGCCCTGATCCGATAACGGATATTGTGTACCTCAACTCTTGCAAATTATATAATTTGAGGGTAGCTATAAAAAAAAAAGAAAAACAAAATAAAAGGGTATGAAAAGAGTTTTGTGTCGAAGAGAGGAAAAGAAAAGCAAAGTAGAAAAATATATGAGTTTTTTGAAAAGATGAATGACAAAAGTGTTGAAAGAAACAAAGAAAAATGAAGTAAAAGAAAAAGAAGAAAAGTAGAAAAATATGAGCTATAAAGTCAAGAGTCACATATGTGTTTAAAAAAGTCAAGGGAAAGAAAATTAAAGAAATTAAAAAGATATCGAGAATTGGTTGAGAAAAGAGGTACAAAGTCAATGTAATATCAAGGAGGGAAGAAAATTACTAAAATGTACCCAAATATATTCTACCTGACCCTGAGCCTACGTTATAAGCTAAGAAAGTCCTATAGTGATCCTACTGACTAGTTTGGAGATTTCATGCAGTGAAATAAGGGAAAACCTATGGTATTGAGCACTAATTGTACTTGAAGTAACTTTGAGCGTGAGTGTTAAATGAATCCTTAAACTCAAAATTTATATCTATTGTGTGAAAAAGGGATTTCGTTTGAAGTGAGGGCACTAGTTACATTGTTGAAAGTTGGTATATAGGTGATAGTGAAAAGTGTATGGTGTGATGTCTATTGGTCAATCTATGTCACATGTTGATCTTCATGAGTTAGTGTGTTGAGTCTAGATGAAAAGGTTTGCACTAAATGGATTTGAGGGAACATATAGCCATGTAATTTCTTGAGTTTGAATGTTTTCTTTTACACATGTGTCGTTTAGAGTGTTATTGTGTCGCTTGAGGACAAACAACAAGTTTAGGTTGAGGGTGTTGATATACCATGAGTTTACAGTATTTCTGATAAATTTCACTTTGAAGTAGTGTTTGTCTAGGGCTATATTGTATTAGAAATAATGTTTTATGTGTTATGTTTATTGGAAATAGGCTTGGATACGATTGATTGAGATGAGAGCTGGAATTATGCAGAAGGAGCCACCCGATCCACAGACCGTAGATCCTTTGACGGACCGTCGATGGGCAGGCGTATATGCATCAGGAAATTCTGACCAGGTGTTGAACTTCGGAGGAACTGATGGACTGTAGGTCGACCCTTGGGTCTTCTTGCACATCCGTTGCTAAGTATGGAGAAACAAAAAGGGACCTACCTCCGTAGGTCAACCCATGGTCCTTAGATAGAGTCGTCGAATAATTATGCGTTCCAGAAGGATATTTTTATTTTGTTTTCATTTTACTTTAGTACTTGTTTTCTATAAATAGGAGTTATAAACCTCGTTTTGGGGGTCAAACATTATTGTAAACTCCTAGTTCTTTGTGTTTTTGGAAGTCGAACTTTGCTTTTCAATTGAAGATTTTGTATTTCAGCAATTTAACTTGTAAGTTCATGAATTCTCTTTACTCAAATATGCATTGTGATCTTTCAAGCATGAGTAGATAATCTCATAAATAGGGTTGTGGGAAACATGAGCAATAAACAAAGTATTAATAATAATTAAGTAGTTCATGAATAGTTTTCCTTTAGAAGTCTTTTAAACAGTTGCAACCGTTATAACTCGCTTCGTTTCTACTTATCGGACGAAGGAGGTAGTTAATGAAAAAAGAACTAACAACAGACATTTAGTGGATGGTATCTAATAGTCTGATGTCAATTGGTGCGAGGGTGAAAACTAAGTCATACATTGATGTGATGTCTAATTTAGGTAAAGGTAAGGGTTAGTAAATCACACACTCATAGTCAGACCAAGGTGCGTAGTGAAATTCCCTATTCGGAGGACCAATCACTTAGGGATATATAACTTAGCAACTTTGCATGTAAAACATTAGAAAATGATTACTATTATTAGGATTACTGCGTTAAGAACTCGTGAGGAACACATACGCCCTAGTTTCTCTCTCATATTGATAGCAACAGAGTTTGAATCTTGCCTACTTGTTACTTACTCGACAATCAAGAATTTTTTACTTGCCTACAAACTGCCCCCCCCCCCCTCCCCCCAAATTAGTTTACTTGTTTCAGAAATAGTTTGACTAAGCGGATATAATAGTGAGTTAAGTTTAAGTCTAGACCATATTCCTCGTGAGATAGACCCCAACCTACAAGTTGGGTTCTTTATTTGACAACTATCGCTTATACTTCTTTAGGAAGGTGTAATTTGAGTGTATCATTTGCATACGGTAATTGACGTTCATCCTCCATTGAATGAACTGCAAAAGTATAATGACATTTACCAACAAACGTTCATCCTCTAGACGACTTTAAAAGTAAACATAATATCATTTTCAACGATAGACAAACAATCCTCTACCTGCTGAATTTTAAAAGTAAATATGATGACTTTTACATATGGTGATAGACACTCATCTTCCACACAATGAACTGCAAAAGTAAGTATAATGACATTTAAGGTAACAAGACATTCATCGCCCACTAGATTAACTGCCAGAATAAATATAATAATTTTTACAATGACATGTATCCATTTTCTATCCTATAAGCTTTAAAAGTAAATATAATTGCATTTACGATGACATACCACATCCTCTAGCAGGATGAAATTAAATATAATGACTTTTACAATCTCTTTTAACCTTTGTACTAGTATACGTACTCGCGTGTTGCGTGATTCATCGATAAATGTAATCATAACTAAATGTTTATTGAGTAATTTCAAATTTTTAATCATTAGAAACAGACATTATAATATGTATATGAGAGAGTATTAACATGTTGCGCACATCAACATGTATTTACTAAAATAATTTATGAAAATAATTCATTATCTAAACTTATGTATAAAAATTTTAAAATTATTTTATTTATTTATTTTTCAAATTAATCAAAACCATAAATGCACGCACGCATTCTCTACGATCTTCTTGTTATCATTTGTTTATTATAATACATTTTATTAGTTTATTCAAGTAGTGTTTCGTCTTAATTTCAATCATAATTTGAACAATTTATATTTTTGTTTTCAATATAATATATTTAATTTTAATTATTGTCAATATTTATTAGGTTTCATCTAAAGCAAAAAACCAATGATAAAACATGAGGTTTTCAATAAATAAAATGTACCAAAATTAGGAGCCAACAAATTTAACTTATAATAAAAATTATTTCTTCTCTTATGTTTTCACACCTCACTTTGAATTTAAGGAAGCTAATAGATAATTATTGCAATTTTTTAGTCTCTAATTTTAAAAATAATAAAATAAATCATATATATATCCCGTACGTTAACAATATAAATAACATTAAAATAATTTAATTTATAATTAGAATTTAGTATAAGACTCTTTAATTAAAATTTGAATTTCATATTGTCAATTATCACATTTGAATTTCAAGTATAAGAATTATTAAATTTAATAATTGAATTTTGTGTGAAGAAAAGAAAGCAAATAGACTGAGAAAAAGCATAATACTCATAATCCGAAGTTGCATGTATGTATGAATAAGTATAAAAAGGTATTAAAAGATTTACAAAAATTAAAAAACAATGAAGTTATACAACTTATTAACTTTAATTATTAAAATATACTTTTTGAAAAATTAAAAAAGTAGTGAAATTATATAACATGTAATTAACTTCTTGATTATATAAAATATAAAATATTCTTTTTTTAAAAAAAGCATCAAGCACATTGGCAAAATTTTATAAATAGTCAACTTAAAGTAAATTCATATTCAAGAAAGAAATATATATTCATAGTCAAAACATAACAAAAAATATATAAATACATTCACTTTGAAAGTTTTCAATTTCTTTTCTAATGATTTATTTATCATTTTCCCTATGTATAGTACCTTTAAAATATATATGTATTTCTTAACAAAATAGAAAGAATTTAACTCCTTTTGATTTCTCTCAATTTTCCTTTGATAGCATCAGTATCTTATAAATTTGGGAAAACGGTATATGTAGTCCCTATATAAGGTTAATTTCTTATTATAGTTCTTATGTTATCTAACTTAGCATAATTGACCTTCAATTATATCAAGTGAGTGATTTTAATCCTTCAAATAACAAATCCAAAAAAGTTGACAGAGAGTTCACTGCTAAAAGGAGTAATACGAGTATTTTAAAGTTATTGCTTGAGAAAATAGAAAACTTTTTTAAAAAATCATTCGCTGCACATCTCTCGTTCGTCGATGTAAGAGGGAGGGTTAACGCCTATCAAGTTGGTTTTCTTAAAATTGTAGCTTAGATTGATTAGCTTGTTCTTCAAGATAGAGATATGGAAGACTTAGCTTATTTTTCAAAAAGAGAGAATTAAAATGAAATATCCGAACTATCCCTTTTAGCAATGAACTCTCTGTTAATCTTTTTTGAATCTGTTAGTTGAAGGATCAAAATCACTCACTTGATATAATTGAAGGTTAATAGTGTTAAGTTAGATTACACAAGGACTAAAATAAGAATATAGCCTTAACACAGGGACTAAAAATGTCGTTTTTCCTATAAATTTATCCTTAAAAAAAATTTCAAATTTTTCTAAAATCTATATTTGACTAACCTTTTACATTCACATAGTCACGTTTAGGGGTGTTCATGGTTCGATTTGGATCGCTTATTAATTAAAATCAAAATCAAACCAATCTAGTAGGTTTTTTAAATTTTTAAAGCCAAACCAAATAAAAAAATAACCATTTCTTTGGTTATTATCGATTTGGTTCAATTTTTTTGGTTTATTCGTTTTGAAAGTAATAATTTTTTTAAGGACGTACGTATCTCGATAGACACAAGCACTATATGAACAATCTATAAAAAAAAACTAATGTCTGTTCAGTTAAGAAATTAAGCAATATTAGAATTACCACGAACAATGTGATTCATTTAAGAGAAAATGTGATCATTTTATGTGAAGTACAGTAGTTAAAAACTAAAATGAATTTTGATGAATTTGGATTTGAGATTGTTATACTTGGGCTAAAGTATTGGGCTTGATAAAATAATAAAGTTAAAGACTTAAGTTAATAAAAATTAACAAAATATTTTTAATTTATTTATGAATAATATATAAATAAGTATAAAATTTATATATCTAGTTTATCGGTTCGGTCTGATTATTTTTGCGGTTTATTTTTTAGTAAAACCAAAATCAAACCAAATAGTATCGGTTGTCAAAATTTAATAACCAAACCTAACAAAACTAAACCAAATATCAATAAAAAATTAAATTAATTTGGTTTAAATTGTGGTTTGATTTGGTTGTTAACCATAATTATGAACAGTCCTAGTCACGTTACATTCTGCTATATTTTTTTTTGTCTTTTGTGTAAAAAAGAAATTTCTATTTTGAAATTTAATTTAAATATTATTATAAACATATTTGTATTATAGTGAATGTTTAATTATGTGGAGTCCTTTTAGGATATGGTTAGGAATCCTACTTGGGGATAAAGTTAGGTTTCTCCTATAAATAAAGGGGTTTTCCTTCATTGTAAAGAAGATCTATGAATCCTGAATATACTTCAAGATGAATAAGAAGTCTTTTCTCTTCTCCCTACTTTATTCTTATTCTAAATTTATATTGTTTCATAACACGTTATCAGCATGATTGTTCTATTCTCAAAGAATTATGATAGAAGACGGGAAAAGTGCAAAAGATATCTTGCATAAGTTATGCAATAAGGTTCTCAAATCTGTAAGGTATGATTTATCTTTACGTTGTTAGTTAATTATTTATGTGACAAATATAGAGTTACCATCTAGAGTAAGTATTTAAATAAACATGTCGACTTTTTATACGTTTTCTAGTAATCGATTGAGAAGATTCTTAGTTTATTTTAATAATTAAATGAACACAATTTAGTGAAAGTTATATTTTCAACCTTTATATGACGTATGTGATCTATTAAGTTATATATATTAACTACTAATATTGATTATAATATCAATAGTCGCGATTTTGTGTGTAATTATGATGTACGGTCATATTAATGTTCATCATTAGTGATAAAATTACAATTATTTTGAAGGCTTGAGGTTAAACCTCATTGTGGGTAAGACAATGAATTAAAGTTTTATCGCACCAAAAGAATAAGACGATGGATTTACGTCCAATCGCATTAAGAGGGTAAGACATTGGGTTAAAGCTCTGGTGCACCATGAGGAGAAGATATTGGTTTCAAGTTCCATCGATTTATGGCCTAAGATATTTTTATATGGACAAGACATTGAATTTGAGTCTCAATGCACCATATTGATTATATAAAGATGACTAAGGCAAAATAATGATTTTTTGATTAAAAAAAATAGTCACGAATATATATCTCGTTGAAGCAGATCCATTCCCTAAAGTGAATGTGATAGTAGTCGTACATATTATGTCTGAAAGAAGACAAGTGATTGAAAAGTGCATACGAATATCGAAGAAGTACCAAAGCTATCATAATTTGATACCCTCACATGTTTGTGTTTCATTCATTAAGAATGAGAACTTTTGATAAATACTAAAAATATAGATACATTTTCTAAAGTGAATAAGGTAATGTAAGCCACCATGCTAGGCGTGAAAAAGATATGTCTCTGGACAGACACATGTTAACGAAAAGTTTCATACTTTATCTTTTGATTTTTATTGAATAATAATTAGTGCAATTGAGGCACATTCTAATACTAATTCCAATACTGTCTTATTTTTGCATGATTGTATGGGACATCATGAGTCTATAATGATGAGCTGAATATAGAAAATTTGAATAGACATCCATTAAAGAACCTAAAGATTCTTTTAAATGGTGAATTTACTTGTAATGTTTGTTATCAAGGCAAGTTAATTGTGAGACCATCATCAATAAAAGTTGAGATTTAATCCTCTGCGTTCTTGAAATGTACACATAGGGATATTTGTGTACCTATTCACTCACCTAGTGGGTTGTTTGGATGCTTCATGGTCCTAATAGATGATCCTTCTATATGTTCTCATATGTGCCTATTGTCATGTCGCAACTTGGGGTTTGTAAAATTATTGACAAAAATAAATAATTATAGACATAATTTTCTGATAATCAGATTAGTCTATTCAATGATGGGATCACGACTCACCTTTTGAAGAGGTAGAGTAATTGAGAAAAAATAAATCTGAAATTTACTCTCGGAGTATTAAAGTTTAAATTTTCTCAAATAATAATAATAAATTGGGAATTTTACTAAAGCAAAGACAAATGGCATAGTAAACTTGGAGTTTACAAGTACTAATAATTATATTAGTCAGCATGAATAATTTGATCATCCCAAAGATAAGCATACTGAGTAATGGACATACATTGAAGAACTAGATTCTCGTGATAAGTTGATTGGATCAACTAAAGTTGGGACTAAATCCCTAAATTCTGAAAAATATAAAAGGTGAATATGGGTCTGTTCACATATCATGTGATATGATAAAGGTATGAATTTATAAGATAATCACATGTGCATTTGTTGTCAACCTGTAGTTTGACATTCACACAATTGTTTGTGCAAGATAATTGAGTTGAAATCACAATTTTCAGAATATGAATCAAGACAATTTATTTGATAATATTGACAAATACTCAAGATGTTGTGACATTAAATGCCCGAGATAGGGAAATCATTGCTTGTGAAAATAAAGTTCAATGTGTTGATCTGAAATATGATACCACATACAAAAGTAATTGTACGCATCAAACCGATAAATTATGATCAGATTTTCTTTCAATTGATTTATGGTCAGGGACCAAATATTTTCCATCTGATTATTTTGGTATGTAGTATATAATCAATGAATATACAATGATGGACAAAGATAGATTCTCCAAAAGATTGAGATATATGGTAATTTGTCTAACATAAAAGAGAGATTAAAAGCAACACAAGAGTTGTAAATATTTCTATTGAATGTCCCTTAAGGATAGAGTCTACGACATGCATGAAACATGTTAGACTACTCAATTATAATAAAATAATTCTTGAAAAGGGGGAGGATCAAAGAATTCAAATGATCGTAATAAGGAGACAATGTATTGTTGAAGAGCTTACGACATAACACTTCATGAAACCTCATGACAGGGGTACGTACCTAAAAATAATGAAGTGATGAGATGTCAATAAGTTATGTCGTATTGTGAATCAATGCAAAATGATATATCGTTGACGATATCTTTGATACAATAGCACGCAATATTGTAAAAGATTATGAGGATATGAATTCTACATCTATTAAAGCATGTTGGTTTAGAAATAATTATCAAGTCAAAAGTGGAATGGTGCATCTTGGTAAGTGTAAAGCTTATTTGACTTGCAATCTAGGCACTAGAAGATGTCATACATCTAATATTGATGTTGCATTTGACAAAAATTGATATGAAAATATCCAACTCATTCAAAATCTAAAGCATGTACAAGTTTTTGGAAAACTTGTTTATCATTCTCATAAGGATTAAATAGATTCAAAATGCATAGAGCATATACAAGTATTATCATGCAAGTTGATGACTAGAATTGAAATTCTTGAAGATTTTTCAAAAGGCAATAGATTATTTGCTTAAAGAAGTTGAAGTAAGGACCTTGCAGAAATCTTTGATCCTGAAGAGAAGATTCATAAGAGGAGATAGAAGAAAGCATACTTCGTCAAAGTTTTTCTACACTCATGAGCTCTTAAGAACGGCGATATCAACATGCAACATGTTTTTTCAAGTAATAATATTGTTGATTTATCCACCAAGTCTCTATCAACTACAACATTCAAGAAGATGGTGCACAATCTTGGAAAACGAAGATTCAAATCTCTAGATTGATGTTCTCATTAGGGGGAGTTAATATGTGATGTACTCTTTTTTTCCTCATAAGATTTTGTCCCATTGGGTTTTTCTTGTAAGGTTTTTAATGAGGCATTCATAATGCGTATTATTAGATATGTGTACTCTTTTTCCTTCACTAGATTTTTTCCCACTGGGTTTTATATCTAGTAAGGTTTTAACGAGGCACATAATCTACCGAGGGGAGTGTTATAAACATATTTGTATTATAGTGAATGTCTAATTATGTGGAGTCCTTTTAGGATATGGTTAGGAATCATACTTGGGGACAAAGTTAGGTTTCCCTAATAAATAAAGGATTTTGGTTTTTTCTTCATTGTAAAGACAATCTATGAATCCTGAATATACTTCAAGACGAATAAGAAGTCTTTTTTTTTCTATCTATTTTATTCTTCTTCTAAATTTAATATTGTTTCATAACAAATATATATTTTTAGATAATGCTTGATAGTTTCACAAAATTAGGCTAAATATTTTTTAAATCTATAAATATATAAAAGGAGATAAAAATATGACACATGTCATCACTACAAATTTTAAGAATTTAAATTTTCGATTTTAAATAATTTTAAATAATAAATAATTATTTTAATAAATATTGATACATGTCAATAATTACAATAATTGTTTAGAATGTTAAATTTTAAATAATAAATAAATAATTATTTAAATAAAATGTTGACACGTTAGACTAATTGTGTGGGAACACACATACGCACATTATTTAAATTATTAACCAATTAATATGTCATAAACACACAGACACACGTTATTTAAAATAATTAAAATTAAAATATTACGATTTAATTAAACAGCTTTAGAGATAATATTTTCAATTGTGAAATTAAATTTAACTTCCTCGCATTTTTTTAGGAGTTTAAAACTTCAGAGTTATCTATTTAAAACAGTTATTTTAATCAAACACAATTTCCTTTATTGATCTCGTATAACATGCTGATATTTAAATTTTTTAAATTTTAAAAAAAAAAACATGAACAACAAAACTCCATGATTTTTACTTGATTATTATTATGTTTAAGATGGATATTAAATAATTTAGGTCAGTTTTTACTATAATTTTTTTTAATTTAGGGTTCTTCTATTTATTGGTGAATTCTATATTTCCTTATCTTTTTATTTATAAAAGTTGACAAAATAATTCAATGTGATCAAACTATCCATGATGTTAGAAATTGGATTTTACCAGTTATTTTATTTTCGTATTTGTATGTTGTGAAAACTATGAGACTTTATGAATATTTTCTTCTAATTATTTATTTATATGAGATGTGAGATTATATGAATATTTTTGTATAGTCAAATACATCTTCACACGAATTAAATGCACTGTATGACTTCACATAATTATTCTTTCGATGAACTATCAGGTTTGAAGATGCAATGAAAATTTATTGTTCGTGTTATGTTATTATGGTACATTCTGAATTGATAGAAGTAACTTAATATTCTTTTTAAATTAATTGTGTATGCATGTATATTTCTTTGGTTAACACTTAAGTTAAATGTATGATCTGCCTATCTAATTGCATAGTTGAATTGATATTATTATTTTTTCTTGAATTCTTGAAAATACTATTTAAAATAATATTATGATATAATATTCATATTAAATACTTCAAAAATAAAATGAAAAAATATATATTAATTCAAATTATTTTCAGGTAAGAAATGAATAAATAAATATTCAACAATATGCTAAAAATTTAAAAATATCCCTTAAATCATCTTTTGGAGAAAATGTTTGAATATTCCCTCCGTTTCACAAAGAATGACCTAGTTTGACTTGGCACGGAGTTTAAGAGTATAAAGAAGACTTTTGAATCTTGTGGTCCTAAATTAAAATTAGGTCAAATGTATAAAATTGTCATTTGATCTTGTGGTCTTAAACATGCCACGTGAAAAGTTGTTACAAAAAAAAAAGGTCATTCTTTTTGGAACATACTAAAAAGGAAAGGAGGTCATTCTTTTTTAAACGAAGGGAGTATATAATAGCAAGAATTAAAATTTAATACGATATATCATCAACTTAAGTCATTAATATGATTTAAATCTAAATTCTTGCACATTTTAATTAATATAAAAAAAAAATAACTCAGTAATTTTTTTCTTTTGTGTGTGTTTTTTAAGTATGTGAAACAATTAAATGAACTAAGACACATAATGACAAATGTCAACATAAAAATGACAATATGACTTTATTATGCTTATCCATGCATAGATTATTTTGACTTATAGTTTGTTGATATAAATATAACTATAATCAATTTCACATTTATAATTAACACTATCATGAGATTTGTGTATGGATTATATCTATAGAATAATTTTAAGCATTAATATTTCTTATCAATAATTATTGTAAATCGATAATTTTTGTTGATTCTTTTTTCTATTTTTACTAATACTTTTTAATTTTAATGATTGTAATTATTTTCTTTTCCAAGGATTATTAGTTGTTAATTCGCTAGATTTGAAGTTGTATTTGAATTTATATTCTTATTAGTGAATTTGATCGCGCTTCGTGCAGTGTGATTATCCATTTTAGAAATTCATTATTAATTTAAAAATTGATTTACAACTATAGTTTATATATGAACTAAATGCTAATTGGTTGAAAAATCTTTAAATGTTATAAAACAATAAAGAATTGTTTTAATATTCATTCATCTCCTATATTTGCGTGTATATATATATATATATATATATATATATATGAATTTTTAGTATGTTAGTTTTCATATATTGTGTGCGTAACATTCTATTTGATAACAATAGTAACATTTTATTTGGTAGAAGAAACAAAAATAATGGTAGGTAAATAGATGAGTCAAAGATATCAAAATACTTGTGAATGATAGTGCTTTGTCGAGCAAGAACTCATATTTTAAATTATTTTAAATTTTTAATAGTGCATTTTTCAAGTTCGTTATTGTTCTCTCTCAGATAGTATAGTTACTATAGTTACTGTATAATAAAAACAAAAGGTACCGACATGCTCGGTTTTTCTTTTTTTATTGACCATCTGGCATTGGAGAAAAATATACAAACCAAATAGATTTTCTCCTTTAATTGATTGTTCCTTTGTTCTTCACTAATTGTTTTATACTTTTTTTTTTTTTGCCTTAATACACTCTATAGATAGAAATGTTATTCAAACTCAACAAACAGAATAAACGAATAACTTATGAAAATTATAATAGAAACATTTGAAAAGATAATATACTTGTGGTGCTCCACTTAAATGTATGCCTCACATCCTAATATTTTTATCTGAGATCTTTCTGTTGCCTGCAAAAAAAATGAAATATTTGGTGATGACATTCACATAAACAAATGCCTGAGATTCTAATAATCTTACCTGAGATCTTTCTGTTACGTACAAAAAAAATGAAATTTTCTATGATGATATTCACTTAATTAAATGTGTGAGATCCTAATAATTTTACCTGAGATATTTCTATTGCCTGCACAAAAAATAAAACTTTCAGTGATGATATTCACTTAAATGAATGCCCGAGATTCTAATCATTTTACCTGAGATCTTTCTGTTGTCTGAAAAAAAATGACATTTTCAATGATGATATTTGGATGTCGATAATGATATGTAACTGCATATAATCACAAAACAATTATGATTAAAAAAAAATTAGCACAACGCGAACATGATTGAGTTTGATGATGTTGTATAGACTTGGGGAGAAGGATCAGTTTTAATTATAAATATTGGGGAATTGCAACAGATGGTCAATTTGCATAACAAATTTATGATGAGACTTTTGCATAAAGTAACGATTGGTTGTAGTTTTGCTTCAAATTCTGAGTTTTAAGTGCATGTTAAAGCGGTTACAATAGTCATTTAAGGTGGAATTAATGATGACTTGTTATTGCAACGTTTATTTGTATTTTATTTATGAGTCTTTTAAATACATTTATTAGTAGCGAATGAAATAAAAAGAATAAAGGTAAAGGTGCAAATGGTCGTTTTACATATTACACAAATTAAAATAAAGAAAAAGCTCAAAAAAATAATAAAAAAGATAAATAACAATCCTAACTTTTGAAAGGTGTCATATCAACAATCTTATATCCAGATTATATATATATATATATATATATATATATATATATATATATATATATATATATATATATATATATATATATATATATATATAGATTCTTGAGATGTTGTCAAGGTTATTATCCACATATTTAAAGTGTAACATTCATTTGATAACTATAGTATCTTATAAAATTATTATTTATTTTATTGTTGATGCAACCAATATCATTGGACAAAGACAGTACTAAAAAAAGTTATTTACCAAAAGATCACTGATCATGCATAACCCAACTAAATTTATTCTATTTTATTAGTTATTAATGTGGTATATATACTAAAATGTCATATCTTTAAGTAGGTAATAGTTATATTATGTCAATGAGATATTACTTTCTTATTTTTCATTTTTGATAATCTATATGAATACTATCAGTAGTGTGTTACACAAATATTCAATACATATAATTTAAAATTTATTTTTATACTCACAAAATATGATTTACCACAATAGTATAAATAACTTTTCTCACCTCTTATTAATAGCAATTACAAGATTAATTTTTATATCCTATAGTGGTTATATTTAATGAATTTATCTCCAATTGTTACTGCAATTAATTTTTAAGATTATTGAGATCATTTAAAATTTATGTGCAGTAATTTTATCATCAATTTCAAAAATTGGCGTAATTATTTAATAATTGTCTTTTGAGAAAAAAAAAATACTCCTATAATGTATATTAACATTAATATTTATATGAAAAAATTATTTAATTGAGGTTGAAGAAAATAAAATGTGAAACATATAAGTAAGTGCGTTATTCAATTATAAATATTCTCAGGTAAATATATTAATTTTGAAAACAATTAATTTAAAATTTCATTTGTTTTTTAAACAGTTTTAATCATCCATTTTTTATTTTATAATAGGGGGATGAATTCTATTTTTATTCTATTTATATATCTAATAGGCGAGGAAAATTACTATACAATAAAATAAAATTTAACGTTGAATCAACAAAGATAATTTAAAATTTTAAAATATAAATAAAAGTTGCAAACATATAAAAAAGTATAATAAAAAAATATATCCAGACATTATAATTTAGACTTAGGCCTCATTTGTTTCTATTAAGATTAAAACGTCTGAATCTGAATACACATCTGAATATTAAGATATGCATTAAGATCTAGATGTGTAAATCTGAATAAACATCTGAATATTAAGATGTTGTCTCTAAATCTGAACACTGGCTTATTGAGACTATTTGTTTTCAATATCTGAATGTACATATGAAATATCAATAAAATATTATAAAAACCTCATTTTAGTAAAATAGTTTTTTTAATAGAAAATAATATTTTGAACATTCTTATCGTAACAAGGTAGTATGATTTATCTATTAAGAATTTAACATTAAGTTACATCATTAATATGACTCTTCTTTGCACTCAAAAACTTTGAGAATCTAATATAATGCAATGTAAAATAGTTTATATAGAGTAGTAATATAATGTTTATGAAAACATTTTATTTTATAATGGACATTTGTTATTGTTATGTTCAAATAATTAATATTTTCTTGTTTTCTGAAACCATGCTAAATTAGTTATCATGAAGTGTTTATCAATTCAAATATATTGATTAATTTATGAAAGTAAAAGACACATATTAAGTTAGTAAGAATAAAGAAAATTTTAACGGATAAGCATGTAATTACATTAATTAAATAAGAAAAAAACTTTTATGAGTTGTTGTAATGTAATTGAATTAATATAGGAGTCTTATTTTTGAGTCTGAAAGAGTACATATACATTTACAAAAAATGAATTTCTTTTTCTATATTAATAAAATATTAGAAATGTGTTTAAGAAACTGAGTACCTTTACACATACTGAAGTATATTCAAATGTATGACTTTCATCTCATCTTCGCCAAAAGTATATCAAATTTGGCCTCTCCAACCTCAAATTTTCTTCCACGATAATTTTCTTTTTTAATTATATTTTGTATATGCTTGATATTTCTTTATTCTAAGAAGTCCAACTATATGTTATTAGATTGTATTGCAACTCATCAATTATAAACAATATCAAAATAAAACATGAATTAGAATCAAACTCTTCAAATTTAAACAAAGTAAAATTCAAGTTATGAAATATGAATCAATTTGTTATTCTTCCTTACTTATGAACTTGTTAACTGCATTTTTTTTTCTATATATCTGCTTTTCTTTTCTTCTTTCTTTAATTCTCCTTTATTTGTTTGTTAAATTGAAAAGAACAATTTTTTTTAACAAATGTTAGTAAGGATTTATATAAATAAATAAATTGCATGATGATGTAGATCAACTTTCAATTTATAATTCAAATTTTCTATTCATATTAAAAATCAAATGATTAAAATTAGAATGAAGAAAATGAATTCAAGTTTGAATACAATAAGAAAAAAATATTAATTTGTAATATGATCATCACTCATCTGCATATAAATTTCTCCTTCTTCAACTACATACATTTAACACCAAAATTGCTTGATCTCATCTTCATCAAACTATCCTCTTTCTTTGATTCTTTTTTTTTTAAATTGATAATGTTCCAACTTAAAATAAAAGAAAAATGAGGACCTTACCTTCCCATTAATGAATGATAATGTTTATTATTGCTTTGACTCTCCTTTATTGAGATGCATTTTTTTTTCACCAGAAAAATTAAAGAAAAAACTAATTGAATTATGTTGTTAAGTTTATTGAATGATACGATTGTATTTATTGGGAATATGAATTTAAGCAAGTGTGTTACGAATTTTAAGGACAATTATTCGTAGTTGAAATTTTATAATTTTTTGTTTAAAAAAATGAATAGATAATCAGATATATTTAGTGTAACTCTGTAGTGAACAATTTTTAAACCGCAAATTTAAATTTAAATATTAATTAGTAAAACTAATTTTATAAGGAAATACATCAAAATTTCTAATTGGTTACTTAAGATTTTTATATGTTGAATTTTTTTAAGAGTATATGTATATATAATAAATATTTATTAAAGTTTTAAAATATTCCAAGTTTGAAATGGTAACATAAAAATTCTTAAAATTTTATGTTTATATAACAATATATTTATTTACAATATTGTTCATTGCATAAATATTGATTTTAAAGTTAATAAACGGTAACTTTAACCTATTTTATATAACTACTTTTTTTTAAATTAAAAAAGACTCTTTTATATTTTTTCTTTTTTTTTTAAATTGAATTTATTATTTAAATTAACTAAGATGGTAAAATTCAAGAAAAATTGTAGTGATGACACATGTCGCTTTTTCTTCTCCTATTATATATAGATAAAACATTAGATTTGGCAGATGAAAGAGTAATTTTCATTATACTATAATTCAATCAATGATTGATTGAGTAAAATGACATTCCTCTTTACATAACAAAATTTAAATAAGTTTCTTAAAGCGGTTATCTTCATTTTTTAGTATGAAAAGAGACAAACATAACTTTTTTTATCTACCTCTTTAGAAAAGTTAGGGAGTAAAAATGAGTAATTGCGGTTTCTTGCTTATTTGTTCTATTAGGTAGGTAAGAAAAAGAAACTGGCTCAAATATTTATTCATAATTTAGAAAAATACTATAGAGTGATGGTCAAGGATCAGGAGCAGCTCAAAATATTGTAAGCGCTCTAATGTAAAATAAATATTATTGATAGGCTTAAATTTTAAAAGAAAAGTCATAATTACAAATATGATTCATGTTAATATCTGGACATATTTGAATTCTAAGAAGTAAAACAAAAGTACTTCTACGATATAAATTTTTTTTAAAAAATAAACCTTGTTTTATATTTATAAAAAAAAGTAGGTGAGAGTTGGATAGAAGTTGGTTTTTGGAATTGATAAACATCAATCCATACCAAACACATCCTTAAAGCAAATGCATAAACATATGTCATTACCAAGATTTTTGCTATTTGTAAATATTATTGGAAGAAATTTAATAGGACAAAATTCCATAGTTTTCATTCCCCCGACTCGGTGACAGACGTTCATCCTCCACTAGAAGAAGTACAAAAGTAAATAAAATAGTCATTACGGCCACACCCGTTCATCCTTTAGGTGATGAACTATAAAAGTATGCCTATACGACGATAGAAAAACTGCGAATGTAAAAAATAGTTTTACGGTCACAACCTTCATCCTCTACCGGATGAACTGCAAAAGTAAATATCATGGCCTTTACGACAACAACCGTCCATCCTCTACCGGATGAACTTTGAAACTAAATATGATGACCTTGTTAGATTTGGCTGATGAAATTGTTACTGATTATTTGGGGGTTTCAAAGGAAATTATCTTAATTGCAACTTGCTTGTATATTTCTTCCACTATGGGTGCTTCGTAGAATTGATCTATGTCAGTTCCACCTTTAGCCTGAATATACATTAAACATGTTTTTAGAACCAAGAAATAACAACAAAGATAATATATTCAGTAAAATTTTACAAGTGAGGTCCGAAGAGATTAATGTATACACATTTTCTCCATATAATCTTGTAAAAGTAAAAAGACTATTTATGTTAGACACTCCACTCTAGTAAAACAATTTTAATAATTTCTAAACATAATCTATGACTATACTATATGTAGTAGAAAATAGAAAATTTCAACCTCAAGGTGAAACTAGGTAAGAGGATGCTTTTTTTTTTTTAAAAAAAAAGAAGAAGATAGATATATACTTTTCTTTTACCTTCATTTCGTGTGATGATAATATTTAATTAGACGCGAGAGTTATGGAAAAAACAACTATTTCTCACACACCCTGAATTTTAAATCAAAAAATTTCTCAACGCGTGTCATTTTTCAATTTCATGATCACTCAAGCAAAGACACATACAATAAATTGAAGAGTACGTTAACTAAAAATCCTAGTTCACAATCTTCAAAATGACCAACGTGTTATTTTGAAGAAATTTAAAGGACTTACACGAGCTTGGATCATGAACATGGTTCTAAATTGATCAGATGAAACTTGAGCAGACACAATCTCAATATTATGTTTCCCTAAAACATAACAAATGAAAGTAAATAGCCCTAGTTTCTTAGGACAACACACACTAATATGTGTATCTTCACCACAAACGTTTAGTACCATATCTGGTGAACTCCATGTCATAAAACTTGTTGGAATATTATTATTCACCATAAGGGGACTAGCACCATGAGTTTTTGGTTTAATAGAAGATGAATTACTCGTCGTTCCTTTATCACCCAGATATTTCTCCCAACTATTACCAACATCTGGGAATTTCTCTAACTCATCAATCTTATGCTATGTTCTTGAAGCCTTTCTAGATTTTCCCGTTTAAGCTTCTCAAAAGTATTCTTCAGCTCTAGGATGTGGTTCACTGCCTACACTCATCAGCCTGCATATACAAAAAATATGAAATTAATTTAATTTCTATTTCAGAGAGAAAGTTGGGATTTTCATTGATTAAGGGAAAGTAAATATATACAAAGAAGTCAAAGGAATACTATATCTACTATACATATACACACAAGTTAATTAGTTTCAAGTCATTTATTAGTATCTGAAAAAAGATTCATTTAATAACAAAAAATTAATAAAAATGCTATAATATGGAATCTATAACCTTCAAACCCTTTCTATTAATACACATTTGACCAATCTATCCTTCTCATAAAATTAATTGTAAAAGCAATTTATACATAAAAAGTGTGATTGGTTGTAATAAATATGAAAAATAAGCAAGTTTTATTGGTAAATACAAGTGAAAATACACTACTACTATTATAATGGTTCTTTATATGGTTTATTTATACAAATTAAATTGATGTAAGAATTAATACTTGTTAATTACTTCAATGAGTTACAAAGATCTTATGATTATACGGATTAAGAAAAATTCTTTTTTTGACAAATTTAGAGTGGAATTAGAATAATGTTAAAAACTTCATTTTTTTATGCTAGAAGAGAAAAAACAAAGAAATTTGTGGTTCTTTGAATAACTATATATGCAAGAAAACAGAAGTTCTATATTGTTCTTATCATTCCCTTTTGTATGAAACAAATCACATCTTATTATTCTATTTTGGAATTAACATGTAGATATGTACAAATTAGTAATAAGGGAAATATGTATATCACAAAATGAAATTATAACGTATAGAAAGGATTATCATATGTGATTGCCAAAAAGAACCAACCAATGAACTAATTTTTTGATTCATTTTACAAGTTTCTATTTGATTTTTAAAAAAAACTCATGTTCATTTTCCCAATAATTCTCGATGAGTTGATTCTGATTATTAATTAAGGTTGCGGAAGACAATAAAATGAAAATAACAAAAGAAAAATTGTTCCAACAAATCATGAAATTTATTGAATTATTTTTCTTTTGATTGATAAGATATCGGATGATAAAAAATATGGTATTTTCTGGAAAGAACTTTTGTTTTACCTTAGCAGAGATATTAGAAATCAAAGCACGGAGAGTGTCGAACAAAATTCCAATTTTCTTTGTACTTTCTCTCTCCGTTCATATGTGTATCTCATGCTCTGAACCTCCTCTACCTCTGGCTCCATCAGCACTGAGTTTGGTTCAACAATTCCCTTACCGTTCTTTTTTTGGTTGGGTGGACTTCTCTTCTTAGCAACATCAATACTCGATTCAACCACCTTATTAACAACTGTCATCGTTTGATAAGTATCAAATCTAATTGGATCTGGCAACATGTCACCCTCAAACATCGCTCCACTCCCAATTTGATTGTCCTTCAAGTTCAGGCACGACCAGACATCATTAGTTTCCCATGAAAAAACATGATTATTCTCGCCGCCTCCATTCATTTTCTTTCTTTTTCAGATGGTTTGATACTTTACCCTAAGTTACGCCTATATATAGAATTTTTTCTTATACGGGGCAAAGTGTAAAATTGAGAAATGATGGATTATATATGATGAATATTGAATATGAAAAGAATATACGGAAGGGTGAAAAAAAGAAAAAAAAGTAAAATAAAAGAGAAAAAAAATTTAAGCCAAAATTTGTAATGAATAAAAAAATAAAATTCAACCATAAGCCAAAATGTTTTTACTTGCTTCAAAACAAAATACGGTAGCTAAAGTACTTTTTGTTACAGATTTTATCCTCACTCAATTGGTACTCAATTGACACTTACATCTACTAAAAATAATTAACTAAAATTAATTAATGATACTAATTTACAAAGTTAATCAAGATATTATTCTCATCTATACAAAGAGACTATGTTTTTTTTCCCAATTAAAATGATTGTATACAAGTATAATTACTTAAGATTTTTTTTAATGCAAGTCTTAATTCTTAAGTTATATGAATTAGGTGAGTCTGAGTTGTAGTTTTATAATATAAGAGGTTACATGACTAGCGTTAATGAGATTTTAATAATAGCTCATTCACGTGATTATTAATATTAAATAAAATTTCATTAATAGATGACTCCGACTATATACATTATATTTTACACATCTTTTTACGCATTTATTCAAATTAACCACACTATAATTAATAATTAAGCAAGTGTTTTTCCATAAATAAAAGTTTTTAGTATGCAATATCAGTTTCATATAAAAGAAAAAAGATCATCATATTATTTCATCTTCTGGCCAAGATGTTAAAATGCCTCTAAATTCTAATCATGAATTTCCTATATTAGGAGCAAATAAGGTATTGGTTAGGATATTAATTCCTTTGCTAATCCTCCACTAGTTTATAGCTAGCAATTTTTTTGATAATTTATTATTGTACTCGATTTTTTATTATTATTTATTGGTAAAAAGATTTATTGATAATTTCTTTTCATGATGACGATAAAGAGTATCAAATGTAGGGAGGTGTATCGATTGACTTGGTTCAGTTTTGAAATTTATCGGTTTGATTTCTTGGTGGTTTGTACACATGTTAAATCGGTATAATACTATTGGCTGATTGATTATTGATTTATCGGTCTAACCGTTAAGATTTGATTAAAAAAATCATTAAAAATCACCTAGAAACAAGGTGAAAAACCAAAAGAATCATGCATATGAGTTGATAGATTGCATCTTTCTCAAAAGAAAATATATTGACATCTTAGAATATTTGAGAGTTTGAAACGGTTACACGTATGAAACTAAAGTCTAAGGCAAGGACTTTAAATACTAAATTGTATAAATATAATTTTTAAATTTATTATGGGGTTATCGATAACTTGTTAATAAAACATCTCAACCCGTTGAAAAGTAATTCATAATAATAACAAATTCAAATTGTTACCCAAGCCATCGAACAAATAACCCATCATCGATAACCCAATATTTTTTCTGTTTGATTTTGAAAAACCCTAGTCAATGAACGAGTGAAATTGAATTTGGTCATGTTAAATCGAATTGAGTTAATAAATAAAAGAGCCTTGTTTCTTAGATTGAAATGGACTAAATTCTGAGTAATAACCGAATTGGCCAAATTCTTATTAAGTTTTAATTTTCTTATGAGGAACTTTTGCAAATAACCACTATAATAGACTTAACTATATTCTATAGCAATAGTTTGCATAATTACGGGTTATACCTACAATTTAAGTTGCTTCGCTTGTATTATTCACGGATTTTTCTAATTCACAAGTTTGTATAATTCGTGGGTACATTTCTATAATTCATTTATTTTTGTATAAACTCAAAATAAAATTTTTATACAATTACAAAATCAAAAGTGTAAACAGTTATACGAATTCCTTACAACTTTTCTCACGAGCTTCAGACCATAGAATCTTTGATGTCTTCCGAGTCAACTTTGTCAACGGGGACAAAATAGATGAGAACCCCTCGACAAACATTCTATAATAACTAGCCAATCCCAAGAAAACCCTAATATCCGTTGGAGTTATGGTTCTCAGACAGTTTTGCACTATTTCAATCTCCTCAGTCTGAACTTGTCTCCCTTCTCCAGATAAAATTTACACTTGGAAAATTTGGCATACAACTCTCTATCTTTAAGAGGTTGGAGAACTACTTTGAGATGATTAGCATGATCTTCCTTATTCCTGAAATAAATCAGAATTTCATTAATAAATAGTATAACAAACATATCAATATAAGGCTTAAACATACAATTCATAAGGTTTATGAAGGCTATATGAGCATTAGCCAAGCTAAAAGACATAACAAGAAACTCATAATGACCTTAGCGGGTCCTGAATGTTGTCTTTTGAATATAACTCTCTCTTACCCTCTACTAATGATAGCTAGATCTAAGGTCAATATTAGAGAAGCAAATGGCACGCTAGAAGTTGATAGATAAGATCAGCAACACTTGGAACATGATACTTATTCTTTATTGTGACCTTGTTCAATTGACGATAATCAATACACATCCTAAGAGAACCATATTTCTTTCTCATAAATAATACGAGAGCTCCCCAAGGTGAGACACATTTTCAAATGAAACTTTTATCAAGAAGATATTTCAACTACTCTTTTAACTCTTTCAACTCAGCCGAAGCCATTATATATATATATATCAGAATAGAGATATGTCTAAGAATATCTATACCGAAGTCTATTCTCTCTCAGAAGGGACTCCTGAAAGATCATCTTGAAAGATCTCTGGAACTCACTCACAACTAGAACTGACTGAATGGGTGGTGACTCAATACTAGAGTCATAACTCAGACTAAGTGATAGATGCACCATTTGGAAACTTTTTGTCCTTAAGGTATGAAATAAAACGACCCTTAGGGACTACTGGACTACTCATCCACTAAATAATTGGCTCATTAGGAAGCTGTAACTTAACTACTCAAGTTATACAATCAACTGATGCATACCAAACATGAAGCTAGTCCATACCTAAAATAACATCAAAGTCCACCATGTCTAACTCGACTAAGTCAACCATGATGTCCTTTTGATTGACAGAAATGGTACAATCACGATAAACTCTCTCAGCTAAAATATACTCAACAATAGGTGTAGAAACACTGAAGGGCTCATGAAGTTGCTCAGGAAGGATATCAAATCCCATATAAATATATGGAATCACAAAAGATTGACTCATACATGGATCAAACAATACATATACATCAAAATTAAAGAGTTTGATCATACTAGTGACAACATCTGATGATTTCTCTTGCTCTTGGCGTCTAGTGATAGCATACAGACAGTTTTCACATCCGCCTGTCCCTGATGTAGCTCCTCTAGGTGCAACTTTGTTTATTGAAGTCGCTAAAGTAGATTGGACTCTCTCTCCCCATTACCATTACCCTGCATGTTCTTAGGGAACTCTCTCATGAAGTGAACTGTCTGACCACACTTTGAACAACCAATGGAGACATCACGACACGCTCCTAGGTGGTTCCTACCACACTTAGCACATGCATAAGTCTGATTGGCCCTTGTGCCACACTACCGTGAGATTGAGTAGGTATAGCCTTGAAGTTTTGTGAATTCTAATTCATGAACTCACCTATGTTCTTTGGTGCAGGTGCACTAGCAGATGATGGAGCAGGTCGAGTTGGATTTTGTTGAACAGATAATCAGTTCAAGTTACCCTTTTGTGCCCACACTTATTACTTGTTGTCTTATCCGTCTTGTTGCGAAACTCTTTCCTAATACTCAACTCGTCTTACTATATAATTCCCAAGGATCATTAGCTTTGTTATGTACATGTTCCATATCAACACAACAGTCTTCCTCTTTTTGTTTGACAGAAGAGATAAACCAGAAACAAACAAGCTCATCATGCTCCTCACATAAGCAACCATCTTCGGAGCATAAGAGGATAGTTGAGTGAACTTGAGGTTATACTCATGCACACTCATGAATTCTTTCGTAAGAGTGAGTAATTCTCTTACCTTGGCCTCTCTTAGCTTACGGAAAAAATGAAGGCAACTTCAAACAAAACCTAGCTCATAATTGATGTTCCTTCAACTCTACTCTTCTTCCATTGGTCATACCAGAACCTAGAAATATCCTTCAGTTGGTATGAAACTAACTCCACACGCTCAAAACCTGCCAAATGCATCACCTCAAACACTTTATCAAACTCTTCCACAAACTTTTTTGGATCCTGAGTGACACTTGAACCGGGGAAGTCTGGAGGATTCATGCTTAAGAACTCTTGGATTCTAGATGTACCAACAACATCCTCTCGAACCCTCTTTATTTCCTAGATTGGTTGCTCACAACTTGACTCAACATCCGAATAGCATTCGGAAACTCAAAATTGGTGACCTCTCATCGGTGTTGCACTTCTGGTGCATTGGGGACCCCTTGATCCAATGGATCAACATTTTTCCTAGAAGGAAAACCTCAAAAAACTCTTTGTGGGGGCGTGATCTGAAAGATATGTGCAAGCATGAATTAGAAAGAGACTTTTATAGAGTTGAACTTTATCGCACGAAAAGAGAATGAAAGAAGTGAGATATTTCCCAAATGTTATAGCCTATTAATTATAGATGTTGCACGCTTCACACCGATAACTAAGAATGTACAGACACAACTTCATAGACACCCTAGGACTCTTGAATTTTGTGCTCTAATACGAAGTTTGTCACTCCCCAAGCCTACACACTGGGTGTAACTGGCACTCGAGAACCAATGTTGGCCCCAAGATAACCCTTGGCGTGACTCAACTCTCAGTGGAAGAATTACTCAACAACATATGAACTCAATAATAAACCTTTAACTCAGATGTCTCTAAGCATATAACTAAGAATATTTAAAGTATTCAGCTAGCCGAAAAGGCAATTCGAGTCTCAAACATTAAGAATTGAAATGAAAAAGACTCCTGAGAATACTATTTTTTATGAAGCCTCTAATAACTATGATAGACGTCGGGACAAAACTCACAACATCTTAGTAAAACTGAAAATAGAAGTGAAATCCTTTGGAAGAAAGGAGGCTGACCAAAGCAACTCTGGAACTACAAGTGGTATATGATGAGTCTTAGATTTGGACTCATTTAGAGATTTATTGGTATAGGTTTAGGGGTCGTTTGGTACAAAATGAATAACACATGGATTAGTAGTGCAGAGTTTAGTAATGCATGGTTTATTTTTATCAAGTATTTGGTTCATTGTTTCCAATCCCAACTTGTGTTTGTATTCAAATTCTTAAAAATCTCTTTTTCAATTATATCCTTAAATTATTATATAATTGGGTCAAGGTAGATAATTGTCGAAAAATATTATTTATGACATTCTAATTAGCTATGAGAAGAATAATAATGTTTTGATGTTTCAGATTTCTACTTTAATTATTTGAGGATAAGTAATTTTTATCTTAATAAAGTGATCACTCATAAAATGTCAAATTTAAATTTAAAAAGATATACCAACTACTTTTAAAATTATAAAGATGGTCAACAATGGTAAAATTGAATACACCATCTACATTTATACATAACAGTTGCAAGTTATAGTTTTAATATGTATGTAATTTTTTAAATTGTTCAAAACACGAATAATTAGTTATATATTTGTCTTTTAATTAGTAAATGTTAAGTAACTCACATTTCAAATTTGTATTGATTTTAATTTGATATATTTAGTAACAAATAACTCTCTTTGAATAATTTGTAAGCTAATTTATTTAAATAAATTTACTAGTACAAATATAGAACATAAAATCAAGAATATGAAAAAAAATAATTAAAAAGATTTAAGGGATATTTTTGTCTTTATATGACTTATCCAATGGTATTATATCCTATGTATTACTAATACCTCCAAATGGAAGGTATTTTAGTAATACATCCTATAATACCATGTAGGATGTATAACTAATCCATATATTAGTTAGTTAAAACATAGACTCAAATTCCTACCAAACATAGTATGAAATTTTACCATATATAATATATGGATTATTTCTTTTAATGCAGCCTACTAAACGACCCCTTAGTGTCCTCAAAGGCTTATTTTGTGCCAATAACTTATGTAAAACCCTTGATTTCTATGTGTGTGGATTGAGGAACAAAGCAAGGACACTAATTTGCAAAAAGAAACAAAACAGGTTAAAAGAATGAAGAAAGGCAAGTCTTGTGATCGTCAAATCCACTTGGTGAGTCATCGAATGGCTACTTGACCGCCTAAAGTTTCAGTGTTCCAAGCCCTGAATAAAAGAACCAAGTTGGCGAGAGAGAGGAAAAATCAACGGATCGGCGAGTGGTTCCACAATGCTGAGTTAGATCGCCGAAGTTACAGAACATGAAGTTGCAAAAGGGCAATGGAATGATCAAAAGGGAAGATCGCCGAGTAGTTCAGCGAGCCCGCCTTACTTCGCCGAGTGACTCTTTGCAACATATTTTTGCGACTATAAATACAGTTTTGAACATTCAATTTAAAAATCTACAATCATATCGATTTTGAATTAAGTTTTGAACATTGAGACAACTTTTTCTCTAGTTTTCCTTTAACTTTGAAGAATTGAAGTTTTTAACTTTTGAGAAATTGGAATTGGGTCTTTGAAATTCTTTGATTATGGGTATTTCTAATTGTTAGTTTAAATGTTGTTTATAAGTGATTTCCATTAATAATTGTGGTTTAATTTAAGAAATGCAATTGCAGTTCTACACTTGTGTGTTTGGCTTGCTTGATATAAAGGTTTTAAAACTAAGCTTATTGATTAATGATCAGTGGATATTGGGTTGACATGGGTTCAGCTCGAGAGAGTTAATCCTAAACCCAATTCCACACATTCAGCTCAAGAGAGCAAATGAACTAATGTGTGGTCTGGTCTTATTTAGCTTGCTTATTGATGTTCGAGAAAACTAAACTTGATTTGGGGTAAATATTTCAAGAGAAAATTTATTGTCTCCATGGATTAACTTACTCACTGACTAATATACAGTTACTTCCTAACAGTTGATTAGTTGTGTGTCTATATTAGCCTATAATCAAATCACATCCCAAGAACCCGTCTTATTATTATTATTTCATATTGTTTGTTGTTGTTGGAGTTGATAATTTCAAACCAAAACCCCCATTTGACATTTGTGTCATCCACTGATTTGGAAAATGTTCTTATTCAACAACTTTATTCCTATGACTGATATGACCATGTTCACATTTTCTTATTGAATCTTAAACACTTACCGCTTCCTGTGGGATTCGACACAACTTATTTAGTCAGGTTTTATAGTGACTAGCGATCTTTGACACTTAGAATTGGATGAAGTGTCCTTGAAACGTTAATCAAAATGGTTTTAGTGCCGGGTAGTGGTGTTGTTTGAGATTTCTTGGTGAAGTGAATTATGTTCTTGTTAGTCATTGTTGAATCTACATAATTTTAGTTTTGGTTTGTGTGCGGATGTCTTAAACAAAGGAAATGAGTGTCAACAGAGACAATGTTATCCATGTGGTCCACCAAGATAACATTGACAACCTCAACGATGTCAATGAGTCGAATGTTAGTGACCCTGATGTAATGGGTGGAATTGGTGTCATCCGCTTGCCTCCGGCTGAAGGAAATATTTTTTTTCCACATTACAAGCACCATGTTGCAACTCTTGCAATTGAAAAAGTCATTAGGTGGTTTGGCTCATGAGGATCCCCATGAGCATATAAGAAACTTTATTGATGTTTGCGGGTCGTTCTCCTTCAAGAACATATCCCAAGAGTCAGTCCATTGAGGTTATTCCCATTTTCTTTAATGGGAGAAACATGTAAGTGGTTGACTGAAATGGCAAGAGACTCCATCATTTCCTAGGAAGAGCTTGTCACCGCATTTCAAGTGCGATTTTTCCCTCCTTAAACGATGATGACACGTAGGAACAACATCAAGAGTTTCAAGCATCTAGAGGATGATCCAATACATGAGAATTGGCTACGATTCAAAAATTTGGTGCTGCAATACCCAACTCATGGTTTTCCCAGCAACGTGTTTCTGCAATACTTTTACCAAAGCCTTGATTCGATGAACAAGGGAGTAGCTGACTAACTTTCTCCGGGAGGTTTGATGCAATAACCTTATATCTTAGAATCCTAGCTCTTGGATGGCATGACCAAAATTAACCAGACATGGTACAACCGAAGATCAGGTCTCCCCTCTCACTTTTAAATTGACAAAGAAGTATCTTAAGAAAGATTAAGAGAGGGTCCAAAACATGGCAAAGATCATGACCTACCTAGACATTTTGTCCAAAAATTTCATGGGAGATGGTGCTAGAATTATCAATGATGTGGATGTTGGGTGTGTATATCCCGAAGAGGCCAAGTTTGAAGCGATATATATTTAGGAGGTGAACTTCATAGAAAACCAAGGAGGTGGTTATTGTGCTAACTACCTGAGGTAGGGTGGAAACAAAGTTTGGAATAGGGATGAAGAGTCGAGGGATCATGATATAGAGTGGAGGGATTGTAACCCCATTTGAAAGGAAGGAAATAGGGAGAAGGATAATGATGTTCCTCCCCATGAGCATTAAAAGCCAAAAGATTTTGATGGTGGTCATTTTGAGGATATATTCTCTCGTATTCACAACAAGGTTGAAGGGTCCGATAAAATTTTGAAAGTAATGAAGGAATATGTATCGACCCTTAGTAAGACGATTACTTCTCACTCCGTCTCTATCAAGCAATTGGATATCCAAATGGGTCAGTATCGTCTCATTTAAACCCTAGACAAGAATGGGGTTGCCTAGTGACACTATGACCCACCCCAAGAATAAAGTTTGAGTGAGGACTTGTGTGACGTCCCGAGCCTACACCCTGGACGTGGCTGGCACTCGAAAACCATTGATGGTCCCAAACGAACCTTTGGTCTGGCTTACTTGCTTAGCGTAAATAAATAAACAAAAAGTTTTGAAATAAACTGGAATTTTATAAAGGAACATTCAACTTGGCCCTTAAGGCAAACTAAAGTCTTGACATAAGATAACGAAAATGAAGATTCTAAAGAAACTAACATCTGACTGTTTATGAAGCCTCTAAACCAACTGAGATGGATGTCGGGACAAACCCCATGACATTCTAATGAACTAACAAAATAAATGAAATGCAATAAAAAGAGTCCTCTTAAATGCAAGGAGGCTCACCAAGTGACTCTTGAATGCTCACTGGATCAATGGTGCGCTGTGTGCTGATCTTGGTTACCTGCATATGCATAATAAGATGATGCAGGCCAACTGAAATCCGTATATTGAATGTACAAGTATGCGAGTTGGAATTCTAAATACAACATAAGCTTGAAAAGAATCTGGAGAACTTACCTTGCTCAACTCAACTCAACATAACTGAACTCATTTAAATAAAAAGCAGTTTAAAACAAGTGCAATATAAAGAAAAGTTGTTTAAAATATGAAGTCAACTCTGGGTGTATGCAAAGATACATATAACTCTGAAATGTATGTAAAAATATAATAAACTGTTTATAAAAAATACAATTACTTCTATGGGAGTTTCTCTAATCGACAACCATCACGTTAGCTATTGTGATGATACCGTGTTTTGCCTCATGCTGCCTGGCCTTCCTATACGCCATGAGTATGGAACCTAAACTTCTAAGTGGATCCACTAGTCTATGCTAAAGAGCACTAAAGGAATCATCTAAAACGTATGACTCTTTTCTACCCATAATGACTACATGGTTTATGGGGCCTGTAAGTTGTCTGAACTCTCCCCTATATCGGTGCTCAATACTACTCCCAAAATATGATACTAGCTCTTATCTTTAAAAACATATTTCTTTATGTGATTTGAGATAATTTCTTAAAAACATAGCTCAAACGCTATCATAGGAATCATAGTTCCCTCTCTTGCTTTATTTAGAAAGCGATTACTCTTTTCTGAAAAACTAGCTAAAATCTCTTTGGAAATCTTAGTTTTTGTTCTTATTTAAATGTGAAAATATTTTAAACTCTTTGGGAATACATAGTTCCCTTATACTTCTTTGAAGATATGAACTTCAACTTTACTCCTTACTTAACTTGAATTGTACGTCCTTAGAACAAAGTTAAAATGTTTGTAAAAGACTTTTGAAAACTTTAAATACTTTTGTTGAGTTGCTTCTTCACTTCTTGACTTGACTCTTAATTCTCTTGACTTGCCTTTTAACTTCTAGACTTAACTCTTACTTCTCTTTACTTTGATATTAGCTTTACTTGAATTGGACAATGGATTCAAGGTTCATGATCTCATGTTTATGGATGATTTCATGATGTTTAAATGTACGTCAGAGTGTTGGAATAAACTAGAAAACATAGGACCATTTCTAAGGAACAAGTACTAAAAGGTAGGGAACAGGTGGGAAGAACTGGTGTCTCTGGTGCTCTGAGAGGCGCGGGACGCCAGTTTTTAAAGTTCAGAGCACAAGTTGGGGCGCTGTGGCTGGCGCGGCGCCTCAAGGGTGAAATATCAAAAACACTTTTAGGGCGCGCTGGCTGGTGCGACGCCCCACCCCTATTCCCAAACATCTGACGACTTTTCTTACTCCTTTTACATCTCTAAACATCAATGGTTTTTCCACAAGAATTTAAAATCATTTATACCCTCAATATGCATCAGATTTAAATCGACATTACACCCGGAAACATGAACAAATCTCAAGAAACTTCAACAACACAACCCACAATAATTCAAAGAAATATCATCAAGAACTCAAAGGATTTACTTTCAAACCAAACATATTTTGCTGAATTGAATCATGATTGGTGCGTGGATAAACTAACCAATGATGTGTGACCTCATATACCTCGTAGGTATCACCCCTTGATGAAATCTATGAGCTAATCTCGACGATCTTGACGAATCTTGAATGTTCTTCTCTTTATTTCCTTTTTTTCTCTTCTTTCAAAACCCCAACTCTTTTCCCAAAAGCATAAACTGAATAAGACCAGTTTAGACCCCAAAAAATCACCCAAAAAATGAAATAAAATAATTGGATAAGGAAAATACCAAAATGCCCCTCAAAAATCCGAACTGGACTTTCCTTATTCAAACAATCCAACTTTCAAAGGGCATAACTCGGTCATACAAACTCCAAATCGCACAAACTCGTTGGCGCAGAAAATATTATCGCAAGAGTTTCCCTAAAATATATGGAAGTACACCTAACTCATACTGAGCAAGGAGTTAGGTCCGTTTGAAGTTGACCAAAAACTCAACTTTTCCTAACTTAAACAAATTTCCAGATTTTCATTATTTTTTTAAAAAATGACTATTTCTGGTCCTTAGCTTCTTCCTCGATATTTCAAATTGCAAGGTGTTACATGTTATTTTTAGATATTTCAAGTTCTTAGCTTCTTCCTAGATATTTCTAGTTCTTAATTTTCTAATATGGACAAGAGAATTAAATTTTGTGTTACATCATGCACAATTTTTTTATAACATTTTGAAGGTGATTGTATTTAATTTTGGATTGAAAGATTATGTAAAACAATAATTTTATCCTTGAATGAAAATGGAGGGTCAAATTTCAAAAAGTAGGTCATAATTACAAGTTTTATGAGAAGTGTATTTGGCACCTAAGAGACCAATCACCAATCATATCAATAGTAATGAATGTACTCTATTAATTAATGCAAAACGATTTTCAATGCATTAATTATTACTTTCTCTTTTACTCCCTGCCTTATATCTTGTCCCTTTCACTATTTTAATCTAAAATAAACCTAAAGTAATTTTGTAATCTTCATCCCAAATGTGGAAACTGATCAGTCAAACCAAGGCTTCTTTTCCCTTCCCAAACGACCTTCTTCTCTTGATGGTTTTAGGTGATTTTTTTTATCTACTTTAAGAAATTATTTTCTTGATTCTAATTATCTGAATTCAACCATGCAATTTCAAGTTTCCGGGATCAAACTTAGCAAGCAAAAAAATTCCAAGACATCGTCCGTTATACACTTGAGTAGCTTAAATTTTTGCTATGATCCACGTTGCCTGCAGAAAAACAGAGGATTTTAATGTACCTATTGGATCAATAATAAAGAAAATATGGAGAGGGGTGAGTTATATAATGTCAATTATATACACAATGCAATTTCAATGGCTATCAATCTTCTCTTTTGTAGACCAATTATACTTCGTTCAGAAATTGTGATAGAAAAGTTCTTTCCTCCATCGTCTAGATTGTTTGATAAGATTGATGAGCTAGCTTACGTAGTAGAAAATCTACCAGAAAAATTTGCTGATATGATGGAAAAATTTCCTATGATTGTTCATCAGGTGCCATTTCTTGATTGGGCACTCGTTCATCTTATAGCTTGGTTGAATTTATGGATTTCATATTTGACTCGTTGGGGATCCAAGAATGCTAGGGAGAAAGAGGTAAGGATCGATTTCAATAAAGAATCGACAATAAAAGACGTTACACTTAACTCTGATGCCTGAAAAATCAGAAATTGAACAATTAAATGCAAAGAAACAACATGCTCACTTATAATTTAAAGAGTACTAAGAAGAGAATTAGTACCTTGGTCTGCACTTTCTCTGGATTCAAAGAGATGTGGATATCTCTTCTTCATATCCTCCTCAACTTCCCAAGTAGCTTCCTCATCATATTGGTTCCTCCAAAAGACATTGACTAATGCTACCTCATTTGTTCTCAACTTGCAAACTTGGTGATCTATAATCTGAACAAGAACCTCTTCATAGAATAAGTTATCCTTGATCTAAATGTTTTTCAGTTGGTATGATTAATAAAGGATCGCCCATGTACTTCTTCATCATAGAGATGTGAAACACCAGGTGAACCGCGACTCTGTGCCGTTTTCAACCTATCTTGAATCACTTTTACCTTTTCCATAGCTTGATGTACTAAATATGGTCCTATCAACTCTACTTCACATACTTCAAACCATCCAATAGGAGATCTGCATCTTCTCCCATAAAAAGCTTCATAAAGAACCATTTGGATGCTCGAGTGGTACTATTGTTGTAGTAAAACTCAATTAGAGGTAGGTGATCATCCAATATACCTTAAAATCAATCACACATTCCCTCAATATATCCTCTAAGGTCTGAATAGTGCGCTCTGCTTGCCCATCTTTCTGAGAATGAAATACAGTACTTAAGTTCACATTTGAACCTAAGCCTTTCTGAAAAGATTTCCAGAACTATGCAGTAAATTATGCACCTCTATCTGAGATAATAGAGATTGAAACCCCATGAAGTCTTACCCTCTCTTGAAGATACAACTTAACATAATATTCTGCCGAATGGGTAGTCTTTACTGGCAAAAAGTGGGCTAATTACATCATTCTATCTACAATCACAAAAATAGAATCATATTGCGTGCGAGATCTTGGTAAACCTATGATCAAATCCATATTAATGATCTCCCACTTCCATTCTTGAAGTTCTATGTTTTGGCCAACCCACCGGGCCTTTGATGCTCTACTTTAACTTGTTGGCAATTTGGACACTTACCAACAAATTCTGCAATGCCCTTCCTTATACTATTCCACTAATAGACTTCTCTCAAGTCACAATACATCTTTTTGGAACCCGAATGAATGAAATCTTTGGAGCTATGAGATTCCTCCATGATCCTCTCTTGGAGTTTATCCACCATTGATACATACAAACTACCTTGATATCTCAAAACACAATCTCCCCTTGTTCAAAAGCTAATACTTTTTGCTTATGAACACTTGCCTTCAATTCAAGCAAAATTGTGTGTAGGTCTCGCTTTTCTTTCACTTCAAACGCTAAAGAATATTCATCCCCATTCATCACTACTACTCCTCCTTCTGTAGAATCCATTAGTCGAACTCCTAGGCGTGCAAGTCTATGCACATCTTTTGCTAGCTCTCTTTTTCTTCCCCATCATGGGCGGTACTACCTATAAAAAAATCTGCTTAATGCATCAGCAACTACATTAGCCTTATCTGGGTGATAAAGAATACTCATGTCATAATCCTTAATTTTAACCACATCCTTTGTCTGAGATTAAGCTCTTTCTGAGTGAACACATATTGAAGACTCTTGTGATCAGTGAATACATCAACATGAACACCATACAAATAATGATTCCATATCTTCGAAGCAAATACCATAGCAGCCAACTTTGAGTCATGAGTTGGGTAATTCTTCTCATGAACTTTCGACTATCTGGAGGCATAAGCTATAACCTTGACATTCTGCATTAAGATGCAACCCAAACTCACTCTAGAAGAATCATAATACATCACAAACCTTGGGTACCTTCTGGTAAGGTCAAAACTGGTGCAATAGTCAACCTCTTTTTCAATTCCTAAAAGTTTTTCTCACAAGCTTCAAACCATAGAAACTTCACTGTTTTCTGAGTCAACTTGGTTAAAGGAGACAAAATAGACAAGAATCCCTCTACGAACCTTCTATAATATCCAGCCAAACCCAAAAAACTCCTTATGTCAGTTGAGATGTGGGTCTAGGCCAATTATGCACTGCCTTTATTTCTGAGTATCAACTCTAATTTTATCACCGCAAACTATGTGGCCCAAGAAAACTACAGACTCAAGCCAAAACTCACATTTAGAGAACTTAGCATATAACTCCTTATCTTTCAAAGTCTGAAGAACTATTTTGAGATGACTAGCATGATCTTCTTCATTCCTTGAATAGATTAGTATGTCATCAATGAAGACGATAAGAAATATATCTAAATAAGGTTTGAAAACTCTATTCATAAGGTCCATGAACGTTGCAGGCGCATTATTTAAACCAAACTACATAACCAGAAACTCACAATAACCATATAGGGTTCTGAAAGCTATCTTTGGAATATCACATTCCCTTACTCTTAATTGATGGTAGCCAGATCTGAGGTCAATCTTTGAAAAACAAGAAGCACCCTGAAGCTGATTGAAATATTCATCAATTCTTGGCAGAATATATTTATCCTTGATGGTAACATTGTTCAACTAACGGTAATCTGTACACATCATAAGGGAACCATCTTTATTTCTCACAAATAAGACCAAAACGCCCCAAGGTGAGACATTTGGTTGAATAAAACCCTTATCAATGAGATCATTCAACTACTCTTTAAGATCTTTCAACTCTACTATGGTCATTCTATATGGTAGAATAGATATAGGATGAGTATCTCAGAGAACATCTATACCAAATTCTATCTCTCTCATGAGAGACTCCAGGTACATTATCTAGAAAGACTTCTCGAAACTCTCGTACTACTAAAACTGACTGAATAGGACGTATCTCAACACTAGAGTTATTAACTCAAACTAAGTGATTGACACACCCCTTAGAAACTAACTTCCTTGACTAAAGGTACGAAATGAATCGACCCTTAGGCATTGTTGAACTACTTTTCCACTCTAAGACTGGCTTATTAGAAAATTGGAACTTGACAACTCGAGTTCTACAATCAACTGAGACATAACTGACATGAAGCCAGTCCATACAAAAAATGACATCAAAATATACCATGTTTAACTAAATTAAATCGGTCATGGTACTATTGTGATTGATAGAAATGGGACAATCACGATAAAATCTCTCTACTAGAATAGACTCACCAACAGGTGTAGAAACACTGAATGATTTTGTAACAACCTTAAAAATGAACTAGGTTGAACTGGTGCTTTACTTGTGTTTTAAGGGCTGTTAAATAGTTAATTTAATGTGTAAATGAGTTTATAGGTCTCTCTAGTTGAGTTTGAGATCAAACGTCAAGGGACGACCAAGACGTTCGAAAACTAGTCTTTTACGAATTGGCGTGTTTTTGTATGTTATGCATGTTTTTATGTTTGTTTTGAGTCATAAATCAGTGGAGGTGACTCTAGGGTCTAGATGAACATGCTTTGGGTCAAAACGTTCAAGTACGACTCCCCGAGGACCACCATAAGGTCCTTGAGGAGGACCCAAACATGGGCCAAGAAAGCTGCCATGGCACCCAGTTTTGGGGACTGCCCGCGCGATGCACAACTATCACTTGGAATTCAAAATGTTTTATTGTGACACGGATTTTTCACGCAGCTCACTACCTCAAAATTATTTCAAAAATCAAAATATAGAGCTGCCTCCGCGACGCACAGTGGCTGTCCAGTTTTGGTTGCGTCATTTTAAAGTCAAGTTAAACTTAATTAAAAAGGGTCCAACTTAAGTAGGGTTGGTTTGGGTATTTTGGGGGTATATTATATACTGAATTTAAGTCATTATACCCTCATTATCATATTAAAAAACCCTAAACCCTCAATTAGAAATCTAAAATTTCAAATCTCTCTAAAGTTCTTCTCTCCCAAAATTCTCTCAAACCTCCATTGAATGTTAAGGTCTTGGAGCTTGCTAGGAGGGATAGTTTCAACTGATTTCTTCTCAATTTTTATTGGGTTCTTGACGAATAAGGTATGAGAGTTCTTTATCTAAGGCTTTCTATCACCTTAGATACAATTTCAAAGTGATTTTCAAAGATCTCAAGTTTATGAAAAAGTCCAATTTCAACTCTAAGTCATGGGTTATTTCATGAAACATTTTCAAATGATTAGATATGATATTATTGATGTATAATTGATGTTTTCCAATGAAAATCTCTATGAACCCGTGGTCTTCTCAAATCTCTAAATATGGCTATGAAGTGTTCTTATTGCTGACGATCTAATGATGATAGAATTGAGTTTATATCATGTTTTAATATTGATTTCTATGATTAATTATGCTATTATATTGTGAATGGTTGGAGATTTTAATGAATGGTGATCTTGGCTATTGGAAGAAGGTAAGTTGACCTAATTCCCTTAGTTAATGTAGAATTGATATAGATTATAATCGATTGGTATGGTCCACTTATGGTGGCGGTGCGTATGTGTTGTATATGATGATGATCATGACCTTGTCGACATTATTATATGAATTCTAGTAGTATCATGTTAGGGTTTATGTGAAGGTATAATGTGTAGTTAGTTATATGAAGTAATGTGACTATATGCAACGTGTTATGACTTAGACTAATGTATAAAGTGAAGGATGTTTTGATACATGTGTGATCTTGTATAATGTGAAGGTATAAAGTGAAGGCGCTCATGTGATGTCTATATGATCTTGTATGGGTACTATTATGGTATTATTGGATGTAACTCTTCTCTAATTCATGTTATATGATAATGAAGGACTAATATGTGTCCTTATAGAATGATGTGGTATCTTGTGTTGGTAGACTTAGTTGTCCCTACTTGGTAATTGAATGATATTGAATAAATGATATGATGAATGTTGTGTCTTGATTGGTAGACTTAGGTCCATCTTCTTGATACATGAAAGTTATGTGAATATGTGATCCATTGACTTGGTAGGCTTAGACACCCTTGTCATGTATGTTTATGAATGAATGAAAGAATGAATGAAACTTAAGGATCGATAGACCTAAGATGGTGCCCTTCTATGAAAGACTAATATAGAACCTTGAATATGAAAAGAAGGTTAATAATGAGAGAACCTTGAATATGGAAAGAAGGTTAAGAATGTGAAACCTTGAATATGAAAAGAAGGTTAATATTGAAGCCTTGAAGGAAAGACTGTAATGGTGCCCTTCTTGAGCGGGACTTGGAGGTAGGTTGGCTGGAACGACATGAAAATATCTCTAAGAAAGTCATAAGAGCTATCCTTATAGACTTTGAGTGGCAGCACTAGTGGAACTGTCACATCCGGGGAGCACCCCTAGACGTAACCGCCATCGTCGTCCTCGAAGAGGACTAAGACTAGCCTCTTAGCTTACATCATTACATTCATACGTTAAAAATGTGGAAAATTTAAAACTTTTCTTCTATCTATCATGAGGTTCATACACATTATATATACTCATATCGAGTATATATAGATCCTTCGTATAAGAAGATTACATAGTCTTCTACTTTTATTGCACACACACACACACACACACAAACACACACAAACACACACACACACACACACATATATATATATATATATATATATATATATATATATATATATATATATATATATATATATATATAAATAGCATAGTCTTAAAACGGATGTCCCGTCTCATAACCATCTAAACAAGAGTATAACAATTGAGCATAGCCCATACATCAATACAATAAAAGCCACATATAGGCTATACAATCTTTAGTACTCAAATGAAAGAAAATGAACATAGTATCTTTAAGACTAATCAATATCCGATGCTAAAAAGTGGCATTGTCCTCGAAGTGGTGAGGACCTATCCAACTTGGAGAATGAGAATCCAAGTCTTTCTTCAAAAGTTGTCTCAAGCCCTTCAACGATCGAAACCTAAAATGTTGGGGAAAATGGGAGAAATGGGATTAGTACATCACTTGTACTAAGTATAGGACCATATGCACACACAACATAAAATCATGCTAAAAAGGGACATTTCATTAAAACATGCTATTTTACTTTGAAAAGCCTTATGCATATTCAAGAACCAATACAAGTCAATACATATTCATTAAGTCAAGACCATGTACATCACAAGACCAACAATACTAAGTCAAGTCAATTCAACATGCATTTTTACATACTTGAGCCGATAATCAAGACAACTCTATCATCAAGTTATAATATCAACAAGCATGTAGAAGAGTTTATAACATCATAACTAAAGCAAGACCATTACTCATGAACCTTCATTAAGTCCACTAGTGCAATGACTAAGCAAAGCCCCATAACCTCACTCAATCAAGTAAACCTAACAAGAACCATAAACAATGTCATACTTCACATACTATATCATTAAGAGTAAACATCATCATACTTTAGCAATAGAGACCAACCACATGTTCATAAGTGAAACCATCATCACATAGTGTTATTAACATGTAAGAACATCATATACATATCATTAACATTTATAAGAATATGCATACATAAGATCATCCTTCTAAGACTTCGCTCAAGGCTAACTAGTGTAATGTATAGGTAGATTCCCATACCCCTACCTAGACTAAGTTAAACCCCTTAGTCATCCTAGTTAGAATTCACTTCATTACTTCATTTTACCTTTTGAGAACATCAACCGACATAGACAACATGAGCTAATGTGGAGTCCGGTGTCATGGAACCCCACACCGAAAGAAGGCAGACTACTTGCCAAGGTAGTACCAAAACATGAACATAGCAACTACGTGGATCCACTAGCTAGTATTCTTATGGGGGAAACATAGTTCAAGAACTAGGAGGTGTAGTTGGGACCCTCTTTATGCTACATGCATTATAGTCTCCAATATCATGAGTACGTTAGTGATCCTACCTTCCCTATGTGAGAAGGGACACTCCTCACTCTAGTTCACTCGGTGCTAAGTTAGAGTCCCTTTTGAAATGTCTTTGATGCCTTTATTAATCATCATAGCTTAATGTAGGTCATAAGGTCTACCCCTTATATAATCATCATCATAGCTCAATAAGAATTTGCATGAATATTTTCCTTTCATTACACATCCATGTGAGGTTAGCACATTTACATAAACACATCATTATAAGGCACATTTGTAAGTTATCACCATCCTTATAACATTTACATCTTAGCCAACAACTCACAAAACATAGTTCAAGACATTCCAATCGAACATCATACCAACCCTATCAATCTTAACATAAGGTATACTTCAATATAACTTCATCACTAAACACAATTAATCATAATTGGAGTAAAGAATTGAGATCACAAGACTTACCCCAATCTCCTTCAAAAGCCATCATCAAAGGTCTTATAATCAACCATCCAATTCAACCCAAAAATGGGTGTAATATCATCACACAATAGTAACCAACATAATAAAGTCAATTGAATCACTACACAACAATTCATTACTAGTTCATACCCTAGGATTAGAGACTTAGGTCGAATTCATGATCTATTTCATAACCTAGGTTAATTAATCAAGAACTAAAATAATAGGATTACAATACCTCACAATCTACTCATTAATTGGCATAATAACCACCTCGAATAGTAATTTATACATTAACCAAGCCAATTGTATCAATACATTCCAATTCAATTCAAGATCACAACCTAGGGTTAAGGGAAAAGATCATCGTCCACAAACTAGGTCAATTCATCAAGAAGTAGTATAATTGAGTCATATTACATGTTAATATACTCATAATAACCAAAAGGAATCATAAACAAAGCAATTCACAAGATCAAATTTGTATTAGAAGTAAACCCACTTGAATTTCATACTTTTGAAATCAATTTGGAGGAACCCTTTGGGGAAAGAAATCCCAAAGGTGAAAGGAATCTCATACCTTACTAATTGATGAAGTTTTATGGAGAAAACTTGATCCTTTGAAGCCCTATAACCCTCCTTTGCTTGGTCTTCTATGGAGTGTATTTGGGAGAGAGAAAGAAGAGAGAAAGAGGAGCAATTCAGTTTTGGGAAATTATGAGAGTTAGGTCTAGTTTAATTAGGCTAAGTCTTTATATAGAGGTCCTTCATTAACTTAATTGAACCCCCCTTAAACCTTAATTAACTAACTAACCTCTTAACTAATTAAATGAATTAAGTGAAATAAAACAGTCCAACACAGACCTGACCTACGAGAACACTGACGGCTCGTAGGTCAGTCGACGGGCAGTGTGGCCTCCGTGCTGCACGTCCATAGTTTTGGTCAGAGATTTGTACAAAACAACTTCCCACAAAATTGTCTAAGTCTTCATCGATGGAGGCATCGACACCCCGTCGATTCACCAACGGTTCGTTGCCTGCAATCAATTGATAGACACTGCCTCATGGCAGCTTTTTGCCAAATCCTCCTCAAGGGCCCTTGGTTCATCTTTGGGGAGTCGTACCTGGACGTTTCTACTACATACTAACTCTAACACGTGTTAGACACCTCACCACCAAATTTCATAATTTTCCGAATCTTAAAACTTAGTCAAATAGGCTAAGGTACACTAGCACCTCTTGAACTAGTTTCCGGACGTCATGGACGTTCCTTGACGTTTTGATTCTAAAACTTCCTAAATGACTTATATACATTATAATTGACTTCAAAACGTGTTACAACTCTTAGACTCTCATGTTAGACTCTAGATTAGGCTTTAGAATTTTGGAGTATTACATTATCCCCTTAGAAACATTCATCCCCAAATGACACTAAAATTCTTTAAAAGGAAGGAATATACTCAAAACTAGCAGCTTAACCAACAACATCATATCAAAACATGAGTCACAATCAAAATCAACATAATCACATGACCTTACACAATGCAACTCGAAACACCATTTTCAACTCATAAGAGTTCAACATTCATTTCATGCTTATTCATTATGCCAAGGCTTTCTTCCACAAATGTAAACATGATCAATACAATTCATGAAGGCACAATATACCAAAATGCACAACATAAACTCAAAACAAATAAGAAGCAACATTTTCATTTCTAGGCATGAAGTTTACTGTAACATCACTGTAACATGCACCTTTTTCCACAACTTTACTAAAAATCAAGGCAATTTCAAATAAACTCATTATTTTCACTACAAATAGGAATAACTAACTGTATTTATCAAATAAATGAGGGTAATGGGACTTCATGTCGGCCTCGGCCTCCCATGTTGCACCCTCAACTAGGTGGTTCTTCCATAACACCTTTACGAAAGCCATCTCTTTGTTCCTTAACTGCTTCACTTGTCTATCAAGGATTTCAACCGGAACCTCTTCATATGAGAGGTTCTCTTGAACACCCAGACCTTCAATAGTAAGAATGGACTCGGGATCACCGATACACTTCTTAAGCATGGAAACATGGAACACCGGATGAACCAAAGTCAATTCACTAGGTAACCTCAACTCATAAGCAACCTTACCAATCTTTTGCAAATTTTCATAGGGACCCACATAACGAGGACTCAACTTCCCTTTCTTGCCAAATCTCACCACCCGTTTCATAGGCAAAATTTTTAGATGCACCTTATCACCTTCTTCAAACTCTAACTCTCTTCTCTTATGGTCGGCATAAGACTTTTGCTGGCTATAAGCTGTTTTCAAGCGGTTTCTTATAATATGAACCTTCTCCAAAGTCTTATAAATCAATTCGGGATCCAAAAGTGAAGACTCACCTACTTCAAACCATCCAACTGGAGATCTACATCTCCTACCATACAAGGCTTCATAAGGAGTCATAGATATAGATGAATGGCAACTATTGTTGTATGAAAACTCAATCAAAGGCAACTGCTTATCCTAATTTCCTTTGAAATCAATTATACAAGCTCTAAGCATATCCTCAAGGGTTTGAATAGTACGCTCCGATTGACCATCCGTTTGGGGATGAAAAGCGGTGCTTAACTTCACCTTGGTACCCAACCGTTTTTTAAATGTCCTCCAAAACCTAGATGTGAGTTGTGCACCCCTGTCCGATATGATAGATAACAGAATACCATGGCAACACACAATCTCATCTATGAAGATCCTTGCATAATCATCCGCCGAGTATGTAGACTTGACGGGAATAAAGTGAGCGGATTTGGTCAACTTATCCACAACCACCCAAATGGAGTCCTATTGCTTTTGTGTCCGACGCAAACCTACCAAAAAATCCATATTAATGTATTCCCACTTCCAAGTAGGAACTTGAATTTCTTGAAGCAAACTACCCGGCTTTTTGGTGTTCAGCTTTCACTTGTTAACAATTTGGACACTTTGCAACAAATTCCGCTATGTCCGTCTTTAAGCCTTTCCACCAAAACACTTTTCTAAGGTCATGGTACGTCTTTGTAGAACCCGATTGAATGGAGTAACGGGACCCATCACCTTTCTCAAGAATCCGGTTCCTCAAGCAATCTACATTCGGAACACACAACCTTCCTTGATACCTCAAGACACCATCCCCCCCCCTAAGGAGAATGACTCATTAAGCTTACCAATAATCGATTCCTTCAATTCCATCAATGGTTGAACAAGGTGTTGTTTGGACTTCACCTCAACCACCAAAGACTATTCGGAGTTATGATGGACCATGAAACCACCATTTGGAAAATCTTCCAATCTAACACCCAAACGAGCCAACCTATGAACATCTTTTACTAGGTCTTTCTTCGCTTCTTTTACATGAGACACATTACCCATGATCATACGACTTAGAGCATCCGCAACCACATTGGCCTTGCCGGGGTGATAGAGAACACTCATGTTATAGTATTTCAACAATTCCAACCACCTTCTTTGTTGGAGATTCAACTCATTTTGAGTAAACACATATTGTAGACTCTTGTGGTCGGTATACACATCAACATGAACAACATACAAGTAATGCCTCCATATTTTCAAGGCAAATACTACGGCCGCTAACACAAGATCATGAGTTGGATAATTCTTCTCATTCACCTTAAGTTGTCTAGAGGCATAGGCTATTACTTTCCCATGTTGCATAAGCACACACCCCAAGCCCACTCGGTATGTATCACAATACACAACGAAGCCCTTGGTACCTTGCGGTAAAGTCAACACCGGAGCGGAAGTAATCCAATCTTTCAAGATTTGGAAACTTCTTTCACATGCCTCCGACCACTCAAATTTCACATTCTTTTGGGTCAAAGTAGTCAAGGGAGATGCAATAGACGCAAAATCATCCACAAACCTCCTATAATAACCCGCTAGATCCAAAAAACTCCTAATGTCGGTTGGAGTCAATGGCCTAGGCCAATTCTTCACCGCCTCAGTTGGAGTCATTGCTTGTGAAAATAAAGTTCAATGTGTTGATCTGAAATATGATACCACATACAAAAGTAATTGTATGCATCAGACCAATAAATTATGATAAGATTTTCTTTCAATTGATTTATGGTCAGGGACCAAATATTTTCCATCTGGTTATTTTGGTATGTAGTATATAATCAATGAATATACAATGATGGACAAGGATAGATTCTCCAAAAGATTGAGACATAGGGTAGTTTGTCTAACATAAAAGGGAGATTAGAAGCAACACAAGAGTTGTAAATATTCCTATTGAATGTCCCTTAAGGATAGAATCTACGACATGCATGAAACATGATAGACTAATCAATTCTAATAAAATAATCCTTGAAAAAGGGGGAGGATCTAAGAATTCAAATGATCGTAATAAGGAGACAATGTATTGTTGAAGAGCTTACGACATAACACTTCATGAAACCTTATGAGAGGGGTACGTACCTAAAAATAATATAGTGAAGAGATCTCAATAAGTTATGTCGTATTGAGAATCAATGCAAAATGATATATCGTTGACAATATCTTTGATACAATAGCACGTAATATTATAAAAGATTATGAGGATATGAATTCTACATTTATTAAAGCATGTTGGTGTAGAAATAATTATCAAGTGAAAAGTGGAATGGTGCATCTTGGTAAGCGTAAAGCTTATTTGACTTGCAATCTAGGCACTAGAAGATGTCATACATCTAATGTTGAATGTTGTCACGTGACAATAATTGATATGAAAATATCCAACGCGTTCAAAATCTAAAGCATGTACACGTTTTTGAAAAACTTGTTTATCATTCTCATAAGGATTAAATAGATTCAAAATGCATAGAGCATATACAAGTATTATTATGCAAGTTGATGACTATAATTGACATTCTTGAAGATTTTTCAAAAGGCAATAAACTATTTGCTTAAAGAAGTTGAAGTAAGGAACTTGCATAAATCTTTGATCCTGAAGGAAAGATTCATAAAAGGAGATAGAAGGGAAGCATACTTCGTCAAAGTTTTTCTACACTCATGAGCTCCCAAGAACGGCGATATCAGCAGGCAAACATGTTTGTTCAAGTTTAGTTGACTTATCCACCAAGTCTTTATCAACTACAACTTTCAAGAAGATGGTGCACAAGCTTGAAAAATGAAGATTTAAGTCTCTGGATTGATGTTATCATTAGGGGGAGTTAATACGTGATGTACTCTTTTTTTTCTCACAAGATTTTGTCCCATTGGGTTTTTCTTGTAAGGTTTTTAATGAGGCATCCATAATGTGTATTATTACATATGCGTACTTTTTTTTCTTCACTAGATTTTTTTCCACTGGGTTTTATCTAGTAAGATTTTAACAAGGCACATAATCTACCGAGGGGAGTGTTAGAAACATATTTGTATTATAGTGAATGTCTAATTATGTGAAGTCCTTTTCGGATATGGTTAGCAATCCTACTAGGGGACAAAGTTAGGTTTCCCTTATAAATAAAGGGGTTTCCTTCATTGTAAAGAAGATCCATGAATCCTGAATATACTTCAAGATGAATAAGAAGTCTTTTCTCTTCTCTCTACTTTATTATTCTTCTAAATTTATATTGTTTCATAATAAATATATATTTTTTAAATAATGCTTGATAGTTCTACAAAATTAGGCTAAATATTTTTTAAATCTATCAATGTATAAAAGGAGATGAAAATATGACACATGTCATCACCATAAGTTTTAAGAATTTAAATTTTTGATTTAAAATAATTTTAAATAATTTAAATAATAAATAATTATTTTAATAAATATTGATACATGTCAATAATTACAATAATTGTTTAGAATCTTAAATTTTAAATAATAAATAATAAATAATTTTTTAAATAAAATTTTAACACATTAGACTAATTGTGCGGCAACACACATACACATATTATTTAAATTATTAACCAATTAATATGTCATAAACACACATACACACGTTATTTAAAATAATTAAAATTAAAATTAAAATATTAAGATTTAAAAATAAACAGATTTAGAGATAATATTTTCAGTTGTGAAATTAAATTTAACTTCCTCGCATTTTTTAGGAGTTTAAACTTCAAAGTTATCTATTTAAAATATTTATTTTAATCAAACACAATTTCCTTTATAGATCTCATATTACATGCTGATATTTAAATCTTTTGAATTTAAAAAGAAAAACGATGAACAACAAAACTCCATGATTTTTACTTGATTATTATTATGTTTCAAATGGGTAGCAAATAATTCAGGTCAATTTTTTTATTATAAATTTTTTTAATTTAGGGTTCTTCTATTTATTGGTGAATTCTATATTTCCTTATCTTTTTATTTGTAAAAGTTGACAAAATAATTCAATGTGATCAAACTATCCATGATGTTAGAAATTGGATTTTGCCAGTTATTTTATTTTCGTATTTGTATGTTGTGGAAACTATAGGACTTCATGGACATTCTCTTCTAATTATTTATTTATATGAGATGTGAGATTATATGAATATTTTTGTATAGTCAAGTACATCTTCACTCGAATTAATTGCACTCTATGACTTCACATAATTATTTTTTCGATGAACTATCATGCTCAGTGGCGGACTCAGGATTTTTATAAAGTGGGTTCAAGATATAAAAAATAAATAAATAAAAATGCAAAAAAATGAATTAAAAATATAAAGGCATACTGGGATTCGACCCCGGATTGGCTAGGGGAACTTGAACCACCTCAACCATTCGGCCAAGCTTTAAACTTGTGTTAGTGGGGTCAAAATTATATAATATATATATATATATATATATAAAAAAAATTAAAAACTAATTAAATATATATGTATATACGATGTTATTTTTCGATGAAGTGCGTTCATATGAACCCACTTGCACCACTGTAGGTCCTCCCCTGATCATGCTTGTAGATGCAATTAAAGTTGATTGTTCGTGTTATGTTATTATGGTACATTAGAAGCAACTTAATATTCTTTTTAAATTAGTTGTGTATGCATGTATTCTTTGGTTAACACTTAATTTAAACGTATAATCTGCATATCTAATTGCATAGTTGAATTGATATTTTTTTTCTTGAATTCTTGAAAAATACTATTTAAAATAATATTATGATATAATATTCATATTAAATACTTCAAAAATAAAATTAATTCAAATTATTGTCAGATAAGAAATGAATAAATAATATTCAACAATATGCTAAAAATTTAAAACTATCCTTTAAATCATCTTTTGGAGAAAATGATGAATATATAATAGGAAGAATTAAAATTTAATATGATATATCATCAACTTAAGTCATTAATATGATTTAAATCTAAATTATTGCACATTTTAATTAATATATCAAAAAATAAGTTAGTAATTTTTTTCTTTTGTGTGTGTGTTTTTTAAGTATGTGAAACAATTAAATGAACTAAGACACATAATGAAAAATGTCAAAAGAAAAATGACAATATAACTTTATTATGGTTATCTATGCATAAATTATTTTGATTTATAGTTGTTGATATAAATATCACAATAATCAATTTCATATTTAGAATTAACACTATCATGAGATTTGTGTATGTGTTATATCTATAGAAACTTTTTAAGCATTAATATTTCTTATGAATAATTATTGTAAATCAATAATTTTTTTTGATTCTTTTTTCTATTTTTACTAATAGTTTTTAATTTAAGGATTGTAAGTGTTTTCTTTTTCCAGGACTATTAGTTGTTAATTCGCTAGATTTGAAGTTGAATTTGAATTTATATTCTTATTCTTGAGATGTTGTCAAAGTTATTATCCACATATTTAAATTGTAACATTCATTTTTTTTGTTAAAGTAGGATATTTTATAAATATAATAAACGCCCTTACATAACAGAGTTCGGGATCCGACTCTTGTCAGGATCAAAAAGTACAGATTGATTTGCAAAAGATGCTAGCTGATTATAAGTTAACATAGAAACTAATTTAGTAGATGACAATCCCTGTTTATCAGCCGCCACAATGTGACAGAGAGGGGCTGGAGGTGTGGCAAGGATAATCTTCTGATTGAACAGTGCTAGCTGGGTTCCATATTTAGCTAGGGCGTCTGCAACCTTGTTTGCCTGATGGAAGCTATGCCGGATCGGCGGATTCCCCAACTTCCTCCACAGTGACCTGCAAGTTAAAATGGAAGAGTTATACAGTGGTACTGTATAAACAAATAAATTAAGTAGTTCAATGGAGTCAGTCTCTATATCACAATGATGAATTTTCTGGTCACAGAGTAGCATAAGGCCATGTTTAAGGCCTTCCAATTCAGCAAAAAGATGATTTGGTGCGTTGATCTTGGATGCAAAACCGATCACCCAATCGCCTTTGCAGTCACGTACGACTCCTCCAATACCACTCGAGTTGGCTCTATCTTTATGAGCAGTGAAAGCGCCATCAATATTCAGCTGGGAATCGTTAGAGGGAGGTGGAAACCAGCGAATACGAATGTTTTTACAGGCAATATTGTCACAGTCCTGTATTGTGGTGAGAATATATTTTGTAACCTAGTTCATAACAGTTCCAGCATTTAAGAGAGAAGAGCTTTTGTTGTGAAGATTCATATTACGATTAAGCCATAAATGCCAAAGGGCAAAAGGATAAAGGACTTTCCAGTCAGCCCTTCCGCTATTTGGGGGGTAGGGAAGATCATCGAGATCAACTAGCCAGTGCTTTTGTCGAGTAATTTGACTAATGTTCAAGGCAATGTCAAGCCAGAATTTCTGGGCTACGGGGCAACTAAGGAAAATATGCTCTACAGTTTCAGGGGTCAAGTGACAGATTAGGCAAAGAGCTACAGGCGTGATCCCTAAATGATGCAGGTAATAAGAAGTTGGAAGACGGTCGTGTGCGCATAGCCAAATAAAAAATTTGATCTTGTTTAGAGATCATATCTTCCATAGCTAGGCGTGAGGAAAGGCAACAGTATTGGCTGTGTTTAGAGAATTTAAGACCGATCTTGTAGAGAAAAGACCATTGGAGTTAGTAGACCAGTACGGTGTATCCATTAGTTGGTTTTCTGTGGAGAGGACGATAGAGGAGGCTGCAAGCATAACTTCAGATGGAGGGGGAAGGGATAGTTTGTCCCAGTTCCAGCGGTTACCATCCCATAAATCTGCTAATTTTATATCTGATTCACGTTGGTTTAGAGGGCCAGAAAGAATACTTCGAAGGGGGGGGGGGGGGGGTATGTTTGGGATCCATCTAAAAGTCCATAAAGCTATACGCTTACCATTTCCAGTGTTCCACATTATATTTTGAGAGCAAGATTTCCCACCGAGAAGGACATTTCTCCAAATAAAGGAAGAATCTTTAGGTGAGGAAGGACGACCATATTTATTAAGGAGTATGCTGGACCAAAGAACTTGGTGGTTGATGAGAATCCGCCATGTAAGACTGACAAGGAGGGCGGTATTTTTATCACTAGCTTTACGTAAACCTAACCACCATGTTTCTTTGCTTTAGTGATTTGGTCCCAGCATACATAGTGTATTTTACGCTTTTCTGAGGTAGATCCCCAAATGAAATCCCGCTGAATTTTGTCAATTTGGTGGAAAGTTTTTTGAGGAAGCTTTAAGTATTGCATGGAGTAGGCCGGAATGACATCAAGTGATGCTCTAGCTAGAGTAGTTAGACCTACAATGTTCAGGAATTTCGTCTTCAAAGAAGAGAGTCGTTTTAGAAGGTTATCAATAATAAATTGGAAATCCCTAGGTCTAGGACAATGATTGAGAATGGGAAAGCCTAGATATTTACCAAACTGGTGAGAGGCATTTATTTCAAAGGTGGTATATACAAGATTACATATATCATTTGAACACCCACTGGAGTAGAAGGCTCCGGATTTGAGAGAATTGATTCTTTGGCCTAAGAGTTTGCAGAAGAACTTCATACAAGCCCCCATAGTCCGTATGGAGGTAGCAGAAGCTTTGGACATAAGAGTAAGATCGTCCGCAAAGAATAAATGAGAGAGATGTGGACCCTTGGGAGAGATACTAATGGGAGCCCATTTGAGGATATCAACTTGATGATGAATATAGGTAGAGAGGAGCTCCATACAAAGAATGAAAATGTAGGGAGATAACGGATCACCTTGGCGAATTCCTCTGGAAGGGAAGAAAAAACTAGTTTGTGATCCGTTGACCAAGACAGAGATAGAACTAGAGGAAATGTAATTCATTATCAACTTGGTGATATGATGTGGGAATTTAAAATATTGGAGCATAAGACAAACAAAGGACCATTCTAAGCGGTCAAATGCCTTCTCAAGATCTATTTTGAGGAGAAATTTTCCTTGCCGGCATTTAGTTTTGTTAAGGTGATTAACAAATTCCTGTATGATAATGGTGTTATCAGAAGCACGATGACCTTTAAGGAAGCTAGTTTGGTTAGGTCCAATGAGCCTGTCAAGGTAAGACTTTATTCGATTAGAAATAACTTTAGTGATAACTTTGTAAATAGTGTTGCAAAGGTCAATCTAACAAAAGTTTTTAAGGTGATTTGCGTTTTTAAATTTGGGGATTAAACAAATGAAAGTGGAATTGAGAGCTTCAGGAATTTGGCCAGTCGCAAAAACATGCTGACATTGTTCTAATATTGATTTACCAACGATATTCCAATGTCTTTGATAGAAATGAGGGTGAAACCCGTCCGACCCTGGAGCTTTAAAGGGTTTGAGGGAGAAGATGGCCCGAATAACCTTCTGATCATGAAGAGGAACATCTAGGGGGGATAAATCAACTGCATGAAAACTAGGGATGTTATTTTTAATATATTTATAATCTGTAAACTGATGTTCCGTAGTAAAAATCTCCTTATAATAAGTGAGAGTATGGTGTAGGATTTGTTCATGATCCATAACCCAGGCGTCGTTATTATCTTTAAAAAAGAAGATCTTATTTTCATGAAATCTATGAATTACAGAGAGGTGAAAAAACTTAGTATTAGCATCACCGTCATTGAGCCAATTTATACGGGATCTAAGTTTCCAGTATTCCTCCTCCGCTTTAAGGATATCATTATAATTTTTCGTAAGCGATTTTTCTAAATCTTGCAGGAAAGGGTTATAAGGGTAGTAATGAGAATTTTGGATACCATTAAGTCGTGCTAGAATTTTTCGTTTGTTTTTGAATAAATCACCAAATGTAGCCTTACTCCACGCAGTGTCCTTTAGGAGAAAAGTATCCATTGCATTTTTTAGATTATTATTATTCCAGCAAGAATTTACTAGTTCATGGAATGAAGGGTGAGACACCCAAAAAATTTTAGTCTAAAGGGTTTCTCTCGCTGATAATTAAGCTGATTGGAGAGGCGGTTGAGGAGGGGATTGTGATCAGAGTACGTTTTAGGAAGGTGTTAACATGAGCATTTGGATACAAGTCGATCCAAGAAGTGGTTACAAAACACCGATCCAGACGTTCAAGAATGAGTCTTTTTTTCTTTTTCCTAAGATTAGACCAGGTGTAGCGACTACCTTTAAAACCTAGGTCTGTAAGGTTACAGAAATTTATATAAGATCTGAAACACATACTACGAATTCTATTAATGTTATTCCCACCAAATTTTTCCTCTTGATTTAATAATTCGTTAAAGTCACCCGCAACCAACCAAGGATACCATGAGTTTTGCTCAAGGATTCTAAGCTATTCCATAATGAATATCTCTTATTAATATCAGTTCTAGCATAAATGACAGAAAGAACCCTGTTGACTCTTTGGCCTAATTATTTAGTCCCACATCGGAGTTTTATGTATTGTGAAGGAGAATTTGGGGTTATAAAAGAACTCCTCCTCCTTCATTGTAAAAGGCACCATTAGTAATCTCTTCTCTCTATCTAATAAAAGCAGGCTGCTTTGAGCGGTGCTCGGAGATTAAGCTTTCGCGGCTGAACTCCATTATTAAAATTGTTCGGTCTCTTTTCTCTTCTTTTCAGTTAATATTCGATATTACTTGTCGGGTATCTTTGTTAGTGTTCTGTCCGGTTCAGTTCATTTGAACCGGTTCATTTTACTAAAGTTGTTCCGTTTTGTAGGGAAATTACCCGAATTTCCCAACAAGTGGTATCAGAGCCAAGGTTCTGTCTGAGTATGCTCTGTGGTTGCAGCTGAGTCTGATCTTCCACATCAGAAAAGAATTATTTTGGTCCTTTTGTGTCGAAAGTTTTTTCTAAGTCAGAGTTCTGTCTGAGTATGCTCTGTGGTTGCAGTTTAGCCTGATCTTCCACACCAGAAAGGAATTACTTTGTCTCAGTAGAAGCCTTCGATTGTTTGAATTCTGTTGTAATATCCAATATTTTTTTTTGAGTCTGTAATGGCAAATAAAGATCAAGAAATGGAGTCTGTTGCAAATATTCCACCGAAGACATCGGGTGCCTCGTCATCATGGTCAAGATTCCCGATGTCTACTTTGAAGTTGGCGGTTGAAATATTCGATGGTACGGGCCATTTCGGTATGTGGCAAGGGGAGGTTTTGGACTCCCTTTTCCAGCAGGGTCTTGATATTGCTATTGAAGAAGTCAAACTAGAAGGAGTTGAAGATAAAGATTGGAAAATCATTAATCGGTTGGCATGCGGAACAATTCGATCGTGTCTATCCAGGGAGCAAAAGTATGCTTTCAAGAATGAGACTTCTGCATACAAATTGTGGAAGGCATTGGAGGACAAGTTTCTGAAAAAGAGTGGTCAGAACAAGCTCCTAATGAAGAAAAGGTTGTTCCGATTTGATTACAAACAAGGTACTACTATGAATGAACATATCACTATGTTTAATCAATTAGTAGCAGACTTGCTTAATTTAGATGTCATATTCGATGATGAAGATCTGGCTTTGATGTTGTTATCATCTCTTCCCGATGAATTTGAACATTTGGAGACAACGTTACTTCACGGGAAGGAGAATGTGTCGTTAGATGCTGTTTGTTCTGCTTTATATAGTCATGAACTGAGAAAGCAGGATAAGATGAAAACAAAGGCAACAACATCAGAAGAAGTATTGGTGGCAAGAGGTCGTCATCAAAACCAGACAAAAGGGAGAAGAGGAAGGTCCAAATCAAAAGGTCGAGCCATTGCCAAAGATGAGTGTGCTTTCTGTCATGAGAAAGGGCACTGGAGGAAAGACTGTCCAAAGTTGAAGAAGAAAGGGAAGGCTCCGCAAGACGCCAATGTTGCAGAATGCAAAAGCGATGCGGAATCAGATATCTCTTTAGTGGTCGCTCCTACAACATCACATGCAGATGAGTGGATATTGGATTCAGGTTGTACCTATCATATGTGTCCCATTCGGGAGTGGTTCTTTGAATTTCAGGATCTCGATGGCGGAGTTGTTTACATGGGTAATGATAATTCATGTAAAACAACCGGAATAGGTTCAATCAAACTGCAGAATCATGATGGATCCACCAGAATCTTGCGAGATGTGCGGTACGTGCCAAAGTTGAAGAAGAATCTCATCTCATTGGGGGCTTTAGAATCTAAAGGCCTAGTTATAACGATGCGAGATGGAGTTCTTAAAGCAACTTCTGGAGCGTTGGTGATGTTGAAGGGTGTGAGAAAGAACAATCTGTATTACTATCAAGGTAGTACAGTGGTCGGGACAGTAACAACAGTAACTTCTTGCACCAAGAAAGATACTGAGGCAACGAAGCTGTGGCATATGCGGTTGGGACATGCTGGTGAAAAATCTTTGCAAATTCTTGCCAAGCAAGGATTGTTGAAAGGTACGAAGACTTGCAAACTTGAGTTTTGTGAACATTGTGTTCTTGGAAAACAACGAAGAGTGAAGTTTGGCACTGCAATTCATAATACCAAGGGTATTCTGGATTATGTGCATTCAGATGTATGGGGACCTGCCAAGACTCCGTCTCTTGGAGGAAGGCATTATTTTGTCACTTTTGTTGATGATTTTTCCAGGAGAGTTTGGGTGTTTTCTATGAAGAACAAAGATGATGTACTTGGAATTTTCCTTAAGTGGAAAGTTCAAGTTGAAAACCAGACGGGAAGGAAGATCAAGGTTCTCCGAACAGACAATGGTGGAGAATACAAGAGTGATCCGTTCCTTAAGGTATGCCAAGACTGTGGCATAGTTCGGCACTTCACCGTCAGGAAAACACCGCAACAGAATGGGGTGTCAGAGCGTATGAACAGGACACTTGTGGAGAAAGTTCGCTGTATGCTGTCTAATGCTGGGTTAGGCAGAAAATTTTGGGCTGAGGCGATAACATATGCTCAACATCTCGTCAATCGTTTGCCATCATCTGCTATTGATGGCAAAACTCCATTAGAGGTATGGTCTGGAAAACCTGCAACTGATTATGATACTTTGCACGTTTTTGGTTCTGTTGCATATTATCATGTGATTGAATCAAAGTTGGATCCACGGGCAAAGAAGGCTTTGTTCATGGGATTCAATGCTGGAGTGAAGGGATACCGTCTGTGGTGTCTCGAGGCAAAGAAAACAATTATAAGCAGAGATGTTACCTTTGATGAATCTGCCATGTTAAAGAAGGTAAATCCAGAAGATGCTGAGAGTACTCCTGAACAGGTGGCGTGTACTCCGAAGCAGGTGGAGTTTGAGGAGACAGTGGTGATCCCAGCACGGAGCACCACGAGTGACTCTCCTACGGCAGAAGAAGAGTCAGATGAGGAAGAGGTTCCTACCCAAGAACCTCTACAGCAATCGGAGCCAATTGCAGTTAGAAGACAGAGACGAGCGATCCAAAAGCCCGCTCGTTTCACTGACATGGTAGCTTATGCACTTCCAGTTTCAGATGAAGATGTTCCATCCACCTACCCAGAGGCCATACGAAGTTCAGAAAGTGGCAATTGGGCAGGTGCAATGGAAGAGGAAATGCAATCCCTCAAGAAGAACATGACGTGGAAGTTGACACAACTACCGATAGGCAAGAAGGCAATTGGATGCAAATGGGTATTTGCAAAGAAAGAAGGATTTCCCGATAAAGACGATGTTCGCTACAAGGCAAGGTTGGTAGCTAAAGGCTACGCTCAAAGGGAGGGAATTGATTATAATGAGGTATTTTCTCCAGTTGTTAAACATTCCTCCATTAGAATTATGTTGGCCTTGGTAGCGCAGTTGAATTTGGAGCTAGCTCAACTTGATGTGAAGACCGCGTTCCTACACGGTGATTTGAAGGAGGAAATCTATATGACTCAGCCAGAAGGAAATAAGGTTGCTGATAAAGAGAATTGGGTTTGCAAACTTGTCAAATCATTGTACGGACTGAAACAATCTCCGAGACAGTGGTACAAACGATTTGATAGTTTCATGAAGGGTCAGAAGTACAAGAGAAGCAAATACGATCATTGTGTGTATTTGCGCAGGCTTCAAGACGGTTCCTACATCTACTTACTCTTATATGTTGATGATATGCTGATTGCAGCAAAGAGCCAAGCTGAGATTGACAAACTGAAGGCTCAGTTGAGTAAAGAGTTCGAGATGAAGGATTTGGGGGAAGCCAAGAAGATTCTCGGCATGGAGATAAACAGGGACAGAGAGAGAGGCAAGCTTTGGCTGTCACAGAAGCAGTATTTGAAGAAGGTACTAAGACGTTTTGGTATGCACGAAGATACAAAACACGTGAGTACCCCACTTGCTCCTCATTTGAAACTGAGTAGCCGGTTATCTCCGACGACTGATGAAGAGCGAGAATACATGGCGAAAGTCCCGTATGCAAATGCAGTTGGAAGCTTGATGTATGCAATGGTGTGTACGAGACCAGATATTTCACAGGCTGTTAGTGTTGTTAGCAGGTACATGCATGATCCAGGCCAGGGTCATTGGCAAGCTGTGAAATGGATTCTACGGTATCTGCAAAATACCGTAGATATTGGATTGGTATTCGAGCAGGATAAATCACTTGGTCAATGCATAGTTGGATACTGTGATTCTGACTATGCAGGTGATTTGGATAAGCGACGATCTACAACTGGCTATTTGTTCACTTTAGCAAAAGCGCCAGTTAGTTGGAAGTCTACTTTACAGTCAACGGTGGCTTTGTCTACGATAGAGGCAGAGTATATGGCGATTACAGAGGCTGTAAAGGAGGCGATTTGGCTTCATGGGTTGCTTAAAGACTTGGGAGTTGGTCAGAAACAACTTGAGGTTTATTCTGACAGTCAGAGTGCTATTCATTTAGCAAAGAATCAAGTCTTTCATGCACGGACGAAGCACATTGATGTTCGCTATCACTTTGTGAGGGAAATTCTCGAAGAAGAGGAGATACTTCTGTTGAAGATTCATACTACGGAGAATCCCGCAGATATGCTGACCAAGGTGGTTACAAAGGCCAAGTTTGAACACTGTTTAGACTTGGTCAATGTCCTGCACATTTGAAGTTGGCGCCTCACGGCGCAAATTTGGAAGCAACGTGAAAACTGCTTTTATTATTTGTTTGTTTGAGAAGATTTGTATTTGGTGGGACTGGATATTAAGCCAAGGTGGAGATTTGTTGACTCTTTGGCCTAATTATTTAGTCCCACATCGGAGTTTTATGTATTGTGAAGGAGAATTTGGGGTTATAAAAGAACTCCTCCTCCTTCATTGTAAAAGGCACCATTAGTAATCTCTTCTCTCTATCTAATAAAAGCAGGCTGCTTTGAGCGGTGCTCGGAGATTAAGCTTTCGCGGCTGAACTCCATTATTAAAATTGTTCGGTCTCTTTTCTCTTCTTTTCAGTTAATATTCGATATTACTTGTCGGGTATCTTTGTTAGTGTTCTGTCCGGTTCAGTTCATTTGAACCGGTTCATTTCACTAAAGTTGTTCCGTTTTGTAGGGAAATTACCCGAATTTCCCAACAAACCCAACTGAAGTTAGAGGGGAATACCTGAATCATGGCATGAAGTTCCTGAGCAGATTGCCTAATGCGAGTAACAGTAACAAGGTTAGATAACCAGAAAAGAGCAATACCACCTGAGTTTCCATGAGAAGGAATTTCCAAAAAATCATCAAAACCAAAGTCGTCTTTAATACCAAGATGGTTTGCAGTTTTACTCTCTAGCAGGGCAACCATCCATGGCTTGTGGGTAGTTATGAGTTCCCTAAAATTACGACGAAGGTTGTCATTATTAGTTCCCCTAGTGTTCCACACTATAATGCTAGTTGGGCGATTCATTGGGTCATATTGAGGATGGAAAGTGACTGAGTTCTCCACGTGGGATAGTTGTCCTCCTCTCAGAGTAGGGGACAGAATGACTGTGTATTTGGCTATGTCTCGATTGATCGAGGGCCTGAGATCAAGGAGAATTTGGTCAAATTGTTGGGTCAGTTGTGGACATATATCTTGTCCTCATTTTCTGGGAAGATCAGAAGAGCTGTGTTTCTTAGACTTGCTATTTCTGTGAACGAGTTCCTTCGAGTCAAAGTCTCTTCTAAGACTCCTCACTCTACTTCCACTGGATCCGGAGGAGGTGAGGGGATATCCATCCCCTAGGTTGGGGGAAATGTGTTTTGTTGAGTCGGCTCTACTGGAGCTATCTCTAGTGGGTGCCAGGGGAAGAAAAGAGGGTTGAGGAGAGTGGCTTCTTGTGGAGTGAAGAAGGATAGTGGGACCAAGTTCAGGTTGGGATGTTGATTGGCATGCTGCGGGAGGCTCCAGAGATGTTGCATGGCCCTCAAGATGGTCGGAGCCATAGGGTCGATCATATTTGTTGTCCTTAGGTGATTTTCATAGTTGTCCATCGTGATGTGCATATCCTCTGTGATCAGTTGAGCTAGGAAGCTCGAGTTTTGTAGGACAATCATCGTCTCCACCCCATTGAGATCCATGGTAAACATCACCACTTGACCTTGGAGACTCATCTCTACACAAGATTGAGGGTGATGGAGAGGATGAACTGGTTGAGTAACAAAGAGCTGAGGATGGTTTGCTACTTGGGGAGGGATTTGCATGGTAGGATTCATTATTAGATGAGGGTTGTTGAGGTTCCAGGGGCGCTGCATATGAAACACAAGGATCCCTTGTTGGGTTGGAAGCGATGGATTTTGCATCGTGATAAATTGTAGGCGTTTGTATAGGCTTGTTGTGAGGAAGATGAGATGATTGCAAATCTTTATAGCCGGACAAAATCTCAACTTCATTGGGTGAAGGAGATGCAGGGGATGATTTGTCTATGAAATCTGTGAGCGTTTCACCCTGGTTTTCTATGTCCAAATGGCCAATGCATTTTGCCAAGTGTTCCTATGAGAAGCTTGTACTTTTGGGTTAACCCTACTCGAAACGTGTTCACTATCTAATGAGGTATTAACAGGTGTCTTTTGGGAAGAATTATTATTATTTATGATTTTATGCTTATTAGAAGGAGAAGGAAAATCTGGTCCACGTGTCACTGCCGGATTCGAAGCTGAGGGTGAGGTAATTTTTGGGAATTGGCTGGAGAATGAGGAAGATGCAGAGGCAGAGGGTAAGTAAGGTGAGATGAAATTATCAATGTCTTGATGCACAAATGCATTGAATTTATTAGTAGAGGGAAAGTCATTGCCTGCAATAATACCAACAGTACTGGTACTACTATTATTTAAACTAGAGATTTTGTGGGACCCTTTATTAGAATTTAATACAGAAGTAATGTTTAAAGATTTACCTTGCTTATATAATTTAAAGCCAGAATTAGTACCTGCTTGCTGAGAGGGACTCAAAATATGGGGGAAATTTTCAGTTGCACCAGTTATGGGTACCTTCTTCTGTTTTGTTACCTCAATGGCCTGAGAGTTTCTTCTATGGTTATGTCTTGGGGAGCGCCTGCGGGAAAATTGAACAGTTTGCCAACCTGATGAAGGCTCTGGATTTTGTTGATCTGTTACATGCATTACTGATTTAGCTTTAAACTGGCATTGGCGGTGTGTGTGGCCTAATCTACCACAAGTTTTACACAAAAAACCCTCTCCCTCATAGATAAGTACTTGGTTATGATCTCCTATGTTAATGCTTGATAGCACAGGTTCATCTATTGGAATTTGAATACATATTCTGGCGTATCGACCTCTGAGTGTGGAGCTTGTGCAAGCATCTATTTTAAGAAGTTGTCCCATGGAGCTACCAGCTCTGGAGAGAAGCTCTCGATCATAGAATTCTGTTGGTAATTGGGGAAGCCGGATCCAGACGGCTGAGTAAGTGAGCCTTGCTCTTTCCGCGACAAAATTTGGTTCCCATCGTTTGATCGATAGAAAGCAACCATTGATGAAACATGGTCCCTTGTTAATGGCCTTAGTCATATTTTCTTCTTTTGAGAATTTCACTATATAGTAGTCGGAACCCAAATCTATGAGAGGGAAGTTCTCTGTTGGCTTCCATAATTCGGTGATTTTGGATTTTAGATAGTGATGGATCATCCGGCGCCCCATCAATTTGACTATTAGTGAGAATTTCCAGGGAGAGTGTAACCTTTCCTTATCTTGTTAGGTTAGAGGAATAGTTGTGATAGTATATGTAGATGTTCAAAGACTGATTTTTTTTGGGAAATTGGTGATCTTGCATCAATTCCTCAGAGATGAATTCATTTTGTAATAGTTTCGATTTAAAACTTATGGTAGATGAAATATTTGACTCCAGCTCTTTATCTGGTGGTTCTGGAGGAATGGGAGATAAGACATCTTCATCCATGGAGAGCATTTTCTTCTAAATGTTATATCTACTATAAGTACCCTTCACATAATCCTTCTCTAAAAGTAAAACATAAAGAGAAGTTAAAGACAAAAAAAAATCAGTGTAACATTCATTTGATAACTATAGTATCTTATAAAATTATTATTTATTTTATTGTTGAAGCAACCAATATCATTGGACAAAGACTCAGTACTAAAAAAAAGTTATTTACCAAAAGATCACTGATCATGCATAAGCCAACTAAATTTATTCTATTTTATTAGTTATTAATGTGGTATATATACTAAAATGTCATATCTTTAAGTAGGTAATAGTTATATTATGTCAATGAGATATTACTTTCTTATTTTTTATTTTTGATAATCTATATGAATACTATCAGTAGTGTGTTACACAAATATTCAATACATATAATTTAAAATTTATTTTTATACTCACAAAATATGATTTACCACAATAGTATAAATAACTTTTCTTACCTCTTATTAATAGCAATTAAAAGATTAATTTTTATATCCTATAGTGGTTATATTTAATGAATTTATCTGCAATTGTTACTGCAATTAATTTTTAAGATTATTGAGATCATTTAAAATTTATGTGCAGTAATTTTATCATCAATTTCAAAAATTGGCGTAATTATTTAGTAACTGTCTTTTGAGAAAAAAATAAATACTCCTAGAAGTGTAGAATCTCTTCTCCTGAATCATTGGCACATAATGATTCATTTTATCTCCACTTAAATAAATATTACAAAAATTATAATGTATATTAACATTAATATTTATATGAAAAAACTATTTAATTGAGGTTGAAGAAAATAAAATGTGAAACATATAAGTAAGTGCGTTATTCAATTATGGATATTCTCAGGTAAATATATTAATTTTGAAAATAATTAATTTAAAATTCATTTTTTAAAACATTTTTAATCATCCATTTGTTATTTAATAATAGGGGGATGAATTCTATTTTTATTCTATTTATATATCTAATAGGCGAGGAAAAGTACTATACAGTAAAATAAAATTTAACGTTGAATCAACAAAGATAATTTAAAATTTTAAAATAAAAATAAAAGTTGCAAATATATAACAAAGTATAATGAAAAAATATATTAAGACATTATGAGTGTGTTTGGTATGAAGGAAAACATTTTCTGGAAAATATTTTCCAATTTTTCTCATGTTTGGTTGAGATAAAAGTTTTGAAAAATGTTTTCCAAATCAACTCATTTTCCTCAAAATTAAGGAAAATGACTTCCCCTCAAAAATTAAGGAAAACATTTTCCAAAACTATTCTCCAATTTCAAATTACATTCTTTTGGCGAAAAACATCAATTTTAAAAAAATATTTTCAATTTTAAAATTTTATTTTTTCACCCGATCCCTAACCCCCACCCACCCACCCACCACCGGCCACCCAACCCCACCCCCTTCCAAAAAAAATAATTTTGCTTTTTAAAAATATTTTGAACTCTTACAACCCCCCCCCCCTCCAGCCCCCTCCCCTACCAGCCCCCACCCCCACCCCAAAAAAAATTAATTTGTGTTTTAAAAAATCATCAACTTTAAATTTTATTTTCACCGACCCCTCCCCCCCCTGCCCCCCTGCCCCTGCCCCCGGCCCCCTGCCCCCACCCACCCACCACCAAAAAAAATTGTTTTTAAAAAATATTTTCAATTTCATAAATTATTTTCTACTCTAATAAAAATAAAAGATGTCTCTCAAAAATATTTTACATTCATAAATTAAACACTAAAAATCATTTCCGAAAAATATTTTCTACTCACCAACCAAACATGAGAAAATAAGTCCAAATCTACTTGTTTTTCAAGAAAACATTTTCTAGGAAAACATTTTCCATGGAAAACATTTTCAACACACCCTATAACTTAGACTTAGGCCTCATCTGTTTCTATTAAGATTAAGACGTCTGAATCTGAATATACATCTGAATATTAAGATATGCATTAAGATCTAGATATTAAATCTGAATAAACATCTGAATATCAAGATGTTGTCTCTGAATCTGAACACTGGCTTATTGGGACTTTTTGTTTTCAATATCTGAATGTACATATGTAATTAAACACTATATCAATAAAATATTATAAAAACCTCATTTTAGTAAAATAGTTTTTTTAATAGAAAATAATATTTTGAACATTCTTATCGTAACAAGGTAGTATGATTTATCTATTAAGAATTTAACATTAAGTTACATCATTAATATGACTATTCTTTGCATTCAAAAACTTTGAGAATCTAATATAATGCAATGTAAAATAATTTATATAGAGTAGTAATATAATATTTATGAAAATATTTTATTTTATAATGGACATTTGTTATTGTTATCGATCAAATAATTAATACTTTCTTGTTTTCTGAAATCATGCTAAATTAATTATCATGAAGTGTTTATCAATTCAAATATATTGATTAATTTATGAAAGTAAAAGACGCATATTTAGTTAGTAAGAATAAAGAAAATTATAACGGGTAAGCATGTAATTAACATTAATTAAATAAGAAAAAAACTTTTATGAGTTGTTGTAATGTAATTGAATTAAGATAAGAGTCTTATTTTTGAGTCTGAATGAGTACCTATACATTTACAAAAAATAAATTTCTTTTTCTATATTAATAAAATATTAGAAATGTGTTAAGGAACTGAGTACCTTTACATATACTGAAGTATATTCAAATGTTTGACTTTTATCTCATCTTTGCCAAAAGTATATAAAATTTGGCTCTCCAACCTCAAATTTTCTTCCACAATAATTTTCTTTTTTTATTATATTTTGTATATGATTGATATTTCTTTATTCTAAGAAGTCCAACTATATGTTATTAGATTTTATTGCAACCCATCAATTATAAACAATATCAAAATAAAACATAAATTTGAATCAAACTCTCCAAATTTAAACAAAGTAAAATTCAAGTTATGAAATATGAATCAGTTTGTTATTCTTCCTTACTTATGTAATTGTTAACTGCATTTGTTTTCTTCTTTTTTTTCCTATTTATCTTCTTTTCTTTTCTTCTTTCTTTAATTCTCTTTTATTTTTTGTTAAATTGAACAGAACAATCTTTTTAACAAATGTTAGTAAGGATTTATATAAATAAATAAATTGCATGACGATATAGATCAACTTTCATTAATAATTCAAACTTTCTATTCATATTAAAAATCAAATGAATAAAATTAGAATGAAGAAAATGAATTCAAGTTTGAATACAATAAGAAAAAAATATTAATCAGTAATATGATCATCACTCATCTGCATATAAATTTCTCCTTCTTCAACTACATACATTTAACACCAAAATTGTTTGATCCCATCTTCATCAAACGATCCTCTTTCTTTGTTTTTTTTTTAAATTGATAATGTTCCAACATAAAATAAAAGAAAAATGAGGAACTATATATGTAAACACTTACCTTCCCATGAATGAATGATAATGTTTATTATTGCTTTGACTCTCCTTTATTGAGATGCATTTTTTTTTCACCAGAAAAATTAAAGAAAAACTTACTGAATTATGTTGTTAAGTTTATTGAATGATATGATTGTATTTATTGGGAATATGAATTTAAGAAAGTGGGTAACGAATTTTAAGGACAATTATTTTTTATTTAAAAAAATGAATAGATAATCAGATATATTTAGTGTAACTCTGTAGTGAACAGTTTTTAAACCAAAAATTAAATTTAAATATTAATTAGTAAAACTAATTTTATAAGGAAATAATCAAAATTTCTAATTGGTTACTTAAGTTTTTTATATGTTGAATTTTTTTTAAGAGATGTTTATATAATAAAAATTAATTAAAGTTTTAAAATATTTCAAGTTTAAAATGGTAACATAAAAATTCTTAAAATTTTTATGTTTATATGATAATATATTTATTTACAATATTGTTCATTGCATAAATATTGATTTTAAAGTTAATAAACGGTAACTTTAAACTATTTTATATGACTACTTTTTTTATTAAAAAAAACTCTTTTATATTTTTTTTCTTTTTTTTCAATTGAATTTATTATTTAAATTATCTAAAGATAATAAAATTCAAGAAAAATTGTAGTGCTGACACATTTTGCTTTTTCTTCTCCTTTATATATAGATAGAAGATTAGATTTGGCAGATGAAAGAGTAATTTTCATAATACTATAATTCAATCAAAGATTGATTGAGTAAAATGACATTCCTCTTTACATAACAAAATTTAAATAAGTTTCTTAAAGCGGTACCTTCATTTTTTAGTATGAAAAGAGACAAACATAACTTTTTTTATCTACCCTCTTTAGAAAAGCTAGGGAGTAAAAATGAGTAATTGCAGTTTCTTGCTTATTTGTGCTATTAGGTAGGTAAGAAAAAGAAACTGACTCAAATATTTATACATAATTTAGAAAAATATTATAGAGTGATGGTCAAGGATCAGGTGCAATTCAAAATTTTGTAAGCGCTCTAAAGTAAAATAAATATTATTGATTGGCTTAAATTTTTAAAAAAGTCATAATTACAAATATGATTCATGTTTTATATTTGGACATATTTGAATTCTAAGAAGTAAAACAAAAGTACTTCTACGATATAATTTAAAAAATAAAATAAAAATAAACCTTGTTTTATATTTATAAAAAGTAGGTGAGAGTTGGATAGAAGTTGATTTTTGGAAATGATAAACATAAATCCATACCAAACATACCCTTAATGAAAATACATAAACATATGTCATTACCAATTTTTTGCAATTTGTAAATATCATTGTAAGAAATTTAATAGGACGAAATTCCATAGTTTTCATTCCCCCGACTCGGTGACATACGGTCACCCTCCACTGGAAGAAGTACAAGAGTAAATAAAATAGTCAATTACGGCCACACTCGTTCATTCTTTAGCTTATGAACTATAAAAGTATGCCTATACGACGACAGACAAAAACTGCAAATGTAAAAAATAGTTTTTACGGCCGCAACCTTCATCCTCTATCGGATGAACTGCAAAATTAAATATCATGGCCTTTACGACAACAGTCGTCCATCCTCTACCGGATGAACTTTGAAACTAAATATGATGACCCTTGTTGGATTTGGCTGATGAAACTGATACCGATCATTGGGGGGTTTCAAAGGACATTATCTTAATTGCAACTTGCTTGTATATTTCTTCCACTGTGGGTGCTTCAAAGAATTGAGCTATGCGAGTTCCACCTTTAGCCTGAATATACATCAAACATGTTTTTAGAACCAAGAAATAACAACAAAGATAATATATTCAGTAAAATTTTACAAGTTAGGTCCGAAGAGATTAATGTATACACATTTTATCCATATGATCTTGTAAAAGTAAAAAGACTATTTATGATAGACACTACACTTAGGTAAAACAATTTTAATAATTTCTAAACATAATCTATGACTATACTATATGCAGTAAAAAATAGAAAATTTCAACCTCAAGGTGAAACTAGGTGAGAGGATGCTTTTTTTTTTTAAAAAAAAGATATATATATATATATATATAATTTTCTTTTACCTTCAATTTATGTGATGATAATATTTAATTAGACGTGAGAGTTATGGAAAAAAAAACTATTTCTCACACACCCTTAATTTTAAATCAAAAATTTATCAACTCGTGTCATTTTTCAATTTCTTGATCACTCAAGCAAAGAGACGTAAAATAAATTGAAGAGTATGTTAACTAAAAATCCTAGTTCACAATCTTCAAAATGACCAACGTATTATTTTGAAAAAATTTAAAGGACTTACATGAGCTTGGATCATGAACATGGTTCTAAATTGATCAGATGAAACTTGAGCAGACACAATCTCAATATTATGTTTCCCCAAAACATAACAAATGAAGGTAAATAGCCCTAGTTTCATAGGACAACACACACTAATATGGGCATCTTCACCACAAACGTTTAGTACCATATCTGGTGAACTCCATGTCATAAAACTTGTTGGAATATTATTATTCACCATAAGGGGACTAGCACCATGAGTTTTGGTTTAATAGAAGATGAATTACTCGTCGTTCCTTGATCACCCAGATATTTCTCCCAACTATTATCAACATCTGGGAATTTCTGTGAACTCATCAATCTTATGCTATGTTCTTGAAGCCTTTCTAGCTTTTTCCGTTTAAGCTTCTCAAAAGTATTCTTCAGCTCTAGGATGTGGTTCACTACTTTAGCAATAATGGTACACTCATCAGCCTGCATATACAAAAAATATAAAATTAATTTAATTTCTATTTCAGAGGAAAATTGAGATTTTCACTTATTAAGGGAAAGTAAATACATACAAAGAAGTCAAAGGAATACCATATCTACTATATATATACACACAAGTTAATTGATTTTAAGTCATTTATTAGTGTCTGAAAAAGATTCATTTAATAACAAAAAATTAATAAAAAGGCTATAATTTAGAATCTATAACCTTCAAACCATGTCTATTAATACGCATTTGACCAATCTAGGCTTCACATAAAATTAATAAAAGCAATTTATACATAAAAAGTGTGATTGATTGTATTAAATATGAAAAATAAGCAAGTTTTATTGGTAAAACCAAGTTAAAATACACTACTACTATTATAATGGTTCTTTATATTGTTAATTTATACAAATTAAATTGATGTAAAAATTAATACTTGTTAATTACTTCAATGAGTTACAAAGATCTTATGATTATACGGATTAAGAAAAATTCTCTTTTTCACAAATTTAGAGTGGAATTAGAATAATGTTAAAAACTTCATATTCTTATGCTAGAAGAGAAAAAACAAAGAAATTTATGGAGATTTTTTATAACTATATATGCAAAAAAAAAGGAAGTTCTATATTGTTTTTATCATTCCCTTTTGTATAAAACAAAACACATTTTATTATTCTATTTTGGAATTAACATGTAGATATGTACAAATTAGTAATAAAGGAAATGTGTATATCACAAAATGAAATTATAACGTATATAAAGGATTATCATATGTGATTGCCAAAAAGAACCAACCAATGAACTAATTTTTTAATTCATTTTACAAGTTTCTATTTGATTTTTAAAAAACTCATGTTCATTTTCCCAATAATTCTCGATGAGTTGATTCTGATTATTAATTAAGGTTGAGGAAGACAATAAAATAACAATAACAAAAGAAAAATTGTTCCAACTAATCATGAAATTTATTGAATTATTTCTCTTTTGATCGATAAGATATCGGATGATAAAAAATAAAGTATTTTTCAGAAAGAACTTTTGTTTTACCTTAGCAGATATATTAGGAATCAAAGCACGGAGAGTCTCGAACAAGATTCCAATTTTCTTTATCCTTTCTCTCTCTGTCCATATGTGTATCTCATGCTCTGAACATCCTCTACCTCCGGCTCCATCAGCCCTGTATTTTGGTTCAGCAATACCCTTACCGTTCTTTTTTTGGTTGGGTGGACTTCTGTAACGACCCTCTTAGTCGTTTTATGAATTTTACCTATTTTTCTAAGTTTAACCCTTTTATTAATTTTATTAATAATTTATAATTTGTGGGAATAAGTGTTATAATTTTTAAAAATAAATTAAAAGTTATTTAAGTTAATGTAACGACCCTCTTAGTCGTTTTATGAATTTTACCTATTTTTCTAAGTTTAACCCTTTTATTAATTTTATTAATAATTTATAATTTGTGGGAATAAGTGTTATAATTTTTAAAATAAATTAAAAGTTATTTAAGTTTTATTAAATAATAAAAGGAAAATAAATGGGCTAAGCCAAAAGAGGATATTTTTAAAAAAAATAAAAGAAAAGAAAAAAAAGGGTTAAAACTTGTTGCTTTTATTCGCAGCAGCATTCAAAAAGCAGAAAAAAAATATAGGTTACGCAATGCAACAAAAAGAAAGAGGCGCAACGTTGAATTGTTAAAGAGAATCATATGCTTGAATCAGGTAATAATTTCAACTTAATATTAAGGCAATTGAGTATTAATGTATAATTATAATTGTTATTGTTACTTTATATTTGGATGTGAAAGAGCAAAAAAAAAAAATTTAATTGAAACGGAAAAATAGAAGGAGGGGAAATTGATTTATTTGCATAAAATAATTTTAAAAGTGCTGTTAGTATCAGTGGTCAATCATGTTATCATGATAATGTAATTATGAGGTTATAATTGGGAAATAATTAGGTTTATTTTTTTTAGGTATTTAGTGATTTATAAGGTGATGAAGTTGTGATACTGCAAACATAATTCCCAGTTAATGCATTGATGACTTCGTATTCTTCGGTGCTAGTTAATTATTTTTATCGGAGTCTTCTTATTAGTATAACATTATAATTCAATTTTTACTATATTGAAATGAGTAATTAAATATTAGGTGTATTGCATTTTATGAATATTATTAATGTTAGGTTATTTGGCGGAATGAAGACTTAATCCTAAGCTTGAAACTTGGATAAATATGAAAGTTAACATCTGGCTAGTTGACACCAATATTAGGATTTGTGATGGGTTGACTTGTCCACATTGATTAATCCTAATGATGAAAAAAAAAAGGGATAACAAAAGGCAATGTGATTAATTGTTTATGTGTGATGTGTTGAGAAAGGTTTGAAGGCTTGTTGAATCATTGTTGATGTGATTTCATGTTTGTGTGGTTGTGAACTATGCAATGTTATGAAAATGGTCATCTCTTCATTACTTGTGTGAACATGTCATTTGCATTATTCTGAGGCATTGGTTGTGACAAGTGTTGTGTGCATTGAGAAAGAATGAGTACTTAAGAGGATGTATCATTTCGAGGGACGTATCGCGCGCCGCGATGGATACTATATTTCGAGGGACGTATCGCGCGCCGCGATGGTTACTATTATCGAGGGTCGTGTCGTGCGCCGCGACAGATGCATGGACAAATATGTCCCCCATGGGTCCCGGACTGAGAGACAGCGGGTATGTATCACTAGGTCAGACATGCATCATTATACTTGACATTGCATTCCATTGCATTACACATACTTATCATTAGTGAACTTGATGTTGTGTTTTGTTGATCTTGTGATTGACTTTCTGTGGAACTTGTGATTGATGAATACTGAGCTTGTTATTGAGGATATGTAATTGGTTGAAGTGTTGTTGTTGAGGATATGTAATTTGTTGAAGTGTTGTTATTGAGAATATGTAATTTGTTAAAGTGTTGTTGTGGAGGATATGTAATTTGTCTAAGTGTTGTTGTTGAGTTACGTGCTATATAAACTGTGAGCTATTAGGTTGGGCTGATGTTTATGCAGGTTGTAGTTGTTGAGGTTCGGTTGGGGGTGGTAGGAGTACCCGTATTTCATCCCCTTAGCTTGTGTTTAGAGGTTTACTTGCTGAGTACCGTGTGGTTTGGTACTCACCCCTTGCTTCTACAAATTTTTGTAGGTTATGAGCCTAGATTTTTGTTGTACTTGTCATTCTCTTCTTTTCCGAGGCTTCTTGGAGATTTGTGAGGTAGCTGTTTCCATATCAGCAGACTTTCTTTCTCCTTAATTATGATCTTGTTCTATTCTAGAAACAAGTTCATTTGAGACTTGAGTTTTTCTTTTGAATCAATTGTAATACTTTAGAGGCTTGTACACGTGACTACCAGGTTTTGGGGTTTTTATTAAGTTAATTATATTTTATTTTCGCACTTTATTGTAATGGTTGAGTTTTAGGCTGACTTGTCTTGGTGGGATAAGACGAGTGCCATCACGTCTATTTTGGGTCGTGACAAAATGATATCAGAGCCCCAGGTTCATAGGTCTCACGTATGTACAAGTCGAGTCTTGAGGATCGGTATGGAGACGTCTATACTTATCTTTGAGAGGCTATAGTGACTTTTAGGAAATATCTTTACTTTTTGAATCTCTATCGTGCATTCTTTGTCCGTTTTGATTCTTATCGCTTTATTTCATTCACTCTCACTTATTTGACGACTCGTGCGTAGTTTCTCATGTGAGTAGTTAATGTCGTGTATGAGTTGAATGTTATATCTAATACTAAGGTGGAAGTAATATACTTATGAAAAGGATGTGTGGCTAGATTTACAATGTTAACATTTTGAAGGGGTTGTGTAAGGTTAGTTACCCTAGTAAAATAATTAGATTTTGTGTGGCATAAACGATAATTAGAGCGGTTTAACAATTGAAAGTGAAATGATTAAAGGGATGACTAGATAATTGAGTTGTAACTTTTGAAACTATAATTAGTAAAGTTATCATAACATGAATGGATTGCTTAGAAAATAATGCACCAATTATGGTTAGAATTTCTACTACAATAGTATCGATGCTTACTTGGTTGGAATTATGGAGTGTGTTACTTTTGATATTGACCTGGCCTATGAAAGAATTCATATAGGTTGGGCTAGATATGAAACTATGATAATACTTAACATCTATTTGATGGGTAGAAATGTGTGACCTGTTTGGATATGATATTCTCGATAGGTATGATGTGTTCTAGTGGTGGATTTAATAGTCTTCACAATGTGGTACTAGTGGTATATGGAAATGGATACGTTGATGTCAAGTGCAATTACCAACTACTAAAGAGTTATCAGTTATATCACATGTTCATATAATGAGATTCAATGTTGTATTCACATTTGAGAAACCAAATAGCTTGTTAATACACACGAATGAGTTAAGCATTATTTATAAGAAAGCTTTTAGAGGTGGATCGTTGATACGATATTAATGCTTTAAGATTAAAAGTGTATTCCGAGGATCCTAAATGAGGACGGTGATTTCTTTTTAAGGTCCAATGGAATAGATAGATACCAAAATTATAAGCTTATGGATAAAGAAAGTCCCAAAGAATATACTTGTGTAAAGGTATTTGAAGATATTAGTAAGAGTGCATATAAAAGTGGGATAGTCCTTTGAATTTGATGAATATAACCGAGTTTGAGGTGTCACATTGATGAAAATGTTGACTTCGTGATGATGATAAGAGCTAACTGAGCATGATGGTAATAAGATTTCGTTATGGATTGTGATTGAGATGCATCTATATAATAAAAATTGTTGGTTAAATGAATTTTGTATTATAATGGTGACTTGCGAGTATTTAAGGTTGAGGTTTGGCACTATTGAGTAGCTTAATTGCATGAAAACTTATAGGAGATGCTGAGACACCACTTGAATAAAATTGAAAGGAGCTAGACTTATAAATAAAAAGAATTAGTGTAATGTAGTTTAGTCTTTGGAAAGAGGTGCGAACAATAATATTTTATTCTGATTGCAAGGGCTAAGAAGGTATCTTCAGAGGAGTTGAAAGTTGGGTTCAGAGACATTGATTTCCTTTGTTTTTCTCTACTTATGATAACAGTGTCACAGGTTCATCATATTGGTTAAAAGCTATCGGATAAAATTTGTGAAAGAAGTTTACATACGTTCAGCTCGAGTGTGATGATAAGTTTTGCTTTTGTGTGTGTCATTTGAGTTTGGTAATAGGTACAATTGAATTTTAGTGAAAGATATGATAAGGTCGATGGAGACGCGATCAATGATAAGCTATGATACGTGAGTTCATAAAAATCTTCAAGGTATGAGCTAATGTTGATAGATAAAGGGATTGGGTTACACAGTTAAATTCAAAAAATTCAAGATTTTCATTGTGAAGGTTTGTGATAGTGTGTTTAGTCAAGATATGGATTTATAAGGTAAGAAATGATTCATCACATTGAGTGTGAATTATTTGGAAGGACTTAAAAATAATTTTAGTAGTAAATTTGGTTACTTTTGATTATTATACCTAAATGGGATTTCACGTAAAAAACTTTAATTGATTTAAAGAATAAGGTAAAAATATCATGGGTTATGGGTCAAATGATAAGATTGATAAGCAAGTCAGTGAAAGAACAAAAATCTGATGTATTATAGAGTTTAAGGTATAAAATTTGCGTCATGGAAAGAATTTAAGAGATGTGAAGGAATAAGACCTGTAATATTGACTCTTGGTTTGAAGTTAAAGGATGTAAGGATTTTCATATATAAGTTATAATATGAATATGGATGTGAATTGGTTAAGTACGGACTCACTAGGAATTTATCAACAATTTTTATGAATATTGGGTTTTTGATTTGGGTGAAAAAATGTGAGGTCTGTAAGCTTATGTGTTGTTATGTGGGGCTAAATTATTTAGTGGTAGATGACTTTTTATGGATATGCGACAGTATGGACCTATAATTATACAGGGTTATCGAGAATTTTGAGGAGATTGAAACTACTATTTTTTTTTAAATATAAATAGACTGTTATGATGTGTTACATAGGTATTTGATGGTGAGTAGGAATTTTGAGCTTATATTATACAGAATTATTGGGGTGACCAAGAATTTCTTTGAGTTTTGGCATGAGAGAGGTACATGATGATATGAATGGTAGTTGCGAAATAGTATTTGAAAGTTTGCGTGAAATTGATATTTAGTATGATTCAATTATCGTACCTCGATGGAAAAGTACTTTAGATTTTAAATTAGTGCTTTCAGTCTTGGGTGTGACTTAGAGTCATTTTTAGAGGTGACAATGGATTTACAAGAAAGACTTTGATAGTGTAGTTATGATGTTGTTGGTATTTAGAGTGTTAGCTTCAGTGGAATACTGTGACAAGTATGTGAGAGTTGATGAATTGAGTATTTGTAATATTGTGATGGAGATCAAATTGATTGGTTGTGGGTGGCTAAAAATAGAGAGATTGAGTCAGATGAATGGAATTTTATTGATATGGACACTATGAAAAGAGTATCTTGTGTTATTCGAGCTTTATATTCTTATGTGACAACCTTCTTCGTTCCGGACATGATTTTAGTATGATTCACGTACGTGTTTCACTTCTATGGATGTATCCCTAGTGATGGATCGGATGTACCGATCCTCTTATGTCCTCTTGATAGGGTAGATTCTTTAGGCAAACTTGGTTATTACAATTATGATAGATTTGATGTTGTTTGGGATAGTTAAAGTATACCACTATATCTACCTACACGACCTTGCTTATGAGAACTTATGGAAGAGCTTTCATGAAATGTTTACAGTTATCTGAAAGTGTTGTTAGAGATTTTACATTTTGGAGTGTATCATTTGTTGGATGTTTACTTGATCTTGTTCTTCTTTGGGTTAGATAAGTTTGATTATTCTTTTGATGAGTACCCAATGTTTAAATATTAGATGTTTATAAAATAAGTTCGTGGATAGATTGTGTTGTGAAGAGGAAATCTTGATAAGATATGTGATGGTTTGTGCATTATGAGTGTGGTGATTGGTTAGAGTTCACTTCTGGGTGTAGCCGGTATCGATTCAGAATGTTATCTTGGTTATATGAGAAAAAACTCGTCAATTTTCATTTCATCCGGGAAAAGCCATCTTTTTCTCAACAATGTAATAATGATATAATGGGTTTCACATTAGGTTGAGTTCATTGGTTAGTCTAGGCTTGATAATCACTTCTGATTTATAAATCTATCAAATTTTGATTATAAACTTCAATTGTTAGTAGTTGATCTTAATGGAATAGTCCTAAAGATGAAGTTATTCCTAGGAGAGATGAACACGACTTTGAAAAATCATACCTTAAGCTTTTGGTCGAGTTGGTTCTTCTTACTTCTCCTTCTTTATGTTCGAGGACGAACATGATTTTTAGTGGTGGATAATGTAACGACCCTCTTAGTCGTTTTATGAATTTTACCTATTTTTCTAAGTTTAACCCTTTTATTAATTTTATTAATAATTTATAATTTGTGGGAATAAGTGTTATAATTTTTAAAATAAATTAAAAGTTATTTAAGTTTTATTAAATAATAAAAGGAAAATAAATGGGCTAAGCCAAAAGAGGATATTTTTTTAAAAAATAAAATAAAAGAAAAAAAAAGGGTTAAAACTTGTTGCTTTTATTCGCAGCATCATTCAAAAAGCAGAAAAAAAATATAGGTTACGCAATGCAACAAAAAGAAAGAGGCGCAACGTTGAATTGTTAAAGAGAATCATATGCTTGAATCAGGTAATAATTTCAACTTAATATTAAGGCAATTGAGTATTAATGTATAATTATAATTGTTATTGTTACTTTATTTTTGGATGTGAAAGAGCAAAAAAAAATAAAATTAATTGAAACGGAAAAATAGAAGGAGGGGAAATTGATTTATTTGCATAAAATAATTTTAAAAGTGGTGTTAGTATCAGTGGTCAATCATGTTATCATGATAATGTAATTATGAGGTTATAATTGGGAAATAATTAGGTTTATTTTTTAAGGTATTTAGTGATTTATAAGGTGATGAAGTTGTGATACTGCAAACATAATTTCCAGTTAATGCATTGATGACTTCGTATTTTTCGGTGCTAGTTAATTATTTTTATCGGAGTCTTTTTATTAGTATAACATTATAATTCAATTTTTACTATATTGAAATGAGTAATTAAATATTAGGTGTATTGCATTTTATGAATATTATTAATGTTAGGTTATTTGGCGGAATGAAGACTTAATCCTAAGCTTGAAACTTGGATAAATATGAAAGTTAACATCTGGCTAGTTGACACCAATATTAGGATTTTGATTATAGATTTGAGTGAGTTTTTGGGTCTAGGTTAGACCTATAGTAACCTATAGTAACATGGGTGTGTTAGTTTCGAAATCTTATTGTGATTATTAATGAGAATAGATTGCTTTGGTTTAAAAGTTAACCGAAAGAGGAAGACTCAATTTTTGAAGTCATTATTCGACTAATTGAGGCAAGTGGATTTCTAAACTCTTGTTAAGTGTATGGAATGCGTGTATTTCCTCGTGGTACATGTTTGGGAGTAACGGGATTTGTGATGGGTTGACTTGTCCACATTGATTAATTCTAATGATGAAAAAAAAAGGGATACCAAAAGGCAATGTGATTAATTGTTTATGTGTGATGTGTTGAGAAAGGTTTGAAGGCTTGTTGAATCATTGTTGATGTGATTTCATGTTTGTGTGGTTGTGAACTATGCAATATTATGAAAATGGTCATCTCCTCATTACTTGTGTGAACATGTCATTTGCATTATTCTGAGGCATTGGTTGTGACAAGTGTTATGTGCATTGAGAAAGAATGAGTACTTAAGAGGATGTACCATTTCGAGGGACGTATCGCGCGCCGCGATGGATACTATATTTCGAGGGACGTATCGCGCGCCGCGATGGTTACTATTATCGAGGGTCGTATTGCGCCGCGACAGATGCATGGACAAATATGTCCCCCATGGGTCCCGGACTGAGAGACAGCGGGTGTGTATCACTAGGTCAAACATACATCATTATACTTGACATTGTATTCCATTGCATTACACATACTTATCATTAGTGAACTTGATGTTGTGTTTTGTTGATCTTGTGATTGACTTTCTGAGGAACTTGTGATTGATGAATACTGAGCTTGTTATTGAGGATCTGTAATTGGTTGAAGTGTTGTTGTTGAGGATATGTAATTTGTTGAAGTGTTGTTATTGAGAATATGTAATTTGTTAAAGTGTTGTTGTGGAGGATATGTAATTTGTCTAAGTGTTGTTGTTGAGTTACGTGCTATATAAACTGTGAGCTATTAGGTTGGGCTGATGTTTATGCAGGTTATAGTTGTTGAGGTTCGGTTGGGGGTGGTAGGAGTACCCGTATTTCATCCCCCTAGCTTGTGTTTAGTGGTTTACTTGCTGAGTACCGTGTGGTTTGGTACTCACCCCTTGCTTCTACAAATTTTTGTAGGTTATGAGCCTGGATTTTTGTTGTACTTGTCATTCTCTTCTTTTTCGAGGCTTCTTGGAGATTTGTGAGGTAGCTGTTTTCATATCAGCAGACTTTCTTTCTCCTTAATTATGATCTTGTTCTATTCTAGAAACAAGTTCATTTGAGACTTGAGTTTTTCTTTTGAATCAATTGTAATACTTTAGAGGCTTGTACACGTGACTACCAGGTTTTGGGGTTTTTATTAAGTTAATTATATTTTATTTCCGCACTTTATTGTAATGGTTGAGTTTTAGGCTGACTTGTCTTGGTTGGATAAGACGAGTGCCATCACGTCCATTTTGGGTCGTGACAACTTCTCTTCTTAACAACATCAATACTCGATTCAACCACCTCATTAACAACTGTCAGCGGCTGATAAGTATCAAATCTAATTGGATCTGGCAACATGTCACCCTCAAACGTCGCTCCACTCCCAATTTGATTGTCCTTCAAGTTCAGGTACGACCAGACATCATCAGTTTTCCATGGAAAAATATGATTATTCTCGCCGCCTCCATTCATTTACTTTCTTGTTCAGGTGGTTTGATACTTTACCCTAAGTTACGCCTATATACAGAATTTTTCTTATAGGGGGCAAAGTGTAAAATTGAGAAATGATGGATTAGATATGATGAATAGTGAATATAAAAAGAATATACGGAAGGGTGAAAAAAAGAAAAAAAGAGAATTTTTTAAAAAAAGTATAGACAAAAAAGGATGATTCATTTGTAATGAATAAAAAAAAATATAACCATAAGCCAAAATGTTGTTACTGGCTTCAAAACAAAATACGATAGCTAAAGTACTTTTTGTTAAAGATTTTATCCTCACTCAATTGGGACTCAATTGACACTTACATCTACTAAAAATAATTAATTAAAATTAACTAACAATACTAATTTACAAAGTTAATTAGGATATTATTCTCATCTATACAAAGAGACTATGTTTTATTTTCAATTAAAATGATTGTGCATAAGTATACTTACTTAAGATTTTTTTTAATGCAAGTCTTAATTCTTAAGTTATATGAATTAGGTGAGTCTGAGTTGTAGTCTTATAATATTAGAGGTTACGGGACTAGCGCTAATGAGATTTTAATAATAGCTTAGTCAAGTGATTATTAATGTTAATGAAATTTCATTAATAGATGACTCCGACTATATACATTAGATTTTACACATCTTTTTACGCATTTATGCAAATTAACCACACTATAATTAATAATTAAGCAAGTATTTTTCCGTAAATAAAAGTTTTTACCATACAATATCAGTTCCATATAAAAAAAAAAAGATCATTATATTATTTCATCTTCTGGCCAAGATGTTAAAATGCCTCTAAATTCTAATCATGAATTTTCCTTTATTAGGAGAAAAAACGTATTAATTAGGATATTAATTCCTTTGCTAATCCTCCACTAGTTTGTAGCTAGCAATTGTTTTTGATAATTTATTATTATAATCGGTTTTTTATTATTATTTATTGGTAAAATGATTTATTGATAATTTCTTTTCATGATGACAATAAAGAGTATCAAATGTAGGGAGGTGTATTGATTGGCTTGGTTCAGTTTTGAAATGTATCGGTTCGATTTATTGGTGGTTTTACACATGCTAAATCATTATAATACTATGATTAATTATTGATTTATCGGTCTAACCGTTAAGATTTGATTAAATGAAATCATTAAAATCCACTTAGAAACAAGGTGACAAACCAAAAGAATCATGCATATGAGTTGATAGATTGCATCTTGCTCAAAAGAAAATGTATTGACATCTTAGAATATTTGAGAGTTTAAAACAGTCACTAATACACGTATAAAACTAAAGTCTAAGGCAAGGAATTTATATACTAAATGATGTAAATATAATTTTTTAATTTATTATGGGGTTATCGATAACTCGTTAATAAAATATCTCAACCCGTAGAAAAGTAATTCATGATAATAAAAAATTTAAATTGTTACCCAAACCATTGAACAAATAACCCATCATCGATAACCCAATATTTTTTTCTGTTTGATTTTGAACAACCCTAGTCAATGAACGAGTTAAATTGAATTTGGTCATGGTAAATCGAATTGTGTTAATAAATAAAAGAGTCTTGTTACTTAGATTGAAATGAACTAAATTCTGAGTAATAACTGAATCCACCAAATTCTTATTAAGTTTTAATTTTTTTATGAGAAACTTTTACAAATAACCACTATAATAGACTTAACTATGCTCCATAGCAATAGTTTTCATAATACAGGTTATACCTACAATTTAAGTTGCTTCGCTTGTATAATTCACAGACTTTTATAATTCACAAGTTTGTATAATTCGTGGGTACATTTGTATAATTCATTTATTTCTGTATAAACTCAAAATAAAAAATTTATACAATTACAAAATCAAAAGTATAAACAGTTATACGAATTCCTTAAAACTTTTCTCACAAGCTTCAGACCATTGAATCTTCTCTGTCTTCCGAGTCAACTTTATCAACGGGGACAAAATAGATGAGAACCCCTCGAAAAACATTCTATAATAACTAGCCAATTCCAAGAAAATTCTTATATCCGTTGGAGATATAATTCTGAGGCAGTTTTGCACTGTTTCAATCTTCTCAGTCTCAACTTGTCTCCCTTCTCCAGATAAAATTTACACTTGGAAAATTTGGCATACAACTCTCTATCTTTAAGGGTTTGGAGAACTACTTTGAGATGATTAGCATGATCTTCCTTATTCTTGAAATAAATCAGAATTTCATCAATAAATAGTATAACAAACATATCAATATAAGGCTTAAATATACAATTCATAAGGTTCATGAATGCTACATGACATTAGCCAAGCCAAAAGACATAACAAGAAACTCATAATGACCTTAGCGGATCCTGAATGTTGTCTTTTGAATATCACTCTCTCTTATCCTCAACTAATGATAGCTAGATCCAAGGTCAATCTTAGAGAAGCAAATGGCACCCTAATAGTTGATAGAAAAGATCAGCAATACTTAAAAGAGGATATTTATTCTTTATAGTAACCTTGTTCAATTGACGATAATCAATACACATTCTAAGAGAACCATCTTTCTTCCTCACAAATAAGACAGGAGCATCCCAAGGTGAGACACATTTTCATATGAAACTTTTATCAAGAAGATCTTTCAACTACTCTTTTAACTCTTTCAACTCAGTCGAAGCCATTATATATAGCAGAATAGAGATATGTCTAGTATTATGAAGAATATCTATACAGAAGTCTATTTCTCTCTCAAAAGGGACTCCTAGAAGATCATCTTGAAAGACCTCTGGAACTCACTCATAACTAGAACTGACTGAATAGGTGGTGTCTCAATACTAGAGTCATTAACTCGAACTAAGTGATAAATGCACCACTTGGAAATTTTCTAGCCTTAAGGTATGAAACAAAACGACCCATAGGGACTGATGGACAACTCCTCCACTTAATAATTGGCTCATTAGGAAACTGTAACTTAACTACTCAAGTTATACAATCAACTGAGGCATAACAAACATGAAGCTAGTCCATACTTAAAATAACATCAAAGTCCACCATGTCTAACTCGACTAAGTCAACCATGGTGTCCTTTTGATTGACAGAAATGGTACAATCACGATAAACTCTCTCAGCTAAAATACACTCAGCAATAAGTGTAGAAACATTGAAGGGCTCAAGAAGTTGCTCAGGAAGGATATCAAATCCCATAGAAATATATGGAGTCACAAAAGATTGACTCATACCTAGATCAAACAATATATATACATCAAATGAAAGAGTTTGATCATACTAGTGACAACATCTGATGATTTCTCTCGCTCTTGGCGACTAGTGATAGCATACAGATAGTTTGCTCATCCGCCTGTCCCTGAAGTAGCTCCTTTAGGTGCATCTTTGTTTACTGGAGTCGCTAAAGTAGATTGGACTCTATTGCCCCATTACCATTACCCTGCATGTTCTTAGAGAACTCTCTCATGAAGTGACCTGTCTGACCACACTTTGAATAACCAATGGAGCCATCATGACACGTTCCTGGGTGGTTCCTACCACACTTAGCATGCAGAAGTCCGATTGGCCCTTGTGCCACACTAACGTGAGATTGAGTAGGTCTAGCTCTAAATTTTTGTGAATTCTTATTCACGAACTCACCTCTGTTCTTTTGTGCAGGTGCACTAGCAGATGATGGAGCAGATCGAGTTGGATTTTGTTGAAAAGATGATCAGTTCGAATTACCCTTTTGTTGCCCACACTTATTACTTGTTGTCTTATCCGTCTTGTTGCGGAACTCTTTCCTAATACTCAACTCGTCTTCCTTAATATGCTTCCCAAGGATAATAAGCCTTGTTATGTACATGCTCCATATCAACATAATAGTCTTCCTCTTTTTGTTTGACATGAGAGATAAACTAGAAACGAACAAGCTCATCAATGCTCCTCACATAAGTAATCATCTCCGTAGCATAAGAGGATAGTTGAGTGAACTTGAGGTTGTACTCATGCACACTCATGAATTCTTGCGTAAGAGTGAGAAATTCTCTTATCTTGGCCTCTCTTAGCTTACGGAAAAAATGAAGGCAACTTCAAACACAACCTAGCTCATAATTGATGTTCCTTCAACTCTACTCTTCTTCCATTGGTCATACCAGACCCTAGAAATATCCTTCAGTTGGTATGAAACTAACTCCACACGCTCAAAACCTGCCACATGCATCACCTCAAACACTTTATCCAACTCTTCCACAAACTTTTTTGGATCCTTAGTGACACTTGAACCGGGGAAGTCTGGAGGATTCATCCTTAAGAACTCTTGGATTCTAGATGTATCAACAACTTCCTCTCGAACCCTCTCGATTTCCCAGCTTGGTTACTCACAACTTGACTCAACATCCGAATAGCATCCGGAAACTCAAAATTGGTGACCTCTCATCGGTGTTGCACTTCTGGTGCATTGGGGACCCCTTGATCCAATGGATCAACATTTTTCCTAGAAGGAAAACCTCAAAAAACTCTTTGTGGAGGCGTGATCTGAAAGATATGTGCAAGCATGAATTAGAAAGAGACTTTTATAGAGTTGAAATTTATCGCACGAAAAGAGAATGAAAGAAGTGAGATATTTCCCAAATGTTATAGCCTACTAATTATAGATGTTGCACGCTTCACACCGATAACTAAGACTGTACAGACACAACTTCATAGACACCCTAGAATTCTTGAACTTTGTACTCTAATACCAAGTTTGTCACTCCCCGAGCCTACACCCTGGGTGTAACTAGCACTCGAGAACCAATATTGGCCCCAAGCGAATCATTGGCGTGGCTCAACTCTCAGCGGAAGACTTACTCAACAACATATAAACTCAATAATAAATCTTTAAATCAAATGTCTCAAGTATATAAATTAGAATATTTAAAGTATTCAGCTAGCCGAAAAGGGAATTCGAGTCTCAAACATTAAGAAAAGAAATGAAAAGGACTCCTGAGAACACTATTTTTTATGAATCCTCTAATAACTATGATAGACGTCGGGACAGGACCCACAACATCTTAGTAAAATTGAAAATAGAAGTGAAATCCTTTGGAAACAAGGAGGCTGACCAAAGCAACTCTGGAACTGCAAGGTACCACATCATCTTCTACATATCTAATACTCTAACTTTATATGTATATAGATATACTGATTATAATTAAATAATAAAAATAAAATAACTTAAAATATTATTTTTTTTAAAATGTTGTTTTTAAATTTATAATTAGAAGAAGGTCAATAAAAATAAAAAATAATAATTTATGAGTGGAAATTAGAAAGATGTTATGGGTAGTTATTAGTTACTCTTTATAAATTAGTATGTGAAGCATTTTTGTTATAAATGTTCCTTTATTAATAAAAAAATGTCTGTAATCAATAGAGTAGACTACTTATACAAAAAATCAATTAATTTAAATAAGAAAAGGGCTTAAGGACCTACGAAGAAAGTGACCAAAGCAAATGTGACTAAGGAGAAAGTTTTTCTTCATTCTTTTCATTAAATAATTTGTTGGAAAACTTACATAAATATACTATAATAAAAAATATTTATCATTTATAGCAATGATATTTTTTTTCCACTTGATCACTTTTAATTGATTTATAATACAAGTTTAATACATATTACAAAGAACAATTTATTATTCACATATAATACAAATTTTAATGATGAATAATACATTTATCACACATTTTAATACACTTATAATACAATTGTGATAATTTTTTACCAAACAAACATGATATATTTCAAAAAACAATTATAATTCATATATATTGCATACATAATTCACTTTTAATACATATTACAGATTTAACAAAGCATTGCTATAAATGGTAATAAACAAAAAGTATCGCTAAAATCAGTAATTATTTTTTAAAATATATTAATTTATGTAATTTTCCTAATTTGTTTATTCATTAAAAAATTGAAAAATACTAAAAAGATTATTTATTTATTTATTTATTTTGTCACTGTTTTTTTAATTTGATGAACCATATCATATATATTTTTAGGGGCATCAATATGCAATAGCTATGAGAAATGTATCATGTACAATATATCTTTCATTTGTGACAGAAATTAAAATATTAATTAGAACTTTTCATAAAGATAAACACAAAAATAAAACTGTATAACTTTTCATCTTCATTCATTCACATAATAATAATAATAAGAATAAGAGCAAAGTAAAATGAGTAAGAAAAAGTTAATTGAGCTCTCTAATGTGTTGATTAGTAGAGTTTCATAATTTATTTTTTGTTGAATAACATTAAATTATATATTTAATCAAAATAAAATAAAAAGGAAGAGAATAATATTAATTGAAATCAAAACAATACATGAATAAATCTTCAAATAATTTGGAAATCATTCAAACTTTTGTACTAATATGACCATTTTCTTGATAAAAGATTCAAGATAATTAAGATTCCTTCTTCATTTTGATAAACTTGTACGAAACTAATATAAACATCCATTTGATGAATCTTGAAGAATGTATCTATGATCTTTACAAATGAAGACCATATGGTGACATTATTAACTACATGATTGATGAAAAAGATAAAGAAGAAAAAAATTAAAAGAGGAAAAAACTATATTAATAAAAAGAAAGAATGAGAAAATAAAAATGATCATTGAACATTGAACATAGATAATTGTTATTTATAGATTGTGTAAACTATAAGAATAATTAGAAATAAGTTGAAGAGACATATTCTTTAAGTAGGAAATGTAAATAGATGGAGGTTTTGTTATAACTTATTAGATATAATTAGAATAATATATATAATTGAATTTTTAATTATTAAACAAATTATTTAATGAAAAGAAATGGAAAAAAAAAAGGAGAAAAAAAAAAGAAATTTAAATGGAGGTCATAGAGAGGTGCCACATCACCTCCTCTATGATCCTCCTTTATATGTATATATGATTATTTGAGGATAAATAATTTTAATCTTAATAAATTGATCACTCATAAAATGTCAAATTTAAATTTAAAAAGATAAACCAACTACTTTTAAAATTATAAAGACGGTCAATAATGGTAAAATTTAATACACCATCTATATTTACACATAAAAGTTGAGTGTTACAGTTTTAATATGTATGTAATTTTTTAAATTGTTAAAAATACGAATAATTAGTGATATATTTGTCTTTTAATTAGTAAATGTTAAATAACTCACATTTCAAATCTGTATTGATTTTAATTAGATATATTTAGTAACAAATAACTCTCTCTGAATAATTTGTAAGCTAATCTATTAAAATAAATTTACTAGTACAAATATAGAACATAAATCAAGAATATGAAGAAAAAAAATAATTAAAAAGATTTGAGGGATATTTTTGTCTTTATGTATTATATCCTATGTATTACTAATACCTCCAAATGGAAGGTATTAGTAATATATCCTACAATACCATGTAGGATGTATAACTAATCCATGAATTAGTTATACACAGGCTCAAATTCCTACCAAACATAGTATTAAATTATACCATATATAATACATGAATTATTTCTTTTAATGCAGCCTACTAAATGACCCCTTAGTGTCCTCAGAAGCTTATTTTGTGCCAATAACTTATGTAAAACCCTTGAATTTTATGTGTGTGGATTGAGGAACAAAGCAAGGACACTAATTTTCAAAAAGAAACAAAACAGGTTAAAAGAATGAAGAAAGGCAAGCCTGGTGATCGTCAAGTCCACTTGGTGAGTCATCGAATGGCTACTTGACCACCTAAAGTTTCAGTGTGCAAAGCCCTGAAGAAAAGAACCAAGTTGGCGAGAGAGAAGAACAATCAAAGGATCGGCGAGTGACTCCACAATGTTGAGTTAAATCGCCCAAATTTACAGAACATGAGGTTGCAGAAGGGCAATGGAATGATCAAAAGGGCATATTGCCGAGTAGTTCGGCGAGCCCGTCTTACTTCGACGAGTGACTCTTTGCAACATAACTTTTGCGACTATAAATACAGTTTTGAACATTCGGTTTAAAAATCTATAATCATATCGATTTTGAATTAAGTTTTGAACATTGAGACAACTTTTTCTCTAGTTTTCCTTTAGCTTTGAAGAATTGTAGTTTTTCACTTTTGAGAAATTAGAATAGGGTCTTTGAAATTCTTTGACTATGGGATTATTTAGCTTATGGATATTTCTAATTGTTAGTTTACATGTTGTTTAGAAGTGATTTCAATTAATAATTATGGTTTAATTTAAGAATCCAATTGCAAATGCAGTTCTACACTTGTGTGTTTGGCTTGCTTGAGATAAAGGTTTTAAAACTAAGCTTATTGATTGATGGTTAGTGGATATTGGGTTGACATGGGTTCAGCTCGAGACAGTTAATCCTAAACCCAATTCCACACATTCAGCTCAAGAGAGCGAATGCACTAATGTGTGGGCTTGTGTGATTTTGCTTGCTTATTGATGTTCGAGAAAACTAAACTTGATTAAGGGTAAATTTTTCTAGCGAAAATTTATTGCCTCCATGGATTAACTTGCTCACTTACATATAGTTACTTCCTAACAGTTACTTCCTAACAGTTGATTAGTTGTGTGTCTATATTAGCATATAATCAAATCACATCTCAAGAACCCGTCTTATTATTGTTATTCAATATTGTTTGTTGTTGTTGGAGTTGATAATTTCAAATCAAAACCCCCATTTGACATTTGTATCACCCAATGATTTGGATAATGTTCTTATTCAACAACTTCTATTCCTATGACTGATTTGACCATGTTCACATTTTCTTATTGAATCTTAAACACTTACCGCTCCTTGTGGGATTCAACACAACTCATTTAGTCGGGTTTTATACTGACTAGCGATCTTTGACACTTAGAATTGGATGAAGTGTCCTTGAAACATTAATCAAAATGGTTTCACTGCCGGGGAGTGGTGTTGTTTGAGATTTTATTAGTGAAGTGAATTATGTTCTTGTTAGTCATCATTGAATCTACTTAATTTTAGTTTTGGTTTCTGTGCTGATGTCTTAAACAAAGGAAATAAGTGTCAACAGAAACAATGGTATCCAAGTGCGCCACCAAGATAACATTGACAACCTCAACGATATCAATGATCTGAATGTTAGTGACCCTGATGTAATATGTGGAATTGGTGTCATCCGCTTGCCTCCGGCTGAAGGAAATGTTTTGTTCCACATTACAAGCACCATGTTGCAACTCTTGCAATTGAAAGAGTTGTTAGGTGGTTTGGCTCATGAGGATCCCCATGAGCATATAAGAATCTTTATTGATGTTTGCGGGCCGTTCTCCAACAAGGACATATCCCAAGAGTTATTCCGACTAAGGTTGTTCCCGTTTTCTTTAATAGGAGAAGCATGTAAGTGGTTGGCTGAAATGGCAAGAGACTCCATCATTTCCTAGGAAGATCTTGTCACCGCATTTCAAGTGTATTTTTCCCTCCTTAAATGATGACGACACATAGGGCAACATCAAGAGTTTCAAGCATCTAGAGGGTGATCCAATACATGAGAATTGGCTACGATTCAAGAAGTTGGTGCTGCAATACCCAACTCATGATTTTCCCAGCAACGTTTTTCTGCAATACTTTTACCAAAGCCTTGATTCGATGAACAAGGGATTAGTTGACTAACTTTCTCCGGGAGGTTTGATGCAACAACCTTATATTTTAGCAGCCTAGCTCTTGGATGATATGACCAAAATTAACCAGACATGGTACAACCGAAAGATCAGGTTTCCCCTCTCCCTTTTAAATTGACAAAGGAGTAGCTTGAGAAAGATTAAGAGAGGGACCAAAACATGGCAAAGATCATGACCCAACTAGACATTTTGTCCAAAAATTTCATGGGAGTTGGTGCTAGAAATATCAATGATGTGGATGTTGGGTGTGTATATCTTGAAGAGGCCAATTTGAAGCGATATATAATTAGGAGGTAAACTTTATAAAAAACCAAGGAGGTGGTTATCGTGAAAACTACCTGAGGTAGGGTGGAAACAAAGTTTGGAACATGGATGAAGAGTCGAGAGATCATGATATAGAGTGGAGGGATTGTAACCCCATTTGGAAGGAAGGAGATAGGGAGAAGGATAATGATGTTCCTCCCCACAAGCGTTAAAAGCCAAAAGATTCTGAGGGTGGTCATTTTGAAGATATCTTCTCTCGTTTCACAACAAGGTTGAAGGGTCCGATAAAATTTTGAAAGAAATGAAGGAAAATGTATCGACCCTTAGCAAGAAGGTTACTTTTCACTCCGTCTCTATCAACCATTTGGATATCCAAATGGGTCAGTTTCGTCTCATTTAAACCCTATACAAGAATGGGGTTGCCTAGTGACTCTATGGCCAACCCCAAGAATGAAGTTTGAGTGAGGACTTGTGTCACGTCCCGAGCCTACAACCTGGACGTGGCTGGCACTTGAGAACCATTGATGGTCCAAGAGAACCTTTGGTCTGACTTACTTGCTTAGAAGGAGACTTAAATCAATAAACAAAAAGTTTTGAAATAAACTGGAATTTATAAAGGAACATTCAACTTGGCCCTTAAGGCAAACCAAAGTCTTAACATAAGATAACGACAATGAATATTCTAAAGAAACTAACATTCTGTCTATGAAGCCTCTAAAACAACTGAGATGAATGTCAGAACAAACCCCACGACATCCTAATGAACTAATAAAATAAAAGAAATGCAATCAAATGAGTCCTCTTAAATGCAAGGAGGCTCACCAAGTGACTCTTGAATGCTCACTGGATCAATGGTGCACTGCATGCTGATCCTGGTTACCCGCATCTGCATAATAAGACGATGCAGAACAACTGACATCCTACATTGAATGTACAAGTATGCGAGTTGGAATGCTAAATATAACATAGGCTTGAAAAGAATCTGGATACTTACCTTGCTCAACTCAACTCAACATAACTGAACTCATTTAAATATAAAGCAGTTTAAAACAAGTGCAATATAAAGAAATGTTTTTTAAATTATGAAGTCAATTCTGGGTGTACGCAAAGATATATATAACTCAGAAATGTATGTAAAAATACAATAAACTATTTATAAAAAATACAATTACTTCTATGGGAGTTTCTCTAACCGACAACTATCACGTCAGCTATTGTGATGATACCGTGTTTTGCCTCATGCTGCCAGGCCGTCCTATATGCCATGAGTATGGAACCTAAACTTCTAAGTGGATCCACTAGTCTATGCTAAAGAACACTAAAGGAATCATCTAAAAAGTATGACCCTTTTCTACCCATAAAGGCTACATGGTTTATGGGTCATGTAAGTTGTCTGAACTCTCCCCTATATCGGTGCTCAATACTACTCCAAAAATATGATACTAGCTCTTATCTTTAAAAACATATTTCTTTCTGTGATTTGAGATAATTGCTCAAAAACATATCTCTATCATGGGAATCATAGTTCCCTCTCTTGCTTCATTTAGAAAGCGATCACTCTTTTCTGAAAAACTAGCTCAAAATCTCTTTGGGAATCTTTGTTTTTGTTCTTATTTAAATGTGAAAATATTTTAAACTCTTTGGGAATACATAGTTCCATTATACTTCTTTGAAGAAATGAACTTCAACTTTACTCCTTACTTAACGTGAATTGTACGTCTTTATAACAAAATTAAAATGTTTGTAAAAGACGTTTGAAAACTTTAAATACTTTTCTTGACTTGCTTCTTAACTTCTTGACTTGACTCTTAATTCTCTTGACTTGCCTTTTAACTTCTAGACTTGACTCTTTTCTTTACTTTGATCTTAGCTTTACTTGTATTGGATAATGGATTCAAGGTTCATGATCTCATGTTTATGGATGATTTCATGATGTTTAAATGTACGTCAGAGTGTTGGAATAAACTAGAAAACATAGGAGCATTTTTAAGGAACAAGTACTAAAAGGTAGGGAACAAATGGGAAGAACTGGCGTCCCTAGTGCTCTAAGAGGCGCGGGACGCCAGTCCTCAAAGTTCAGAGCTCAAGTTGGGGCGCGCTGGCCGGCGCGGCGCCTCAAGGGTCAAAGATCGGATACACTTTTGGGGAGCGCTGGCTGGTGCGACGCCCCACCCTTATTCCCAAACATTTGACGACCTTTCTTACTCGTTTTTTATCTCTAAGCCCTCTAAACATCAATGGTTTTTCCCCAAGCATTTAAAATCTTTTATACCCTCAACATACATCAGATTCAAATCGAAATTATACCTGGGAACATGAACAAACCTTAAGAAACTTCAACAACACAACCCACAGTAATTCAAAGAAATATCATCAAGAACTCAAAGGATTTACTTTCAAACCAAACATATTTCGCGGAATTGAATCATGATTGGTGCGTGGGTAAACTAACCAATGCTATGTGATCTCACATAACTAGTAGGATCACCCCTTGATGAAATCCATGAGCTAATCTCGACGATCTTGACGAATCTCGAATGTTCTTCTCTTTTCTCCTCTTTTTTTTTCTCTTCTTTCAAAACCCTAACTCTTTTTCCAAAAGCATAAACTGACTAAGACCAGTTTAGACCCCAAAAAATCACCCAAAAAATGAAATAAAATAATTGGATAGGAAAATACCATAATGCCTCTCAAAAATCCGGACTGGACTTTCCTCGTTCAAACAATACTTTCAAAGGGCATAACTCGCTCATACAAACTCGAAATTGCACAAACTCGGTGGCGCTGAAAAATATTATCGCAAGAGTTTCCCAAAAATATATGAAAGTACACCTAACTCATCCTGAGTAAGGAGTTAGGTCCGTTTGAAGTTGACCAAAAACTCAACTTTTCCTAACTTAAACAAATTTCCAGATTTTCATTATTTTTTTTAAAATGACTATTTCTAGTTCTTAACTTCTTCCTAGATATTTCAAATTGCAAGGTGTTACAGGTTATTTCTAGATATTTCTAGTTCTTATCTTCTTCCTAAATATTTTTAGTTCTTAATTTTCTAATACGGACAGGAGTATTAAATTTTGTGTTACATCATGCACAAGTTTTTTTATAATATTTTCAAGGTGATTATATTTAATTTTGGATTGAAAGATTATGTAAAACAACAATTTTATCATTGAATGAAAATGGAGGGTCAAATTTCAAAAAGTAGGTCATAATTACAAGTTTTATGAGAAGTGTATTTGGCACCTAAGAGACCAATCACCAATCATATCAATAGTAATGAATGTACTCTATTAAGTAATGCAAAACAATTTTCAATGCATTAATTATTACTTTGTCTTTTACTCCCTGCCTTATATCTTGTCCCTTTCACTATTTTAATCTAAAATAAACCTAAATTCATTTTGTTATCTTCATCCCAAATATGGGAAGTGATCAGTCAAACCAAGGCTTCTCTTCCCTTCCCAAACGACCTTCTTCTCTTGATGGTTTCAGGTAAAAAAAAATTATTTACTTTAAGAAATTATTTTCTTGATTCTAATTATCTTAATTCAACCATGCAATTTCAAGTTTCAGGGATCAAATTTAGCAAGCAAAAAAATGTCAAGACATCGTCCGTTATACACTTATGTAGCTTCAATTTTAGCTATAATTCACATTGCCTGTAGAAAAACAGAGGATCTTAATGGACCTATTGGATCAATAATAAAGAAAATATGGATAGGGATGAGTTATATAATGCCAATTTTATACACAATGAAGTTTCAATGGCTATCAATCCTCTCTTTTATAGACAAATTATACTTAGTTCAGAAATTGTGATAGAAAAGTTGTTTCCTCCATCGTCTAGATTGTTTTATAAGATTGATGAGCTAGCTTACGTAGTAGAAAATCTACCAGAAAAATTTATTGATATGATGGAAAAGTTGCCTATGATTATTCATCAGGTGTCATTTCTTGATTGGGCACTCATTCATCTTATAGTTTGGTTGAATTTCTGGATTTCATGTTTGACTCGTTGGGGATCGAAGAATGCTAGGGAGAAAGATATAAGGATCGATGTCAATCAAGAATCGACAATAAAAGACGTTACACTTAACTCTGATGCATCAAAAGAACAAATCATGATGTCAAATGAAAAATCAGAAATTGAAGAAGCAATAAGCTTGGCATCTTCATCAAGGTGTGATTCATTTGAGGACGCAGTTTCATCTCCAATATATGGTTCTCCAATTTCTAGTTCTTAATCTTTTTTAAAAAATGACTATTTATAGTTCTTATTCCATATTAGCTTCTACACTCATCCTCGAATGATATTTCTCTTACTAGGCTAATTGTGGTAACATCAAGTTCAAACACCCAACAAGCAAATGCAAAGAAACAACATGCTCACTTATAATTTAAAGAGTACTAAGAAGAGAAATTGTACTTTGGTCTGCACTTTCTCTGGATTCAAAGAGATGTGGGTATCTCTTCTTCATATCCTCCTCAGCTTCCCAATTAGCTTCTTCAACAAATTAGTGCTACCTTTTTTGTTCTCAACTTGCAAACTTGGTAATCTATAATCTGAACAAGAACCTCTTCTTAGAATAACCTATCCTTGATCCAAATATTTTTTAGTTGGTATGATTAATGAAGGATCGCCCATGCACTTCTTCAGCATAGAGATGTGAAACACCAGGTGAACCGCGACTCTGTGCCATTTTTAACCTATCATTAATCACTTTTACCTTTTCCATAGCTTGATGTACTAAATATGGTCTTATCAACTCTACTTCACCAACTTCAAACCATACAATAGGAGATCTCCATCTTCTCCCATAAAAAGCTTCATAAGGAACCATTTGGATGCTAGAGTGGTACTTTTGTTGTAATAAAACTCAATTAGAGGTAGGTGATCATCCAATATACCCTTAAAGTCAATCACACATGCCCTCAATATATCCTCTAAGGTCTGAATAGTGCGCTCTGCTTGCCCATTTGTCTGAGAATGAAATACAGTTCGTAAGTTCACATTTGAACCCAAGCCTTTCTGGAAAGTTATGTGAATATGTGATCTATTGACTTGGTAGGCTTAGGTACGCTTGTTATTTATGCTTATTAATGAATGAAAGAATGAATGAAACTATAGGATCGGTAGAACTACGATGGTACCCTTCTATGAAAGACTAATATAGAACCTTGAATATGAAAAGAAGGTTAAGAATGAGAAAACCTTGAATATGGAAAGAAGGTTAATAATGAGAAAACCTTGAATATGAAAAGAAGGTTAATATTGAAGCCTTGAATGAAAGACTGTAATGGTGCCCTTCTTGAGCGGGACTTAGAGGTAGGTTGGCTGGAACAACATGAAAATATCTCTAAGGAAGTCATAAAAGCTATCCTTATAGACCTTGAGTGACACCCCTAGTGGACCTGTCACATTCGGGGAGTACCCCCAAGACGTAATCGGCGTCTTCGTCCTCGAAGAGGACTAACACTAGCCTCTTAGCTTACATCATTACATTCATAGGTTAAAAATGCGGAAATTTAAAACTTTTCTTCTATCTATCATGAGGTTTGCATAGATCTCTCTCATACACATTATATATATTCATATTGAGTATACATAGACCCTTTGTATAAGAAGATTACATAGTCTTCTACTTTTATTGCACATATATATATATATATATATATATATATATATATATATATATATATATATATATATATATATATATATATATATATATATATATATATATATAAGATATAACATAGTCTTAAAACGGATGTCTCATCTAACAACCATCTAAACAAGAGTATAACAATTGGGCATATCCCATACATCAATATAATAAAAGGCACATATAGGTTATACAATCTTTAGTACTCAAATGAAAGGAAAAGAACATAGTATCTTTCAGACTAATCAATATTCGATGCTAGAAAGTGGCATTGTCCTCGAAGTGGTGAGGACCTACCAACTTGGAGAATGAGAATCCAAGTCTTCCTTCAAAAGAAGTCTCAACCCCTTCCACGACTGGAGCCTAAAATATTGGGAAAAGGGGAGAAATGGGGTTAGGACATCACTTGTACTAAGTATAGGACCATATGCACACACAACATAAAATTATGCTAAAAAGGGACATTTCATTAAAACATGTTATTTTACTTTGAAAAGCCTTATGCACATTCAAGAACCAATACAAGTCAATACATATTCATTAAGTCAAGACCATGTACACCACAAGATCGACAATGCTAAGTAAAGTTAAGTCAACATGCATTTCAACATACCTGAGCACATAATCAAGACAACTCTATCATCAAGTTATAATATCAACAAGCATGTATAAGAGTTTATAACATCATAACCAAAGCAAGACCATTACTAATGAACCCTCATTAAGACCACTAGTGCAATGACTAAGCAAAGCCCCATAACCTCAATCAATCAAGTAAACCTAACAAGAACCATAAACAATGTCCAACTTCACATACTATATCATTAAGAGTAAACATCATCATACTTTAGCAATAGAGACCAACCACATGTTCATAAGTGAAACCAACATCACATGGTGTCATTAACATGTAAGAACATCATATACATATCATTTACATTTATAAGCATATGCATACATAAGAACATCCTTCTAAGACTTCCATCAAGGCTAAAGTGCAATGTATAGGTAGATTCTTATACCCCTACCTACACTAAGCTAAACCTCTTAGGTCATCCTAGTTAGAGTTCACTTCATTACTTCATTTTACCTTTTAGGAACATCTTGCGTTAACCGACATAGACCACATGAGCTAATGTGGAATCCAGTGTCATGGAAACCCACACCAAAAGAAGGCAGACTACTTGCCAAGGTAGTACCAAAACATGAACATAGCAACTACATGGATCCACTAGCTAGTATTCCTATGGGGGCAATATAGTTCAAGAACTATGAGATGTAGTTGGGACCCTATTTATGCTACATGCGTTATAGTCTCCGATCTCATGAGTATGTTAGCGATCCTACCTTCCCTATGTGGGAAGGGACACTCCTCACTCTAGTTCACTCGGTGCTAAGCTAGAGTCCCTTTTGAAATGTCTTTAATGCCTTTATTAATCATCATAGCTTAATGTAGGTCATAGGGTCTACCCCTTATATAATCATCATCATAGCTCAATAGGAATTCGCATGAGTATTTTCCATTCATTACAATTCATCCATGTGAGGTTAGCACATTTACATAATCACATCATTATAAGGCACAATTGTAAGTTATCACCATCCTTATAACATTTACATATTAGTCAACAACTCACAAACCATAATTCAAGACATTCCAATTCAATATCATACCAACCCTATCAATCTTAAAATAAGGTATACTTCAATACAACTTCATCACTAAACACAAGTAATCATAATCGAAGTAAAGAATTGAGATCACAAGACTTACCCCAATCTCCTTCACAAGCCATCATCAAAGGTCTTACCATCAACCATCCAATTAAAACCTACAATGGGTGTAATATCATCACACAATAGTAACCAACATAATAATAAAGTCAATTGAATCACTACACAACAATTCATTACTAGTTCATAGCCTAGGATTAGAGACTTAGGTTAAATCCATGTCTACTTCACAACCTAGGTTAATTAATCAAGAACTAGCATAATAGGATTACAATACCTCACAATATACTCATAAATTGGCATAATAACCACCTAGAATATTAATTCACACATTAACCAAGCCAATTGTATCAATACATTCCAATTCAATTCAAATCACAACCTAGGGTTAAGGGGAAAAGATCATCTTCCACAAACTAGGTCAATTCATCAAGACGTAGTATAATTGAGTCATAATACGTGTTAATATACTCATAATAACCAAAAGGAATCATAAACAAAGCAATTCACAAGATCAATTTCGTATTGGAAGTAAACCCCTTTGAATTTCATACTTTTGAAATCAATTTGGAGGAACCCTTTGGGGAAAGAGATCCAAAGGTGAAAGGAATCACATACCTTACTAACTGATGAAGTTTTATGGAGAAAACTTGATCCTTTTCATCCCTAGAACCCTCCTTTGCTTGGTCTTCTGTGGAGTTTCTTTGGGAGAGAGAAAGAAGAGAGAAGGAGGAGCAATTGGGTTTTGGGAAATTATGAGAGTTAGGTCTAGTTTAATTAGGCTAAGTCTTTATATAAAGGTCATTAATTAATTTAATTGAACCCCACTTAACCCTTAATTAACTAACTAACCTCTTAACTAAATGAATTAAGTAAAATAAAATAGTCCAACACAGACCTGACCTACGAGACCCCCACTGACGAGCCGTAGGTCAGTCGACGGGCAGTGTAGCCTCCGTGCTGCATGTCTGTGGTCTTGTTCAGATATTTGTCCAAAATGACTTCCCAAGAAATTGGATAAGTCTTAATCTGCGGAGGCATCGACGCCCCGTCGATTCACCAATGGATCGTCGCCTGCAATCCGTTGATTAACACAGCTTCATGGCAGCTTTTGCCAAATTGCAAGGGTCCTCCTCTAGGGCCCTTGGTTCGTCTTTGGGGAGTCGTACTTGGACATTTAAATTCTATACTAAATCTAATACGTGTTAGACACCTCACCACCAAATTTTATCATTTTTTGACTCTTAAAACTTAGTCAAATAGGTTAAGGCACACTAGCACCTCTTGAACTAATTTTCGAACGTCATGCACGTTCCTTGACGTTTTGATTTTAAAACTTCCTAAATGACTTCTATACATTATAATTGACTTCAAAACAGTGTTACAACTCTTAGACTCTCCTGTTAGACTCTAGATTAGGCTTTAGACTTTTGGAGTATTACATTATCCCCCCCTTAGGAACATTCATCCCCGAATAACATTAAAATTCTTTAAAAAGAAGGAATAGACTCAAGACTAGCAGCCTAACTAACAACATCATATCAAAACATGAGTCACAGTCAAAATCAACATAACCACATGACCTTTTACACAATGCAACTCAAAACACCATCTTCAACTCATAAAAGTTCAACATTCATTTCATGCTGATTCATTATGCCAAAGCTTTCTTCCACATATGTCAACATGTTCAATACAATTCATGAAGGCACAATATACCAAAATGCACATCATAAACTCAAAACAAGTAAAAAGAAACATTTTCATTTTTAGGCATGAAGTTTACTGTAACATCACAGTAATATGCACCTTTTTGCACAACTTCACCAAAAATCAAGGCAATTTCAAATAAACTCATTATTTTCACTACAAATAGGAATAACTAACCTTAGTTATCAGATAGATGAGGGTAACTGGACTTCATGTCGGCCTCTGCCTCCCATGTTGCACCCTCAACTAGGTGGTTTTTCCATAACATCTTTACGGAAGCCACTTGTTTGTTCCTTAACTTCTTTAGTTGTCTATCAAGGATTTCAACCGGAACCTTTTCATAGGAGAGGTTCTCTTGAACACCTAGACCTTCAATAGGAACAATGGACTCGGGATCACCGATACACTTCTTAAGCATGGAAATATAGAACACTGGATGAACCGAAGCCAATTCACTAGGTAACCTCAACTCATAAGCAACCTTACCAATCTTTTGCAAAATTTCATAGGGACCCACATAACAAGGACGCAACTTTCCTTTTCGTGCCAAATCTCACCACCCCTTTCATAGGCGAAATTTTTAGATACACCTTATCACCTTCTTCAAACTCTAACTCTCTTCTCCTATGATCGGCATAAGACTTTTGCCGTCTATAAGCTGTTTTCAAATGGTTCATTATAATATGAACCTTCTCCAAAGTCTTATAAATCAATTCGGGACTCAAAAGTGAAGACTCACCCACTTCAAACCATCCAATTTGAGATCTAAATCTCTTACCATACAAGGCTTCATAAAGAGCCATAGATATAGATGAATGATAACTATTGTTGTATGAAAACTCAACCAAAGGCAAGTGCTTATTTTAATAACCTTTGAAATCAATTATACAATCTCTAAGCATATCCTCAAGGGTTTGAATAGTACGCTCCGCTCGACCATGCGTTTGGGGATGAAAAGTGGTGCTTAACTTCACCTTGGTACCCAACCCTTTTTGGAATGACCTCCAAAACATAGATGTGAACTGTGCACCCCTATCCGATATGATGGATAACAAAATACCATAGCTATACACAATCTCATCTATGAAGATCCTTTCATAATCCTCCGCCGAGTATGTAAACTTGACGGGGATAAAGTGAGCGGATTTGTTCAACCTATCCACAAGCACCCATATGGAGTCCTATTGCTTTTGTGTCCTAGGCAAACCTACCACAAAATACATATTAATGTCTTCCCACTTCCAAGTAGGAACTTGGATTTCTTGAAGCAAACCACCCGGTTTTTGGTGTTCAGCTTTCACTTGTTGACAATTTGGACACTTTACAACAAATTCCGTTATGTCCTTCTTTAAGCCTTCCCACCAAAACACTTCTCTAAGGTCATGGTACGTCTTTTTAGAACATGGAAGAATGGAGTAACGGTACCCATGAGCTTCCTCAAGAATCCTGTTCCTCAAGCCATCTACATTGGTAACACACAACATTCCTTGATACCTCAAGACACCATCCTCCCTAAGGAGAATGACTCATTAAGATTACCAATAACCGATTCTTCAACTCCATCAATGGTTGATCAAGGTGTTGTTTGGACTTCACCTCAACCACCAAAGATGATTCGGAGTTATGATGGACCATGAAACCACCATTTGGAGAATCTTCCAATCTAACACCCAAACGAGCCAACCTATGAACATCTTTCAGTAGGTCTTTCTTGGCTTATTCTACATGAGACACACTACCCATGGTCATATGACTTAGATCATCCGGAACCACATTGTCCTTGCCGGGGTGATAGAGAACACTCATGTCATAGTCTTTCAACAATTCCAACCACCTTCTTTGACACACCCGAAAATTTCCATGACCTATACTAGAGCTTAATATGTTGAGAAATGATGGTTTTAGACCTAAATAAGTGTAAATAACTTGTTTGAGAAGTTTCGGAGCCATAGCATTAAAGAAAGGCCTTAACGTCCGAAAACTAGCAAAGTTTAACTAGTTGACGTCCCTATGTTTGGTGAAGGTTTCGGAGGGTCATATGAAGTCCAAAACATGTAAAAAGACTTTGAATAGGTAGAATGTAGTATAGAGGGTCAAAACATACAGTCACAACACCCCAAGGACCACCGGAAGGGCCCTTGGGCAGGACCCGAAGTTGGGCGAGCAAGCTGCTAAGGTAGCTGCGCTCAGGCAGATTCTGGTGGCTGTTGCGTGTCGCGCAGCCATCACGTGGGAATCTGAAGTTGACCTCGCAAATCAGGGATGACAGGATCCTACTGCCTCAACTAAAAATTCAAAAATATAATGTGTAAATGACCTCGCGACGCGCACCTACTTCCCAAATATCATAAAATTCGTATTTTAGGTGTTTTGACTTCACAAATAAACCCATTTAAGTGAGGGGTCTTTTGGGTAATTTAATGGGTGACTATATAATGTATTTTGGTCAGTTTTAGGTCAATTTTATCACTCAAATCAATTCTCACAAGTTGAAATCAAAAATATCTCTCTCTCTCTCTCTCTCTCTCTCTCTCTCTCCCAAATTCTCCCTTCCTCCAAAACTCCATTGAAGACCAAAAGATCTCCAAGGAGAAGATCAAGCATTCAAGTTTTCCAACTCAATTTCGTGGATTTCTCATCTATAAGGTATGGTTTCTTTCACTCTTGGGAATCCTTTCCCCAAGAGGTCCTTCAAAAGATGATTTCTAAATCTCCCCAAACAAGGGTTTTTCTCCTCACATGGGTCTTCTTTCCAAAACGAAATTGTGAATCAATTGTGATGAAATATGATTAATTAATGTTGTTTAAGTGTTATTTAATGGTTAATTGATGAATTTTCCTATGAGTTTTCCCTTGACTCATGTCTTTCCCCCAAATCCCTAATTTCTTAGATTGATTAAGGTAAATTGTTGAGGGTGATGAACATGTCACTTGTCAACTTTGATTTTAGTTATGTTAATGCTTAATGAATTTCCCTATTTAATATGTTGGTTTTGAGTTCTTGGGTATTGTAGTATGAAGTCCCATGAAGGGCAATGAGGTATGATCGTGATTCTCCTTTGATCTCAATTATGCAAGGTGAAATCTACTTATGTGATAGTGATGTTATAGCTAATTGTGATGTTGTGATGTTGGTGACAAGGATCCCTCATCCCTAACCCTAGATCTATGAATTGGCTATGAAGTATGTAATTATGTTATGATGTGAGAATTATATGATTGAATGTAGTTTCTCATGATTATAATGTTGTGTCTAAAGTGAAAGGATAGTTCTCACTTGTGATCACATATGAGCTATTATGATAAGATGTTTACTTAAAGGTCTAAAAGAGACTAATGTGAACTTGTATGATATTATATGATGATAATTGCTTAGCACCGAAATGGCATGTAAATGAGATGGAGGTCTCACGTTAGTAAGTCCGGCCTCCCACATGGGTTTCTTCACGACTAGTAGTGTGGATTCCCAAGATATGTGTTGTCTCATGAGATGGAAATCTTCACGATTAGTAGTCAAGGTTTCTAGAAACAATCTCCTTGTCCCTTAACTATGTGCCCACATAGGACTCTAGCTTAGTGGATCCACCTAGAATATCTATATACGAATGGTTGCACCTTAGGAAAGTGTTATCCCTCTCTTTTCGGTATGGGAGTAGAACACCGGATTCCATGTATCTCACATGGTCTCATGTCGGTTATGGTACTTATTTCCCTAAAGTAAAGGTATGAGCAAGTTATGTATGTGAACTTCTATTAGGGTTGTCTTAAAGGTTACTACATAGTGTGGGGGAGGGTATGGAACTTCTCTTACACCTTGCACATCTGGGATCCTATAGGATGATTCTAGTAGTGTTCTATTATTATTATTATTATGGTTATGATTATGTTGATAAGCTATGACTAGTGTTGATTATGAAGCATGTTATATGAGAATATGTTGTAAGTATGAAATAGGTTGCTTAATGCGATACTTAGATTTGGATAAGGTTATGGGGCTTTATTCTTGGAATTGCACAAGTGTTGCTTGAGTTACTTATATGTTGATATGATTATGATGTTCCTTATCTGTGTACATTGAATTGTTGGTCATTGTGCATTGTTTTGACTAAATTGTGTCTTTTCTCATGAATTAACGATTTTTATGCATAGGGACCATACTTAGTACATGTGGTTTGTACTAACCCATATTTCTTCCCTTTTTCCCCAAACATTGTAGGTTCGGACCGTTGAGGTATCATTGAGGCTAAAGCAAGAAGGCTTGAACTAGACTTTCTAAGTTTTGGTATGCCCTCTAGTTCGAGGATGCTATCACACATTCTATCTTAGTAGTACGTGTATTGTCTAATATACATCCATTTCTTTCCTATTGTTGAAGATATTGATGTAAGCCTTATGTGGCAATTGTGGAGTTGTGTAAAGGATTTGTCCGGATTGTTTGACTTCGTTATAGATGGTTGATATGAGAAAAAGTATTAGACTAAATTCCTATGCGTTGTTATGTTGTCTATTGCGAGAAGTCTATGTATGCTTCCTGTAGACGTCTATGTAAACCTTTTTGCTATATAAGGAAAAGTTTTAATTTTTCCGAAATTTTGACTTATGATTTGCTATGACGAATGTCAATACGCTTGTCTTAGTCCTCTTAGAGGACGACGACGCGGTTACGCCTAGGGGGTACTTTGGGTCGTAACATTCATTGTCGGAGATTCAACTCATTTTGAGTAAACACATATTGTAGACTCTTGTGATCGGTATACACATCAACATGGACACCATACAAGTAATGTCTCCATATTTTCAAGGAAAATACTACGGATGCTAACTCTAGATCATGAGTTGGATAATTTTCTTATGCACCTTAAGTCGTCTAGAGGCATAGGCTATGACTTTCCCATGTTGCATAAGCACACACCCCAATACCACTCGGGATGCATCACAATACACAACGAAGCACTTGGTACCCTACGGTAAAGTCAACACCGGAGCAGAAGTAAGCCCATCATTCAAGATTTGGAAGCTTCTTTCACATGCCTCCGACCACTCAAATTTCACACTCTTTTGGGTCAAAATAGTCAAGGGAGATGCAATGGACGCAAAACCATCCACAAACCTCCTATAATAACCCTCAAGACCCAAAAAACTGATATTGTCGGTTGGAGTCAATGGCTAGGCCAATTTTTCATCGCCTCGGTTGGAGTCATTGCTTGTGAAAATAAAGTTCAATGTGTTGATCTGAAATATGATACCGCATACAAAAGTAATTGTACACATCAGATCAATAAACTATGATCAGATTTTCTTGCAATTGATTTATGGTCAGGGACCAAATATTTTCCATCTGGTTATTTTGGTATGTAGTATATAATCAATGAATATACAATGATGGACAAAGATAGATTCTTCAAAAGATTGAGATATATGGTAGTTTTTCTAACATAAAAGGGAGATTAGAAGCAACACAAGAGTTGTAAATATTTCTATTGAATGTCCCTTAAGAATAGAGTTTACGACATGCATGAAACATGATAGACTAATCAATTCTAATAAAATAATCCTTGAAAAAGGGAGAGGATTTCAAATGATCGTAATAAAGAGATAATGTATTTTTGAAAGGCTTACGACATAACACTTCATGAAACCTCATGAGAGGAGTACGTACCTAAAAATAATGAAGTGATGAGATCTCAATAAGTAATGTCGTATTGTGAATCAACGCAAAATGATATATCGTTGACGATATCTTTGATAAAATAGCACGTAATATTGTAAAATATTATGAGGATATGAATTCTCCACCTCTTAAAGCATGTTGGTGTAGAAATAATTATCAAGTGAAAAGTGGAATGGTGCATATTGGTAAGTGTAAAGCTTATTTGACTTGCAATCTAGGCACTAGAAGATGTCATACATCTAATATTGAATGTTGTCACTTGACAAAAATTGATATGAAAATATCCAAGGCGTTCAAAATCTAAAGCATGTACAAGTTTTTGAAAAACTTGTTTATCATTCTCATAAGGATTAAATAGATTCAAAATGCATAGAGCATATACAAGTATTATTATGCAAGTTGATGACTAGAATTGAGATTCTTGAAGATTTTTCAAAAGGCAGTAGATTATTTTCTAAAGAAGTTGAAGTAAGGAACTTGCAGAAATCTTTGATCCTGAAGGGAAGATTCATAAAAGGAGATAGAAGGAAGCATACTTCGTCAAAGTTTTTCTACACTCATGAGCTCCCAAGAACGGCGGTATCAACATGCAACATGTTTGTTCAAGTAATAATATAGTTGATTTATTCACCAATACTCTATCAACTACAACTTTCAAGAAGATGGTGCACAATCTTGGAAAATGAATATTTAAGTCTCTGGATTGATGTTCTCATTAGGGGAAGCTAATACGTGATGTACTCTTTTTTTCCTCACAGGTTTTGTCCCATTGGGTTTTTTTTGTAAGGTTTTTAATGATGCATCCATAATGCGTATTATTAGATATGTGTACTCTTTTTCTTCACTAGATTTTTTCCTACTGTATTTTATCTATTAAGGTTTTAACTAGGCGCATAATCTACCGAGGGGAGTGTTATAAACATATTTGTATTATAGTGAATATCTAATTATGTGGAGTCCTTTTAGGATATGGTTAGGAATCCTACTTGGGGAAAAAGTTAGGTTTCCCTTAGAAATAAACGGGTTTTCCTTCATTGTAAAGAAGATCTATGCATCCTGAATATACTTCACGATGAAAAAGAAGTTTTTTCTCTTCTCTCTACTTTACTCTTCTTCTAAATTTATATTGTTTCATAAAAAATATATATATATTAGATAATGATTGATAGTTCCACAAAATTAGGCTAAATATTTTTTAAATCTATCAATATATAAAAGGAGATAAAATATGACACATGTCATCACCACAAATTTTAAGAATTTAAAATTTTAATTTTTAATAATAAATAATTATTTAAATAAATATTGATACATGCCAATAATTACAATAATTGTTTAGAATCTTAAATTTTAAATAATCAATAATTCATAAATATTTAAATAAAATATTGACACATTAGACTAATTGTGAGGCAACACGCATACACACATTATTTAAATTATTAACCAATTAATATGTCATAAACACATATACACACGTTATTTAAAATAATTAAAATTAAAATATTAAGATTTAAAAATTAAACAGTTTTAGAGATAATATTTTCAGTTGTGAAATTAAATTTAACTTCCTCGCATTTTTTTTAGGAGTTAATACTTCAAAGTTATCTATTTAAAACAGTTATTTTAATCAAACACAATTTCTTTTATTGATCGCATATAACATGTTGATATTTAAATCTTTTGAATTAAGAAAAAAATGATGAACAACAAAACTCCATGATTTTTACTTGATTATTATTATGTTTCAGATGGGTAGCAAATAATTCAGGTCAGTTTTTTTCTTATAATATTTTTTAAAATTTAGGGTTCTTCTATTTATTGGTATTTAGGGTTCTTCTATTTATTGGTGAATTCTATATTTCCTTATCTTTTTATTTATAAAACTTGACAAAATAATTCAATGTGATCAAACTATCCATGATGTTAGAAATCGGATTTTGCCGGTTATTTTATTTTCGTATTTGTATGTTGTGAAAACTATGTGACTTTATGGATATTCTCTTCTAATTATTTATTTATATGAGATGTGAGATTATATGAATATTTTTGTATAGTCAAGTACATCTTCACACGAATTAATTGCACTCTATGACTTTACATAATTATTCTTTTGATGAACTATCAGGCTTGAAGATGCAATGAAAGTTGATTGTTCGTATTATGTTATTATGGTACATTCTGAATTGATAGAAGTAACTTAATATTCTTTTTAAATTAATTGTGTATGTATGTATATTTCTTTGGTTGACACTTAATTTAGATATATAATCTGCATATCTAATTGCATAGTTGAATTGATATTATTATTTTTTCTTGAATTCTTGAAAAATACTATTTAAAATAATATTATGATATAATATTCATATTAAATACTTTAAAAACAAAATGAAAATATATATATTAATTCAAATTATTGTCAGATAGAAAATGAATAAATAAATATTCAACAATATGCTAAAAATTTAAAAATATCCTTTAAATCATCTTTTGGAGAAAATGATGAATATATAATAGCAAGAATTAAACTTTAATATGATATATCATCAACTTAAGTCATTAATATGATTTAAATCTAAATTCTTGCACATTTTAATTAATATATCAAAACATAAGTTAGTAATTTTTTTCTTTTGTGTGTGTGTTTTTTAAGTATGTGAAACAATTAAATAAACTAAGACACATAATGACAAATGTCAACATAAAAATGATAATATAACTTTATTATGGTTGTTATCTATGCATAAATTATTTTGACTTATAGTTGTTGATATAAATATCACTATAATCAATTTCATATTTAGAATTAACACTATCATGAGATTTGTGTATGTGTTATATCTAAAGAAACTTTTTAAGCATTAATATTTTTTATCAATAATTACTGTAAATCGATAAGTTTTGTTGATTCTTTTTTCTATTTTTACTAATAGTTTTAAATTTTAATGATTGTAAGTGTTTTTTTCTCTTGCAGCATTATTAGTTGCTAATTCGCTAGATTTGAAAGTTGAATTTAAATTTATACTCTTATTCTTGAGATGTCAAAGTTATTATCGACATATTTAAAGTAACATTCATTTGATAACTATAGTATCTTATAAAATTATTATTTATTTTATTGTTGATGCAACCAATATCATTAGACAAAGACTCAGTACTAAAAAAAAGTTATTTACCAAAAGATCACTGATCATGCATAAGCCAACCAAATCTATGTATTTATTCTATTTTATTAGTTATTAATGTGGTATACATACTAAAATGTCATATCTTTAAGTAGGTAATAGTTATATTATGTCAATGAGATATTATTTTCTTATTTTTCATTTCGATAATCTATATGAATACTATCAGTAGTGTTTTACACAAATATTCAATACATCTAATTTAAAATTTATTTTTATACTCACAAAATATGATTTACCACAATAGTATAAATAACTTTTCTTACCTCTTATTAATAGCAATTAAAAGATTAATTTGTATATCCTATAGTGGTTATATTTAATGAATTTATCTCCAACTGTTACTGCAATTAATTTTTAAGATTATTGAGATCATTTAAAATTTATGTGCAGTAATTTTATGATCAATTTCAAAAATTGGCGTAATTATTTAATAAATGTCTTTTGAGAGAAAAAAAAATACTCCTAGAAGTGTAGAATCTCTTCTCCTGAATCATTGGCACATAATAATTCATTTTATCTCCACTTAAATAAATAATACAAAAAATTATAATGTATATTAACATTAATATTTATATGAAAAAACTATTTAATTGAGGTTGAAGAAAATAAAATGTGAAACATGAGTAAGTGCGTTATTCAATTATGGATATTCTCAGATAAATATATTAATTTTGAAAATAATTAATTTAAAATTCATTTGTTTTTTTAAACATTTTTAATCATCCGTTTTTATTTTATAATAGGGGGATGAATTCTATTTTCATTCTATTGATATATCTAGTAGGCGAGGAAAATTACTATACAATAAAATAAAATTTAACGTTGAATCAATAAAGATAATTTAAAATTTTAAAATAATAATAAAAGTTGCAAATATATAAAAAAGTATAATAAAAAAATATCTTCAGACACTATAACTTAGACTTAGGCCTTATTTGTTTCTATTAAGATTAAGACGTCTGAATCTGAATATACATCTGAATACACATTTGAATATTAAGATATGCATTAAGACCTAGATGTGTAAATCTAAATAAACATCTTAATATTAAGATGTTGTCTCTGAATCTGAACACTGGCTTATTGGGACTGTTTGTTTTCAATATCTGAATGTACATAAGAAATTAAACACTATATCAATAAAATATTATAAAAATCTCATTTTAGTAAAATAATTTTTTTAATAGAAAATAATATTTTGAACATTCTTATCGTAAAAGGTAGTATGATTTATCTATTAAGAATTTAACATTAAGTTACATCATTAAAATGACTATTCTTTGCACTTAAAAACTTTGAGAATCTAATATAATGCAATGTAAAATAGTTTATATAGAGTAGTAATATAATGTTTATGAAAATATTTTATTTTATAATGGACATTTTTTATTGTTATCGATCAAATAATTAATACTTTCTTGTTTTCTGAAACCATGCTAAATTAATTATCATGAAGTGTTTATCAATTCAAATATATTGATTAATTTATGAAAGTAAAAGACGCATATTAAGTTAGTAAGAATAAAGAAAATTATAACGGGTAAGCATGTAATTAACATTAATTAAATAAGAAAAAAACTTTTATGAGTTGTTGTAATGTAATTGAATTAAGATAGTAGTCTTATTTTTTACTCTAAATGAGTACCTATACATTTACAAAAAATAAATTTCTTTTTCTATATTAATAAAATATTAGAAATGTGTTAAGAAACTGAGTACCTTTACATATATTGAAGTATATTCAAATGTATGACTTTCATCTCATCTTCGCCAAAAGTATATAAAATTTGGCCTCTCCAACCTCAAAATTTCTTCCACAATAATTTTCTTTTTTTATTATATTTTGTACATGATTCATATTTCTTTATTCTAAGTAGTCCAACTATATGTTATAAGATTTTATTACAACTCATCAATTATAAACAATATAAGAATAAAACATTAATTAGAATCAAACTATCCAAATTTAAACAAAGTAAAATTCAAGTTATGAAATATGAATCAGTTTGTTATTCTTTCTTACTTATGAACTTGTTAACTGCATTTGTTTTCTTCTTTTTTTTCTTCTATTTATCTTCTTTTGTTTTCTTCTTTCTTTAATTCTCTTTTATTTGTTTGTTAAATTGAAAAGAACAAAATTTTTTTAATAAATGTTAGTAAGGATTTATATAAACAAATAAATTGCATGACGATGTAGATCAACTTTCAATTTGTAATTCAAACTTTCTATTCATATTAAAAATCAAATGAATAAAATTAGAATGAAGAAAATGAATAAAAGTTTGAATACAATAAGAAAAAAATATTAATCTATAATATGATCATCACTGATCTGCATATAAATTTCTCTTTCTTCAACTACATACATTTAACACCAAAATTGCTTGATCTCATCTTCATCAAACTATCCTCTTTCTAATTTTATAAGGAAATACATCAAAATTTCTAATTGGTTACTTAAGTTTTTTATATGTTGAATTTTTTTTAAGAGTAGATATTTATATAATAAAAATTAATCAAAGTTTTAAAATATTCCAAGTTTAAAATGGTAACATAAAAATTGTTAAAATTTTATGTTTATATAATAATATATTTATTTACAATATTGTTTATTGCATAAACATCAATTTTAAAGTTAATAAACGGTAACTTTAAACTATTTTATATAACTACTTTTTTTATTAAAAAAAAAATCTTTTATATTTTTTTCTTTTTTTTCAATTGAATTTATTATTTAACTAAAGTCAATAAAATTCAAGAACAATTGTAGTGCTGACACATGTCGATTTTTCTTCTCCTATTATATATAGATAGAAGATTAGATTTGGCAAATGAAAGAGTAATTTTCATAATACTATAATTCAATCAAAGATTGATTGAGTAAAATGACATTTCTCGTTACATAACTAAATTTAAATATGTTTCTTAAAGCGGTACCTTCATTTTTTAGTATGAAAAGAGACAAACATAACTTTTTTATCTACCCTCTTTAGAAAAGCTAGGGAGTAAAAATGAGTAATTGCAGTTTCTTGCTTATTTGTGCTATAAGGTAGGTAAGAAAACGAAACTGGCTCAAATATTTATACATAACTCAGAAAAATACTATAGAGTGATGGTCAAGGATCAGAAGCAACTCAAAATATTATAAGCGGTCTAAAGTAAAATAAATATTATTGATAGACTTAAATTTAAAAAAAAAAGTCATAATTACAAATATGATTCATGTTTTATATCTGGACATATTTGAATTCTAAGAAGTAAAACAATAGTACTTCTACTATATATATATATTTTTTTAAAATAAACCTTGTTTTATATTTGTAAAAAAAGTAGGTGAGAGTTGGATAGAAGTTGGTTTTTGGAATTGATAAACATAAATCCATACCAAACACACCCTTAAAGCAAATACATAAACATATGTCATTACCAAGATTTTTGCTATTTGTAAATATCATTGGAAGAATTTTAATAGGACAAAATTCCATTATTTTCATTCCCCCGACTCGGTGACAGACGTTCATCCTTCACTGGAAGAAGTACAAAATTAAATAAAATAGCCATTACGGCCACACCCCTTCATCCTTTAGCTGATGAACTATAAAAGTATGACTATACGACGACAGACAAAAACTGCAAATGTAAAAAATAATTTTTACGGCCACAACCTACATCCTCTACCGGATGAACTGCAAAAGTAAATATCATGGCCATTACGGCAACAGTCATCCATCCTCTACCGGAAGAAATTTGAAACTAAATATGATGACCCTTGTTGGATTTGGCTGATGAAATTGATACCGATCATTGGGGGGTTTCAAAGGACATTATCTTAATTGCAACTTGCTTGTATATTTCTTTCACTGTGGGTGCTTCGGAGAATTGAGCTATTTCAATTCCACCTTTAGCCTGAATATACATCAAACATGTTTTTAGAACCAAGAAATAACAACTAAGATAATATATTCAGTAAAATTTTACAAGTGAGGTCCGAAGAGATTAATGTATACACATTTTATCCATATGATCTTGTAAAAGTAAAAAGACTATTTATGTTAGACACTCCACTCAGGTAAAAAAAAATTAATAGTTTCTAAACATAATCTATGACTATACTATATGTAGTAGAAAATATAAAAATTTCAACCTCAAGGTGAAACTAGGTAAGAGAATGCTTTTTAAAAAAAAAAAAGAAGAAGAAGAAGATAGATATATACTTTTCTTTTACCTTCATTTCATGTGATGATAATATTAATTAGACGCGAGAGTTATGGAAAAAAAATAACTATTTCTCACACACCCTTAATTTTAAATCAAAAAATTTCTCAACGTGTGTCATTCTTCAATTTCCTGATCACTCAAGCAAAGACACATAAAATAAATGAAGAGTATGTTAACTAAAAATCCTAGTTCACAATCTTCAAAATGACCAACGTATTATTTTGAAGAAATTTAAAGGACTTACATGAGCTTGGATCATGAACATGTTTCTAAATTGATCAGATGAAACTTAAGAAGACATAATCTCAATATTATGTTTCCCCAAAACATAACAAATGAAGGTAAATAGACCTAGTTTCTTAGAACAACACACACTAATATGTGCATCTTCCCCACAAACGTATAGTACCATATCTGGTGAACTCCATGTCATAAAACTTGTTGAAATATTATTATTTACCATAAGGGGACTAGAACCATGAGTTTTTGGTTTAATAGAAGATGAATTACTCATTGTTCCTTGATCACCCTGATATTTCTCCCAACTATTACCAACATCTGGGAATTTCTGTGAACTCGTCAATCTTATGATATGTTCTTCAAGCCTTTCTAGCTTTTTCCGTTTAAGCTTCTCAAAAGTATTCTTCAGCTCTAGGATGTGGTTCACTGCTTTATCAATAATGGTACACTCATCAGCCTGCATATACAGAAAATATGAAATTAGTTTAATTTCTAATTCAGAGGAAAAGATGGAATTTTCATTGATTAAGGGAAAGTAAATACATACAAAGAAGTAAAAGGAATACCATATCTTCTATATAAATATATAGACACACAAGTTAATTAGTTTCAAGTCATTTATTAGTGTTTGAAAAAGATTCATTTATTAACAAAAAATTAATAAAAAGCTATAATTTGAAATCTTTAACCTTCAAACCCTGTCTATTAA